>CM066221.1:6764569-7080145 GCA_033675125.1 Athetis lepigone
GACCTATCAGTGACGTCAGCTTGCGGGCGCCGAACATGGACTGAGGGACTCCTGCAATTTGTAAGAAACAATTATGAAGCAAGGTCGCTGGCAATTAATCTCTTTTGTTTTGTAAAGAGGTTATGGTAAGTCACGTACACTACTAAGAGGACTAAGTGCGGAAACCAAACCTCCCAGAGGGAGGTCAATGATGAAGATGGTCAATTGGTCAGTCGCATGAGGTTCTGAACTACACCGTTCCCTGTGACGTCAAGCCAAAAAGGGCCCTCGCTTACTAGTCGTTGTCAGCTAGAGGGCCCCCGAACATGTAAGCCAGTGGTGTAACTGGGTAAGTCGTGTTGGTGCAGTACACTCAGGCCCTGATTAATCTAAATGAAAAATAAGGTTGTATTTTGTTTACAGTGCCGGTAGTTTTGACGGCAAAACATAAGTTACGGAAGAAATATGAGATGTGAGTCGAGGCACTCGAGAAGTACCGAAGTACATATAAGGACGCAAGTCCATAAATGCCTAGCAGAGCCTAGGCTCTTATAGTACTTTCCTCAAACGATTCAAGGAAATTTTACCAAATCTGTTTCATATAGGTATAGAACATTTAATAAGGCCTAGAGGAACTTTCGGACAAGCTTGCTCAGCCGTTAGACAGTATAAGCTAGAAAAGAAAAAACCAACAACCAACAGCAAACATAACCGAACCTCCTGCCGAGACAGCCCATAACCGCGGTGTCCCTCAATGACCCTGAGTCACAGGACAGCGCGAGCTCGAAGCCCTCAGCCACCGCGTACCCCGAGACAGCCGCTATCGTGATCTTGTTGCACAGCGGACGACGTTCTAACCGCATCTGTGTAACATTCCTGGAGTTAATTTGTCAGAAAGACTTAGCTACTATGAAAAATACGGCTTGTTCGTGAAAGTCAAGGGGATGGTCTCTAAATCGAACCTCCAAACGTCGAGGAAATGATAGAAAAACGGACTTTGAGCTTTAAACCGTATTCAATGGCTCAAAGCCATTGCCAAACCGTTCGTTTCGTTTACAAATGAGCTTCATTTTAATTAAGTCCATAGACAAACGATCGGAGGATCTAACAGTGGTTACTGGTAACGTTACCAATTATTACCACTGTTAGTTCCAGTTACCAGGTAACCAATATTGTTCGAAAATTCTGGAAATACATTTTTTTTTCAGCAATATGTAACTTTTTTCTGTAGAAAACATAATATAAACATATTTACGAAAGAACTGCTGTCAGTTTTAACAGTTCAGAATCGTCGAATCAAACAAAACACTTTGTATTAGAAATGAAAATGCACGATCCTTTATTCGTGGCGTTGTTTCGATTTTGAAACCAAGGTCCTCGGCGCCGTCCAAAAATGTAAAGATACAAGGCATGACATAGCCAAGATATGACCTCATCTACCAAAGCTCTGATCGCGGGTGGATTAGAGAGCTACCTATCTAATTATTAACAGGATATAGAGCTTTAGTGGAGGTTGGTGGTTTAGTGATGTAGCCGAAAGAAAGGCTAAGGGCTATTTTTCATTAGGACACCAGGTTGGGACCTTAGTCGCCTTCAATAAAATGTATGGCGGGTGTTTCACTTGGTAGCGGCTATTTGAGACACACAGTGAGCGATACTTTAGCGAGATATAAAGATAGATAACGACTCATTTAGATTCGTTTAAAAAGGTATTTATGACACACACTGATAATTTCGTAATTTTAGTTTACGTGATTATTTGCCTTGTATTTAAATCAGGAAAGTGAACGCGCTTATCTATTTGGAACATAAGTATCTATCTATTATCTCTCTCATCGTATCTTAAGCCTTTTAATCTGGGAAGTCCAAATAAGTTTATTCTTGTCGCGACTACGTGAGTAGTTTATCAAAGGGAAAAAGCTTTTGTAAATTTCCAAGTTTTATCTAAATAGCAAACGTTTTATCAATAGTAACTGCATTCGGGCACCACAACAGTGTCAGTCAGCACAGGAAGGGGCCCAACAGGGCCAACGCCTGCCGGGGTTGCGGAATGTTTATAATAGTTACCGTGACCCTGGAACATGAAGGGCACTCGAAGGAACATGAGTGGGTTATATCAAATGATTTATAAAAAAAAACATAGGTATCAAAAGCACGTTGCTATCTTCTTATCATTCTCATTATTATAAGAACACAAAATACTGTTACAATATCAATAAGTGGCCATTTCGCTAAAAAAGCAATCGATAACGTCAGTTATTTATGTACCATAGTAACTCATTTGATAATATGTGTGGCATTCTCAAATGGGCAAGGACAAATGTTATGAAGTGTTAATGACTCCACCAACAAGTTGCAAAAAGAGGACAGAGCTACTTTTCATGTATATCTCTCTCTTTTTGCACCATAAATGATAAATACCTGATAACCCACACGTAGTCCGTTGTAAATCACTATACTGTAAACACCTATTGATATGGCCATGTCAAATAAACTAAATTACTTATATGTAATCCTTTACGTAAAGTGACAAAGTTTACGCTAAGCATTGGTTCATAACACATGAAAATCCGGAAGTTCATGAGAACTTGTCTTGGAGAGCTCAAACTCTTCTTTACGTGATTCTTTTCTGGAATATGATATTATACTATTCTAGGGCTAGCGTATTAGCCATTCGTGACACTTTTAATCGGTTGTGAACTAGAGTGAAATCATATTTGGTCGTTTCTTACCGCAGCATCCCTTAAGTGATAGTATCCATCCTTTTCCAAATCTCCTGTACAAAACCCAGAGCTAAACGTTCCTCCTTCACCGTTGATTACTAGTACTTTGGCTTCTTTGTCATTTTCAAAGGCTTCAATGGCTGCGGTCATCTCTTGAAGAGTAGGTACGTCTAAGCTGTTGCGTGTTGCTTGACGTCTATGTTCAGTGTTTACTGGTCCTAATTTTTCAATTATAATATCTGCAATTGTTTTTTTTTTTTTTGTTAGTGATATAAGGGTAAGTAGGTATTTTACACAAAAAATACTAACCACAGACCAAAACTTTAAGCATAAAGAATATTTTTAATTAAGTTTTGTATAGACTTCAATTTGTTATATTAGTAACGTATAATAAGTAGTACAGTAAGTAAATTGTGCAGAATTATCACATATATTTAGATAATAACCATTGCACATAGAATTTTTTATAACCTTACTTTTTTTTATTTCTGCCTGTTCTTTGGCCTGAGCATCCTTGGAACAAAAGCGTACTGCATGCCGTCTTACAGATAAATTTGTGGCAGTCAATAATTTGCTAAGAATAACTCTCATTTTTCTAGATTTTCAATCAAAACAAAGTTATGACAGGCAGACTTCTTATCATCCACAGACAGACAACAGACAACTTATTTGACATGACATAATACAGATTAGATACGTAGCAATATACACGGCAACAAAACGGCATCTTGAATCTAACTTTAGGGTTAAATTATAAATTGGCATTGGCAACACCAAGGCGTGAACTGTCAAAGTCAATTACAACAAAATCATCCTCTTGTTGGTTTTGGTTGAATTTCTTGACAAATTCTCTTAGTACACGTGTACTTACGATTTCGTGTTAATATTTCATCATTAGTATCTATTTATGATCAAACGATTGCTAAGTGTTGTGTTTAGTGGTTTAAATATTGTGCAAATTCCTTGTATCCTGGTTAATTCCTGACCCAATTATTAGTGTTACATACGTTGAAGAAGAAGCCAAAAAGAACTAAAAATGACTGAATTTAAGGATTGGTACAATAGTGTACCTTTTTTCACCCGTTATTGGTTGACACTGACTATGGGGTTCAGCCTTTTAGGCCGGTTCGGACTACTAAACTATCAACTTTTAATTCTTGACCTCGTGCCAATCATAAGTCAGTTCCAGGTAAGCAATAGTTCTCGTACTTTATTAGTGTATTGTAAAGAATCATTAAAAAACAATCTAGATTATTCTATTATCAGTAATTACATGAATAACAAAGTTTCAAAACAAAACTTTGAATAGGTCCTCATACATCTAAGAATGCTATAAATGGAATATATTCCTTGAATAACACCAATTATAAAATTTGTAATATTACTAATAATAGTAACTGAAGTATTTTTCCCAGCATTCTTTATTTAACATATCTTTTTACATATTAAAAAAAAAGTATTTTCCTAATAAAAACATTTTTATAAAAATATGTATAAAAATAGTGCTCCACCGTTGCTAGGTATTAAGACCCAAGCTAACGTTGGTTAGGAATCCAGAGTGAGGAACCTCCTACTGAAGTATTATTTTTAACATCATTTATCAACAGTAGTCATTAAGCATGCTACTGAATTTTATCAAACTTATATGTGTCAGGGTGATAAAAATTAATTGTAATGTTTCATTTACTTTTAATTGTCTCTACATACTGGAGAATGTTTGCATAACTTTTATTTATCTGTCCCTTGATCATTGTCATGAAAATGTTTACTAGAAAACTTTTTTTTTGGGGAGTGGGAAATCATCAAATGACTGCTCCCGTCCTGGGTGCGGCGGGATGGCGTGTCAGACTTTTACTGACTAAAACCCACTCATGTTCCTTTGGTTGCCCTTTTTGTTTTCGGGGCACAGTAACTATTATAAACATTCCGCAACCCCTGCAGACGTTGGCCCTGTTGGGCCCTTTCCCATGCTGACTCTTTTTTGAGGCGCGTGTGGAACACTAACGCGCCGTTGACGCGGGCCTGTTACCCATCGCTCGCCATCCGCAGACCCGCGCCTACTACCCGCGCGGTGGCCGGTAGTCGTCTTGCGACGTCTACGCCTGGGTCCTGTCCGGGGCGAGAGGCTCATCGTTGCGTCTCGCGCGCCGCCGCTTCCTTCACTCGCATAACTGCTTTGGCAGAAGAAGGCACGGCATCCCATTCAGTCTTGTCCCTAAGCATGACCTGGATCAGCGCCGGGCGCGAGAGGTCACCGCCGCCGATCGCCTCTACGAGGACATGTCGATGGCTCGCCCACGCGGGGCACACCTCCACCGTGTGCTTGACCGTGTCCTCCAGGCGACCGTTGTTGCCTTGGTGACACCCGGCGTCGTTGCTTTCGCCCAAATCCGACACAGGAACCTCTCGAAATGACCGTGTCCAGTGAGGACCTGTGTCAAGCGAAACGTGAGAGCGCCGCGGCGCCTCTACAGCCACTCCTCAAAGAGGGGTCTTACCGCCGCTATAACGGCGTGCCCATTACTAGAATACTTTTTTTTTTTTTGGTGAGTGGGAAATCATCCAATGACTGCTCCCGTCCTGGGTGCGACGGGAGGGCGTGTCAGACTCTTACTGACTAAAACCCACTCATGTTCCTTCGATTGCCCTTTATGTTCCGAGGTCACGGTAACTATTATAAACATTCCGCAACCCCGGCAGGCGTTGGCCCTGTTGGGCCCCTTCCTGTGCTGACTCCTTCTCTTTGAGGCGCGCGTGGAACAAAACGCGCCGTCTACGCGGTCCTGGTCCTTGCCAGGCGGCGAGCTACCCATCGCTCGCCATCCGCAGAACCGCGCCTACGGTGGCCGGTAGTCGTCTTGCGACTCTCGACGTCTTCGCCTGGGTCTTAGTCCGGGGCGAGAGGCCCGTCGTTGCCTCTCGCGCGCCGCCGCTTCCTTCACTAGCATAACTGCTTCGCAGAAGGAGGCGACGGCATCCCATTCCGTCTCGCCCCGAAGCATGGCCTCAACCAGCGCCGGGCGCGAGAGGTCACCGCCGCCGATCGCCTCTACGAGGACACGTCGATGGTCCGCCCATGCGCGGCACACCTCCACCGTGTGCTCGACCGTGTCCTCCAGGCGACCGTTACTGCAGTGGTGACACCCAGGCGTCGCTACCGCCCGAATCCGACACAGGATCCTCCCGAACTGACCATGTCCGGTGTGGACCTGTGTCAAGCGAAACGTGAGAGTGCCATGTCGCCTCTCCAGCCACTCCTCAAAGAGGGGTCTTACCGCCGCTATAACGGCGTGCCCAGCACTAGGTTGCGACAGTCGTTGTCTCCATTCCGCCATGAGATCTCGCCGGAGCTCCGTGAGCCGTGCCGCGATAACCCGCGGCATCGGGACTTCACCCCGGCGTTGCACTTCCACGCGCCACTCGTACGTGTGTGCAAGGACTGTTGCCTCCAGATCCCAAGGAGGCATGCCGCCTCCTCACAGGAGACCGTGCGGTATCCCCGCACCATGCGAATGGCCATGACCCTCTGGGACGCCCTCAGAAGTCGGGCCGGAGCCGCGGCTAGATTGGGCGCCCACACCGGAGCCCCGTAGAGGGCCATGGACCGCACGATCCCCGTGTAGAGCCTCCGGCAAGAGGCGTTTGGGCCACCGAGATTGGGCAGGAGCCGCTTGAGGGCAGCTCCGGCCTTCGCCAGTTTGGGGCCCAAACGTCGGAAGTGCTCCGTAAAGTTCCATCGGTTGTCGAGGACAAGTCCCAGGTACTTTATCGTCGACTCGACACCGATGTGAACCCCTCCCACCGTTATCTGAGACCCCGGAGGTGGCCGGTGCCGAGGGCCATGAAAACACATGGCCTCGGACTTGTGCAGGGCCACCTCAAGTCCCAGTTGCCGGATCCTATCGACGACTGTCGCAACACCATTCGACATTAAGTCGGCCGCCGCCTGGAACGACCCTCCCTGCGCTAGGACAAGCGTGTCGTCAGCGTAACACACTACGCTGACACCTTCGGGAAGGTCGGCGCGCAGCACCCAGTCGTACCCGATGTCCCACAGAAGCGGCCCCAAGACCGATCCCTGTGGAACACCGCACGACATCCCTCGTCGACTCCACACTCCCTCGTGACCGGAGTAGATGACGGCCCTGTCCGTCAGATAGGCCTCGACCACACGACAGAGGGTTACTAGAATACTTGCAATTCACACTTAATAAATTATATAACCATTATAAAAAAAAAACATTAGGTATATGCTGTGAGATATAAAGTCATGCCATCCAAAAGTAAAGCAAAACTTTTAAATCTCAGTTTATATACTTATAGGTAGTCAATATACATATTTAGCCTTTTCCAAATTCCCTGACAAACATGGTTCATAGTTCATGATTGTTTGTTCTGTGTGTCTGGGTGTAATTTATCTATAATATTATGTATGTATATTGTATTTATAAATTATATGAGTATGTATATCAGTTGTTTGGTTACCAGAGCTTAGCTTGGGATCAGATGACCGTGTGTAAGTTGTCCCAGTATATTTATTTATTTTATAGTTACAAACAAATGGGAAGGAAGCAAGGATAATGCAATGTACTAATAATCATCAGAGATAACAATATGTAGGTTGTTTATTATTCTTTGATAATGTGATGTTGATGTTTTAAAATGGACATTTCTGGAATTCAAATTAATTATCGATGCAGGAGCCGAAATTTCATTCCAATAGAATACCTACTCATCTGATATCTTTCATTTATTTATGACATGTCATGTTTAAAAGAAAAAATATTTTTTTTATATTACTATAGCATTTATTTCTCCTTATCCAACAGATATGGCGACCACTGACAGCGTTATTCTTCTACCCAATAAGTCCGAGCACAGGGTTCCACTTTCTCATCAACTGTTACTTCCTGTACAACTACTCGCAGAGACTTGAGACGGGCATGTTCGCTGGCAAGCCGGCTGACTACTTCTATATGCTGCTGTTCAACTGGGCATGCAGTGTGCTGATCGGACTGCTTGTTGGGTTACCAGTGAGTATTTATATCTATACATATAAATAAAGAGGATTGGGCAAAAATTTATGGAGCTTAGTCCAAACAAGCGAAAGTATGTATTGTGAATGGTAATCAGTGAATAACAACTTTCCTAAAGAAATGTTTTGTTACTTAGTCATTTAAAGTACCTACAAAACGCGCCACCTACAAAAGTTTTTATCTTTCAACTTTTATGTTTTTGTAAACAAGTCTGCAAAAATATTAAGTGTTATACGCAGAAAGATAAATAATAATGAGCCATAGTGGAAATATCCCAAATGTGAAAATCTGCAGTCAGGAATGACAACAGTGAAGGTCAAAATTCTAAATATACCTAACAAAAACCGTCTAGAAAGACATCACAAAACACTAGCAACACAGGTTACTAGAGGAAGCTATATGTGATGTCTCACGAGGAAAGACATCCTGTAGATTAGGGATAGGGGGGATGCCTTTATTAGAAAGACACTCTACATAAACAAGAATCTCATGCATTTATAGTGTCACTAGCTTCCCGCGCCTTTGCCCGCGGCTTCGCTCGCGTTAGAAAGAGACAAAAAGTAGCCTATGTTAGTCTCCATCCCTTCAACTATCTCCACTCAAAAAATCACGTCAATTCATCGCTCCGTTGTGCCGTGAAAGAAAGACAAACAGACAGACAGACACACTTTCCCATTTATAATATTAGTATGGATACACTGATTGCAGATTCTACAAAAAAAATAACCCAACAAGACCTTAAATACAACAAATCTTATAAAACACTGTCCTACTCCAGATCCTCATGGACCCGATGGTGCTCTCCGTGCTGTACGTGTGGTGTCAGCTGAACAAGGACGTCATCGTGTCGTTCTGGTTCGGCACCAGGTTCAAGGCGATGTACCTGCCGTGGGTACTGCTCGCTTTCAACCTCGTCATCAGCGGAGGGTGAGTTGTTATATAACTTTTTTTTTATTAAGTATCGTCAGAACTCATGCATACTCGTTTGTGTATTTTTTCAAATATACTAGTTATGCCCCGCATTCTTAGCGTGATATATAGGTATTATTATAACTATCTTCTTTAAATCTATAAATCGAGGTAAAACACTAAAAATTGTGGTGTTATTTAAAAGCGGAACGGACTTGTAGTCTAATTGCCGAACGTCACTTAAATAAGACGCTCTTAAATCTGTTGCCGTCTTTGTCACTCTAAAGGAATAGAGTAAGGACGGCAACAGATTTAACAGCGTCTTACACTTAAGTGACGTTTGAGTATTAGGGGGTACATAAGGTAATCAAGTGAGTAATCTGCAACAAATTATTAAACAACAATATAAAAGAAAAAATACCGGTCAGGTGCGAGTCGGACTCGCGCAACGAGGGTTCCGTAAATTGTTTTTTTTATGTGAAATAACTACAAATTTATGGTTTTTGGAGTTTTTCCTTTACTTGTGCTACATGTTTTTGCGTCTTGCCAATTCTAGGTCAATGGAAAGTACACTATAGATTTTGATTCCCTTGTGAATGTCTAAATATGCAATAAAATAAACAGCCGTATCTTATTATTTCGTTGATTTAGAAATTTAGTTTTTTCACTGCTTTGAGAGACCAGAGTATGTGATATTAAATTATTAATTTCAGCTTGATATCTCGACGCATTTCTGAAAAAAACATTTTTGACAGACGGTTGGACGGAGGGTTCCGTTTTTACCTTTCGAGGTACGGAACCCTAAAAAACTAATAAAATTTCAATACCTATAAGTTTCCTCGATTCGTGAGTCCTCTCTTAAAATCATGTTTTATTCCAGAGGTGTGATGGAGTTGATAGGCATCCTCATCGGACACCTGGCCTTCTTCCTGCTGTTCAAATACCCTCAGGAATTTGGCGGTCCTGCACTTCTGACACCTCCTAATTTCATGTAAGTTCTTCAATCAATAGTAACAGAGGAATATTTATAACAAATGAATACATCAGCATTTTCTTTAGCATTTTATATTTTAATGATAAAACTACTTACCAGTCACTTCACTGTAGGGCAAAGCCTTCCTCTCATATAGAGTAGCTTGTTCTAGTGCTTGGCCAAGTTGTGATTTAAACCTTATAATAAATTATTATTGAGTCCAAGATTCCTCTCGACGTTTTCCATCATGTCAGCGGAGTCAAGATAAACTTAGTAAATATATACAAATGCAATTTAAAAAGTCACATTAGTACTTGCCGATACCGGCACCGGGATTACGTATCTTGCAGAAGCCGAGCGATCGCGATAATTGCGCAATAATCGCGCAAAAATGGCTTCTCAAACGTCAATTCGTATTACGTATCAGCAATAGCAATGTGATAGCAATCTAGCGATAGTGCTGCTTCTGTGAAGATCAGTTAACTAAAACATGCATTTTTCGTTTGGTGGTTTCGTATTTAAGTATGGTTTTTAAGAGCAAAGTAAAGTTTTTTTGTTAAAGGTGATATTTAATTAGTTCCAGCGATTGCTACTTTATCGTCATCGTAGCAATAAGAGCATGATGAATTTGACATCCGACATAAATATAAACAGGCGAACTTATCGCCATAATATGACTTCCGTCACAATTTTGCAGACTAATTTGTACCCTTTTTTCATCTGCAGAAGACGGATATTCCCTGACACAAGGTACGTGGGAGGTTTCGGCACTGCGCCCCAAGCTAGGGTGCCCACGAGACCAGGCGAGAATGTATTCGGAGGACACAACTGGGGTCGCGGTCAGACTCTTGGAGGCAATTGATCGAAACTCTAAAAAACAGTCTTCTCTTGATGTTAGAATACGAGTGATGTGTCTCAGTTTTTAAGATGTGATCATGGTGTCACTATTCTCTTTATTTGTAGGTTATGTGTATACAGTTTTTTGCTTATTGTTTATGGTTTATGAATTTGAAGTATGATTTTTATTACTCTATGATCACAGCTTAAAAAATAGTGATACAAGAATGTTTACTATAAAGTTGAATAGTGTGGATTTTTTCTGGTGTTGTCAAAATTAACTTTATAGTACAATTCCTTTATACGTATGTTTCGGTGGGGCAATTTCGACTGGGTGGTAATCATAGGCAAAGTATAAACAGTTAATGCTTGTAAACTTTCCCTGCCTGAACATACTAGATGAAAAAAAATAGGGCTTGTATTGCTCATTAATTTGTTTGGACAAAAGACAGTTCGCTCTAGGCGCTCGCTCTACAGTCCATTGGCCAATGATAAAGTGCATAAAAATAAGAAAATCATGCAAACTTAATTCACTTACCATAAAGTGTTCATTGTTATTTATTTTTCAGTTAAAGCCATTTGGTTATGTGATACGAGAGAATTGGCTTAGTCTTATTATTTTGAGAGCCTTAAGCTTAAAACGATGCTATAATTAATTATATACCTCCCCCAGGTATTTAAATACGACTTTTTTATTTGACGCTGGCAACACTAAGGTTCTATGCATTGGGCAATGGATGAATATTGGCCCAATTTTAAGTATGAGCATATTTTCTTTATAGTCTATCTATAATTATTTTTAACAAAGACGAATTATTATAATAGGCCAAATAAAGTCATGCTAAATGCTATATTTACTTGTATATTTACACATTGGTGACTTTTATTTTAATTTGAACAAATGAATAAAATGTTGAGGAATTTTGCACAAATAAAGTTTGCATCGTTACGAAAACAATAAGGGGTCCCAGACCGGGATAAGAAATGTTGCATAACATGTGCTTAAGTTAATCATTTTTACTATTCCCGTTGCACGACTATCGAGGAGGACACAGAACTTGCTAAGTAACGTTTCCCCTCCAAAAAGTCCGTTAAAACCCTGAACCCTCTAGATATAGAGTATCACTAAAAGGTTCTAAAAAAAAGAAGTAACTAAGTATAAACCTGTACGACTGTAGGTACTGTGTGTGCACCTCGCTGGAATGCTCGCCCTCTCCCGCTTCCCCGATGTGCATCTGGATTGAGAGCCCAAATTTTAAATATTCTCAAAAGAAAATAAGATTTACAGGGCATTTAGTTAAAATTTAGTAAAACTTAGGGCAATAGGCCATGAATTTCTTAAACGTGAAATAAAGCTTTTATGATGAAATAACTAGGGCTCTCAATTCAGACGCCTGCATAAAGTGGCATAGCCTGAATCTCAGAAAGTACTGCCTCTGGGCTCATAATTTTTATTTAAGGATTTAGTTACGAACTTCTTACAACTTTTAAGAAATTCCCAAATATGTAGAATACTATATTACAGAGTTATAGCGGTATATCTAGGGCCCTCAGTTCATAAATGTTTGTACTGAGGAATCATCAAAGTAATGGATTTATTCAAAGAAATACTTAAATGCGACCGTTATATGTTTTACTTAAACGCGTCTGTAAATTAGTAAAAAAGAAATAATGACAAAAAAGTTAATAGTTACACTGTAAATGGAGATTGAATTTTCCTAAAACGTCTGAACTGAGGGCCCAATATTTTTGGCAGTATTGACTAGGATAAGCCTTCTACACTATCGCACATAAGGGTAAGTATTTGAACTAATTCTTAATTAAAATCTTGCAAAGCGTCCATTACTCTAAATTTCATACTTTTTGAGATAATTGAATAATATTTTTTTATAGGAGAAAATTCTGTAGGGTAGATATAGTTTTGTTACTTTTTGAGACTAAGCAGCTTGTGTGAGGGCACATCTCACACAAGCTGTTTCTTAAACGTCCGAATAGTTGTTGCTTGAACTGTCGGAAGCGATTACAGGAGATATGTTACCAGGGCATTAGATAAAATTAAGGTTTTTTTGAACACCGATTGATGTACCCAAATGAAATTTAAATGGATTGAAGAACAAACTACTTTCTACAACATTTGAAATATTAATGATTTTAATTTTTATATTATTTTTTTAAACTTTTCAAATTTTGTTTTGGCTGATTCTAATTTTTACCGACTTCACAAAAAGGAGGAGGTACTATGTTCGGCTGTTTGTATGTTTTTTTTTTTTTTTTGTATGTTTGTTCATCGATTACTCCGTCAATTGTCAACGGATTTTGATGGTTCTTTTTTTGTTTAATAAGTCATGATTCAGGGGTGGTCCCATATAAATTTTGTGGCGATCGGTTCAGTGCTTCTCGAAAAATTCACCAAGAACAAAAAAAAAATGACGAAATTTTCATAGACGATGTGTGCTTTGTCTTCAAGTTTCTATTTTCGTTTTATAAGATTGTAAGTAGTTTTATTTTGAAAATAAATTTCTTTGAAAGATACTATACACAGTCAAACATTGGGAGTCGACACTAAAAAGTAATAAATAAAAAACTTTTTTCAAAAAAAAATAACCGCCTTCAAAAACTAAAAACCCAATAATAACTAAAATTTCGGAAGTCGGTGGTTTCTCTTCTGCCATTCAATTTGTGTTGCCACCGACTTCCGAAATTTTAGTTATTATTGGGTTTTTAGTTTTTGAAGGCGGTTATTTTTTTTTGAAAAAAGTTTTTTTGAAGAAGAAAGATTCTGGTAGGGCTTTCGCCTTTTTTCGTATTGTTATTATGATCATGTGTTATTTAGTTAATTATTTGTGTTGATTTACTGAGTAAATTTTCTTTTTATCATAAGCATCACAGACTAGTTATAAATTGCGTGTCGTTTTAGTTTAGGTACAAAATAGGTAAGTTTAACATCATTAAAATTTGTTTGTTGTTTACGGTTTCTCTGATGGTACCTACAGATAGTCCATACTACATAACATATTACATGCTACTGGCCTATTGCTTTGTTTCATTTTAGGTATATAAAGCCTATTGAAGCTAATATTGTTAAATATATATATTTACTAATATTTTTGTTAATTCAATTACCTACGTCTAATATTTCATTGGTTATTGATACGTTTTTTACTTTATTGTTTCACGATATGTAGGTGCTGGCACAGCAAAACTAGTCGTATATAATTATAATTCTCCATCTGCGCATTACAAGATACTACAAGAACATGCCGAACACTTATTTATACTTACATGGAACATTATGGTCACCCTACAGATTTTTCTGCTATAAAAAAAATATTATTCAATTATCTCTAAAAGTATGAAATTTAGAGTAATGGACGCTTTGCTAGATTTTAATTAAGAATTAGTTAAAACACTTACCCTTATGTGAGATAGTGTAGAAGGCTTATCCTATTCAATACTGCCAAAAATATTGGGCCCTCAGTTCAGACGTTTTAGGAAAATTCAATCTCCATTTACAGTTTAACTATTAACTTTTTTGCCATTATTTCTTTTTTACTAATTTACAGACGCGTTTAAGTAAAATATATAACAGTCGCATTTAAGTGTTTCTTTGATTAAATCCATTAGTTTGATGATTCCTCAGTACAAACATTTATGAACTGAGGGCCCTAGATATACCGCTATAACTCTGTAATATACATAATTGGAAATTTCTTAAAAGTTGTAAGAAATTCTTAACTAAATCCTTAAATAAAAATTATGAGCCCAGAGGCAGAACTTTCTGAGATTCAGGCTATGCCACTTTATGTAGGCGTCTGGATTGAGAGCCCTAGTTATTTCATCATAACAGCTTTATTTCACGTTTAAGAAATTCATGGCATATTGCCCCAAGTTTTACTAAATTTTAACTAAAAGCCTTGTAAATCTTATTTTCTTTTGGGAAGATTTAAAATTTGGGCTCTCAATCCAGATGCACATCTTCCCCGCGCTTGCCCCGTATTCACCTCGTTCGTTTAGTAGCGATAGCATTCCGACAGCGTTACGTCACAGCGCTAGGTGCACAGTTAAGTGTCTAAACACACTATGCCGAACGTACGCGACCTAAGTTCCGCGGCTGATTTTACGTTCCAACGTATTCGGCTGATATGACACACCATAAGTGCCGAACTTACGCGGCAGAAATTCAGTTACGCAATTTTGTGTGTATGTTCAGTGTTGCAGTGGGCATGCCTGCCTCCCGCTGCTCCCCGCTCCCGATCTCCGTCGGCAATCGAACCGAACTTCGGTCGCGTATAATGTGTGTCCTACAGAATACGTTGCCGCCGAATTTCCGCTGAACTTACGCCCGACTGAAGTTCGGCTGTACGCTATAACGCAACGTAATTTCGGCATAATGTGTCGCCAGTAATTCAAATAGCATTGCAGGCGTAATCATGCCGAACTTCCGTCGCGTATCCTCGGCATAGTGTGTACTAAGTCATACAGGTCGTACTCTTGATTCGAGCCTTCTGTTACAACTATATTGCTATACGTTATAGACTTGACCTCAATTACGGAAATTAGTTGTCTGTTTAATTATTACTATTTGTAAATGTATGCGTGCTTTTTATTACACTTTTATTATGATTTAACTGTTTGCATTCTCAGAAAGACAGTAAAAATTAAAAGGGTGATAGGTTGAGCTCTAAAATGATTAAGTGTCGCGAACATTAAGATATATTTTAAAATTAATTATTTCTTAGTTAATTACCTAACATTTCGCCATATACGAGTATGTGCATTATCTTACATTTAATGATAATTAATTGATCAACAAACAGTTAAAATGGAACGCTGTCAAAAAATGTATTTGTGTGTGTTTGTGTTAATCTCGAGAACTGCTGTACCGATTATGATGCATAATATTTTTTTTTTAATTGACTATGGAATATGTTACAATATACATTTGACACTTAAATGCTGTTTCCCATTTTGAACTTTAGGTAGTTTTTAATTATTTACTTGATGTGTTTTAGTAACACCACGAAACCTTGCATTTATTATGAGGGAAATTAAAGATTCCACTAAATATAAAAAGGGCGTAAGTAAATTGTTAAGTAAACGAATCATTCTGGGACGAAATCAACACAATTTTTGAAGTGAAAACTTCTTTAGCGGCGTTGAGCACTTTTTCTGGAATGGGTATAAAATCTTAAACTCGCGTCAGGACACGTGACCTGATCGAAAAAGCGTAGGACGGATGGATAGTAGACAGCTGTCACCATCCATGGATGCGCGTGGCACGCTGTTAATAATCAAGTTTTCACTTCTGCCGGCACTCCCGGAGTGCAACCCGTCTTTTTTTTAGTTCGCGCCATCTTTAGGAGCGCAAATTAAAAACATGTTGTTTTTGGATCCCCACATAACATATAGCACTTAGCAGTTTCGTTCTATATACGTCCTATCTTTTAATCTGTTCGAGGTTGGCTTCCAATATAACCGTAACACCTGACTAAATAAGTTTTTAACGCAATAATTACTAAAATATATTTATTTATTTACATTACTACTGAGTCTTTGTTATATTGATGAAGACCACATAAAGTAGAATAGGTAATATTTCTATAACAAAAATGTTTTAAAATTAAAACGTGCGGTTTAAAATTGTCTGGTTTTATTTCTGTTATCCTGTTACCATCATTTCAAGCTGTAATCAACCGTACGATGAATATACCAAGTGGGGGGGGGGGGGGGTTTTAAACAAATATACCCTGTAGGTACTACTACTATTTGTAGCAAGAGGGGAAAACCGCCGCTATGGTGACAACCAGGAGTTTCTTCCCGCCGAATCCGACACAGGAACCTCCCGGAGCATCCGTGTCCGGTGGACCGTTGGACCGGTGGATCCGTTCCGTGGACCTGCGTCAGGCGATAAGTGAGAGCGCTGTGGCGCCAGCCACTCCACAAAGACCTTAATGCTGCTATAGTACATAAAGCAGAGATAAATATAATAAATCTGAAGAGTTTGTTTGGTTGAACACACTAATTCCAGGAGACCAGGAACTATTGGTAGGTCTTTTGATGTCGGATAGTCCAATCATCCAGGGAGGCTACTCCACAACCATAACGTAACTGAATTTAAGTGCATCTTTCTCATTCCATTTCATTAAGAAAACTACAGGAGGAATCGCCACCAATAGACGCCATTTTAGTAGAGAAAAGCCAGGATTTTCAAATATTTGAAACACCCGTGCGGAAATATGGCGATTCGAGTCAGAAATAAAACACTCATCTAAATAAACATGATTCACTATATTACACAACTATACAATAATCCATCAATGGTGCTTATCCTCCTTGCTGGCGGGGCCGTGTTCCTTCTCCCACATGGCGATGAACTCCTTCTTGCGCTGTTCACGGCGTTTGAAGTAGTCCGGGAAGTGCGCCTTCTCGAGCGGATGCCAGTAGTCGATGACCCAGTCTGGGGGCTCTACTACTCGCTCGTGGGCGACACCGCCCTGGCTTGTAGCGACTGGAAGAGGTTTGATTTATTGTTAGCCAGTAACTTCAACACACACTTATGGCTGAATACTCAAACGCCACTTAACTTTAAGACACTCCCAAATCTCCTGATATTTGTCACTCTAAGAGCGCCTTCACACTAGCGTTTGTCCAGCGTAGGCGTTCGATAAACGTATTCCTGTCCTTACTTTATTTTGTTTAGGGCGGCTTCTCACTAGCGTTTGTCCGCGCCGCGTTAGCGCAGCGTTCAATTGGATCTAGCGGAAACGCCGCGACAACGCGACGCCTGCGCCGAGTAGTTGCGGCGTCTGCGTTGCGCATACGTTAATCGAACGCGTACGCTGGACAAACGCTAGTGTAAAGGCGCCCTAAACAAAATAAAGTAAGGACAGGAACAGATTTAACAGCGTCTTAAAATTATTTAAAGTTTGAGTATCCGTATTCCGCCATTAGAGACACATTTCATTAGGATAGGACACCAGATTATGCAACTTGGTTCACAACTTCACACCAACAAAATGTATGGTGGGTGTCTCACTTGGTGGTGCCACCAGTTGCGCCAACCAGTGAACTGAACTGCATGGCCGTTTGTCCATCACCGACGTCACCGTCACGTCAACGAGACAGCGAGCGGAGTTTACTATGACGTGACGTGACGTGCGGTATACACGCGACTATATTAATCACTGTAGCCAGCAAAATTCAAATTTTGTCCGGGTGTGTGTTAATAAAGAATGATAAATGTGCCTGTAATAAGCCGTCAGTTACAGAATTATAATCATTTAAATCATCAGAGTGCATACAACTCAATTGAATGCGTTTTTCATGACATAGGCAATCAATCAAGTTACATTAATTAAAATTGTGCAATCATCACTCTTAAAACTGTTATATTATAGGTTAATTTTAATTTGCTGCTCATCTTTGAGAGAGTGAAGGTACTTAGTACTAGCATAATTAATCAATCAACCCTAAAATATGAAAAAGAAGCCTGTTAATTGTTCAAAATGTTTTTCTTGTAGTGCATTTTGCTGAATAAAATTTTAAAGTTGCCCCATGGCAAAACCTTTTCATAATTTACGTACGTACTTTAATGCCCTTGTAACCCATCGCTTGAAACAGCAGCACACATGCTTGTACACTGTCCTGCAATCGCCATATACAGGGTGGGCTAAGTACTTCGGCAATCCAGGTACGCTCCGAAAAATCACCAGCAGCATAAACAGCTTGCTGGCGTTCTTTAATGAGTTAGGGTGGATCGAGTAAACCACCTACCGCAAAAACCGCGCCTTGACGTGGAGTTGCGGAAACAAGCCCGCCATACCATACCAATCCATCGCTTAGTTGCGAAAGGTAAGTTAATGATTTAAACGTTAGTAAAACATCATACTTACAACATCTAGGAATAGGATGCTGAACTAGGAACAATTCTTCCTCGCCTTGCTTCAGCAGTTCAGCAGCTTTTACCATGTCATTGACCTTCGCATTCTTGTCGAACCGGTCACGCAGAAGCACAGCCTGGTACCGGTATACATTGCTGCAATTAGTGTTGTTCTTCAGTAAACAAATAATAATGATGAATAATATGTAATCAATATAATTACAAGTATCTAATTGTTAATTACCAAATAAAATAAACTAAATAAAAAAGTATTGAACAGTTTTTCATTTCTATATTTAATAAAACAGTGGAATAAGTATGTCAGAGGAGTAGGCACGAATAGTGGAACTAATGACAAAAAATACCTATATTTAATTAATTTATAAATAATAAAATAGTATTAGAGTAAAAAATAATTTCTAAAATTGCCAAGTAGTTACTCCTAATATTAATTAATACTTTCAATAATAAATCAATATCATAAAGGAATCATCCACTAAACAACAAACGAATTCATTTGATATGAAAGGTTTGCAAAGGTTCTTTGAAACTATACTTTTATGGGTCAGCGCTTGAAAAATACTTCTTACATAGGATTTTCTCAAGGAAAGGATATAAAACTGAAAAGATATCTGAAAGAAATTAAAAAGTTGTGGTTATGTTTGTAAGAATTACGTAACGAAGAAAACAAAAGCAAAAATAGAAAAGTTATTGAATTAAATACATAGAAGACATTACCGTCTATCGTAGTACGCCTCCAAATTGCGTAAAGCTCGTTTGTAAAGCGAGCAAACCTTTTGCGAATGTGTTTTTATTCCAAGCAATGGAATGTTCGCCATTTTCGTTGTTTTGCTAAACTGACATCTGTTAGGTGACTACTAATGTCAACAGTCAACTTGTGTCAAGATGTCAAGCTAGTTTTTTTTTTTTTTTGAGGATTTATGGCCTGGTATCAAAGACCTTTAAGCCAGTGTCAAGCTAGAGATGTGTCACTGGCGCTGCGCTGCGCCGCACAATCACTCAGTTCACTAAGAGAGATTTAGTTAGTTTTTTATATGGAACACGAATGTGTTGCTATTTCGTGCTCTAAACTTTTACAAAGTATTTTGGTCACAAAAGGTTTTAGTTTACTAAAGTATTTTTGAACCAACAAAACACTAAATAAAGGGTCACCATGATACAATTTTAATAAGTTATCATAGAGAGTCAGGCTTTAAAAGGGTACCTGAGTTAACTACTGGGTTCATTCACTGTCACGCAAGAAGATTTGCTTTTGCTAAGTTATTTGTCTCTATGCCAAGCACGTTACTAAACCAAAAACTACAAGGTAATGTTTCTAGGAGACATTTTTCTAAAAAAGAGACCCTAGTATAGAGAGACCAAGGAAACGTGCAATTGCAGCCAGGGTCAATTTCTTTGGCCGTATTTTATTCCATTTCATTAATTAAGAAAAGTACAGAGATAAAATGTACGTTAAGTTAGACACTCATATATAATTTAGACGCGACAACGACAATAACATGGCGACTAAACATACGTCGATACGTCGATATAAGTACTTCTGGCGCTGTTTAATTTGACAGGAAACCAAAAATCGACTGTCTTTTTTTTTAAGAAATGGAAAGAGAAAGATGCATTTAACTTAAAAGTTAAGGGTGAGGCCAAACGAGCGTAATTTTGTGAGTCGTGAGTCGCAGAACTTCGGCCACAGAAATTCTGCTGCATTCGGTTTCATACAAAAAGGCAGTTGGTGCCACACGACGACGCAAAATGAGTTGTCTGCCGAGTGCCGACTCAATGCGCGTAAACTCGATTACTCGACCGAATTTCGGTTGGGGTGAGGGCAGAGCCAGGAAGGGGATCGGTGAAGGTGTTTACGTGGTGTAAAGGTGAACGCAGACTTGGCCGCACCGCACGCGCCGCAGTCCCCGCAGTCATCGCTTTTTCTTTGTTGTCGTTTCAGGGTCTGCGGCAACTGCGACGCGGGTAGGTGTGCGAGGTGGCATAGAACTTCATATAAAGAATTCGAATGCGAAGACTGCGGCGCGTGCGGTGCGGCCAAGTCTGCGTTCACCTTAATACTTCTTGAAAAACATAGCATATGGTAGTACTTTCCAAAAAAACGGAATTTGCACATAAACGTATCATATAAAGTATAGAACTGTCCACATATCAGCCTCTGGCTATTGAGTGGATTTACCCAGTTTCTTTTTCTGGCCTCATCTTCGGAATATGCTTCGTAAATACACAATATTTTTAAAAGATCCATCGCACTCGATGACACGAACACCCCGTACCAACGCTCAATAGTAACTGAATAAATTAAGTTCGTCTGGCAGCTCAACAGAAATTCAGTTGAAAAATAAGTGACCGAAAATACGCGACTCACAAAATTACGGTCGTTTGGCCTTACCCTAAATGTGTGAACAAGAGAATCAGCACCAATGTCGTGGTATCTTTATGTCAATGCAGACAGACAGACATCATCATTTATGTATAATGTATAGGTATGAACAATATCAGAAGGACCTTGAACCAAGGAGGCACGGATATAGATCGTTCACATCTGTTACAAGGCTGCATTTACGGCACCATGAAACTACTAGCTTTATGCAGTACCTGGATAATAAACGCATCCGCTAAATAATTTGTCACTTGAAATTTGCAAGCGATTTATGCTGAAGGCTGAAGGTTTTTCGTAATTTATGTTTTGATTACAACATCAGTCGTCAACGGCATTGTGATTTATAATACCTACTAGTTCAGTATCTCATACACGTTTATTAAACATCACCAAAGAGGTTGCGTGGTATTTTATTGTTGTCACAATGATTTCAACAAGCTGCTATTCTCGCGCCCATTTTCTTTTGATCAATGAGCCAAACATTTCGAAGTTTAATTAAAGTGCCTATCCATTTGATTTTACTTTCATTAAAAAAGCTGTTTGCCTACAGCTTTGTTTTCAAATTCCATCCTCTATATTAGTCCATCCTTTATCCCATCGAGGCTTAGTAGTTTCCAAAAAATAGCTTCTTGCTGCTCTTACTTGTCAAGTTCTTGACCTTGATCTCAGATTATAAAACAGAAGGCAGATAGACCGCGCGGAACACCGTGAGTGAGGCCAACAAAGCAAATACAAAATCAAGCGAATACAAACTCGAGTCAGTCAGTACTCTCAGTATTTATATAATCTATGGTCGGTCAGTCAGTACGGCTCGAAGCGTCGCATCGTTAGTACGTCTTAGAGAATATTTTTATTTTTGAGAATCATGCCTTCCTGTATTTTTAAACATTGTAAAAATTGTTCCCAAAAACAAAAGAAAGAAGATGGAGTATCTTTTCATAGGTAAATATTGTTTTGTTTTTCATTTTGCATATTATTTTACGTGATTATTGTTAGTGAAATTTTGGAACACAAACAAAACCTCAAAAAAATCTGCGAGTGTTGCTAGTTTATTTAGAAATATTTACCCTTAAGTTGGGAAAATGTATCGATTTATAGCCAGACGATTAATCGATTCCGACCAATTAGGCCAATTCTAGATCAAGAGTCAAAAGCTAGGTTCTTTATATTGAATGAGATTAGTTTTGTGTTACATAAATAAAATCAAAAGTGGTAATTTATGATAGCGTTCTCTGATTTGTTTGCCTTCTTTCTTATTATTACTGGAATACAAGTTTATCTGTTCTGTAAGTGTAACCTAATATTCTAAATAATATTTATATGTTCCACCGCTTATCGGGATTTAACGCGCACGTATTTTTTATTTGTTTTTGGCTTGATGTTTCGGCAGGGTTACACCTGCCATAGTCACAAGCAGACTGTCCGGCGACACTACTCCGTCGATAAAGTAGATTGATCTTCATCTACCCTCGATGTTGATTAATGTCCACTATAAAGCCGCGTACACACTACACTCACTGAGTTCGGTTTTTTAGTCGACTTAAAATCGCGATGGTGTATTTTGCAATCACTGGATTCCATGTGACCGACAGTTTAGTGTCGCCGCGCCGGACAGTCTGCTTGTGACCATGGTAGGTGTAACCCTGCCGAAACGTCAAGCCAATAACAAATAAAGGGTATGTGCGCTTTAAATCCCGATAAGCGGTGAAGTATAAACATGCAACGCTAAAGTTTAAAGTATAATATTTATATGATCAAAGTCAGTTAGAATTTGGAATTTGTAAACTAAAAAAGTTGTATGCGTTTCGAATATTTAAGTAATTTGGAAAGGCTCATTAGATACCCTCGTCAACATCCGCAATATGATATAATTTTTGAATTAGATTTTTGTAATGTATTAATTTATTAAATATTATGTTTTTTTTTGTCTATAGTTAAATATTTCACCATTTTCCGACCACTGATAATCACCCCTTCACTTAAACTTTTAAAGCATATAAATCCACAAAATATTTTTATTTATGCAGATTTCCAACTGATCCTGTTCTACATGACGTCTGGGTTGCTATCGTTCGTGATAACAGACAAGATAACGATTGGCTTCCGTCAAAATTTTGTGTTGTCTGTTCATCGCATTTTAAAGAAGAAGATGTTTACTTCACCGAAAAAGGTCGTCGGTTAGTAAAAAAACAATCAATACCGACACAAAATTTGTACGCGCCACCACTTGAAGAAGAAGCTTCAAAAAATACAGTTGTAGCTGCAAATTTATCTAAGGCTACTGATTCTGATTTGGAATCTGTATTTGATAGTCCTAGAAGAAGTCCGTTAAGAAAAGAATTACGGAAACACCAGTTAATAAGATTAAAAACATTAAGTGAAAAAAATCGACGATTAAAAAAAAGAAATTGTTCATTAAGCAATATTTTAAAGGACTTGAAAGACAAAAATTTTATTGATGGTGATACAGATAGTCTATTACGTGAGAATATTGTAGCAACTGAACGGTTTGTAAACTTAAACATGCGCAATACCGGCAAAAAAAAACTAAAGTATACACCTGCAATGCGAAAATTTTGCCTGACTTTAAATTTTTATTCTCCTAAGGGATATGAGTACGTTAGAAAAACATTTAATAGTTGCCTGCCTCATTCCAAAACTTTGGTAAAATGGTACACCCATGTTAAAAGTGAACCTGGATTTACGCAAGAGGCTTTCTTAGCGTTACAAAAAATTACTAAAGGTTCCTCATACAAACTTCTTGGTTCGCTCATGTTTGGCGAAATGACTTTGCGCCAACAAAAGTTGTGGGATGGTAAACGGTATATAGGCGTTGTTGACATGGGTGATGAGATAACAGAGTCTACTGCTTTGGCTTCTCAAGCGTTTGTATTTATGTTAGTAGGAGTCAACAAACATTTTAAATTGCCTTTAGGTTACTTTTTGACAAATAATTTGACCGGAGAACAGAAGTCAAACTTAGTAAAACTTTGTTTGATGAAATGTCATGAAGCTGGTGTAAGAGTGGTGTCCCTGACATTTGATGGCCAAGCTACAAATTTTACCACCATGGGGTTGCTTGGTTGCAATATAACGGATTTTGTTAATTTAAAAACGACATTTCCACATCCATCTGATGGTAGCGAAGTTGCTTGTTTTCTAGACCCAAGCCACGTAATAAAACTTTTAAGGAATCAACTGGAAGCGAAAAAGCGATTGTTAAATAAGGATGGTAAAATTGTCGACTGGAACTATTTGGTTAAGTTAAACAAATTACGGGAACAGGAGGGACTTCACTTGGCAAATAAGCTTTCGAAGTTGGCCACGCAGACATTAAGCAGGAGTGTGGCAAAAGCTATGTTTTTTTGTAGAAATGATTTAAACCTTCCAGGTTTTGAACAATCTCAACCCACGGAAGAGTTTATCCAACTGATAAATGACATGTTTGATGTTTTTAATTCGCAATCGATGGCCCATTTCGATTACCGGAAACCCATTTATCGGGACAACAAAGCCAAAATATATATTTTGCTTGACCGCCTTCAAAATTATGTATTGAACTTGCAAATTTTAATAAAGAGTGTCACAAAACGAAAGACCGTAAGAGACGGCAGACCAACACACGTTATCACGAGATTTTATAAAAAAGTTCTGGAAACAAGATACAGACCAGGGTTTCTAGGAACTTTAATAAATATATCGAGTTTGAAATTTATTTTTGAGAGTCTAATAGAGAATGAGAAGTGCCTACGTTTTATTTCAACATATAAATTGAGCCAGGACCATCTCGAAATATTTTTTGGATGCGTCAGAATGCATGGCGGTCATAATGATAACCCTAATGTAAAACAGTTTAAGGACATATACAGAAAATTATTAACGCATTTGGAAATACGAAATCTAGAGACTGGCAATTGCATTCCGCTAGAAAATATAGCAATATTGTCGTGTTCTTCTGCTATCAATATTATCAATTCAACAAGTACTTCATACAGACATGATGAGACCGAAGACGATAAAGCTATTTCTAGTTCATTAGATTTCCTACAGGATGTGCCTGATGATATCAATAATTTAGCAGAATATTTAGATAAACCACTTTTTGACGATATGCGAAAGGTAATTGTGGGTTACATAGCCGGTTCCGTCATACGATTCGTTAGAAAAGTAGTCAAGTGTGAATACTGTTTGGCACGTTTGGTTGCAACGAAAAAACAGCCTTTTCATAAATTAATTGGCTTAAGAGACAAAGGAAGCTTAATTTTTCCTTCCACTGATACTTTTGAAGTTTGTGTTGCGGCAGAAACTGTTATACGAAACATTTTAAAAGAAAACTTTGCAATGAAAACAAAAAAATATTACAATTACATAATTTCAAAAATTTTAAAAGGTTTTATTGGCAATGAAACTATATTTTCAAACTTGGAAGATCAACATTTAAGCTATGGAGTTGAACACAAATTAAGTTTAATAAAAATTGTGCTGGAAAAATATTTAAGTATACGCCTTCACTATATAGCAAAAATAGAAACAAATGCCAGTGTTGAAGGCAAAAGACAATTTTGCAAGAAATTTGTGCGAAATAATGGCTTTGTTTTTTAGACTGATTGTAAAGACATTATTTAGAAAAATAAAACAAGTTACAGCAGCATAATAAGTGTGTCTTCTTTATTAATATGTGTATACTATATAGCTACCCATCATTATTTGAGCCGCATCTTTGGTAAATACTCTGCTCCCATAGGTCGTAGCGTGTTGTTATATAGCCTTCTCTTTTACAGGAGCTACCCAAAGCTAAAATGAATATTACTATACACCTAAGCCTACTTTGGTACCCGTATCATTTTAAACACAATATAGTAGATTGTATTACAAGGGCGCAAAGTAATATTTTTACGGCGAGGGCGTTTTTTGAATCCAGAGCGAAGTGAGGGATTCTAGAGTAGAATCCCGAGATTTGCGAGGTATTCTTAAATAGAATCCCGAACGTAGCGAGGGATTCAAAGTACGTTGCCCGAGCCAAAAATATATTTTGCGACCGAGTGATACACTCTACTTTTCATCACCCCCTATGAGAAAATAAAAGGCGGCTCATACTTTATTGTAAAATTATTATTGTAGCTGCTATTATTATCAAGCTATCTGCTGCAAAACAATCCGTGAAAATTTTTACGAGAACTCGGGCTGTAGAGTTTGTGTCTACCATAGTCACAAACTACAGCCCGAGTTCTCGTAAAAATTGGCCGTCGTATCAGCCATTCATTATTTGCGTTCCATTCTTTTCAAAGAGTTTTTAGGCGCACTTATGGGCGTAAAACATGCAAAGACGCTCCAAATTCAAAAAGTGTGATTAAAAGTTACTTTTAGGCGCACTTTTTGAATTTGGAGCGTCATTATTGCCCGCTAAAAGTTTCTTATAGAAAACACCAACTTTGGGCGCACTCAAAGGGGAACAAAGTCGTCTTTTTCGAATAGGTGGGATGAAAAATATTTTTACGCCTGGGTGCATTTTTTTTATTTGCAAACGTTTTTTCACGTTAACCTGAAAATTACAAACACAACAAAGTAAATTTACCTAAAATTGATTTTTATTCAAGTAGAACAGATAAGAACGAAATATTATGGGTATTTTTTTCATTATCCTGGCAACCGGAACGCACACCGAGACAACGTATTCTTACAGTGCAGCAGTCACGCACACTCAATTCTATGACGCTCTCAAATCAATCTCCTTTTTATCCCTTTAGAGTGACTTAAGACAGCAAAAGATTTGAGAGCGTCTTAAAATTAAGTGACGTTTGAGCATTCGGACATGAGACTGTGATAGTTTATCTTTTATCGCCATCATAAAATATGTAGGTATAATAGGTACTCCGTACTACTGTTCTGGTAATGGAACTACCATTACCAGTTTCCTACTACGAACAGTATTCGCGCTGAACGGAAGCTATGGCACAGATTACTAAATAGTTACTTCGTAATGGCTGCGAAAGGTAGAAGAAGATAACAACCTCTCTCTAGCCACGCAGCAGACGCGCTGGGGATATTCAGAAGGGAGCCTATGTGCCTTTTTCCAGCTCTCTAAATGAATCCACGGGCAGTGGACCCTGGTGGTCCGTGAAGGGAAACCTTATGGAGTAATCAATCAATCAATTATTTATTTTGTAAAACATAGGTAGGATACAGATAGAATAATGTCAGAAATATGTGCAGTATGTTAATTGCCAATGCATGGCGTACAAAATCATCATAAATAAGAAATTACAATTATCAAGGCATGCCAATAGAATACACTAAAATTAGATTAAATTAAAAAGTAGTAGTAGTTAGACTAAATTAAAAAAACCGGCCAAGAGCGTGTCGGGCCACGCTCAGTGTAGGGTTCCGTAGTTTTGCGACTGTCATAATAAGTTTTCCCACTTAAGAGTTTAAAAAAGGCTATTTGTTACGTTGACGGTTGACGTACTAAGTACGCAGATATAATTTTGTACAACCTTTTTGTCTTTTTTGTACAAAAACTATTCTTTCCATCAAGTTCAAAATAATTTTCCTAGAAAGTCCTTATAAAGTTCTACTTTACTTACACATTGTTTTTTACTTTTGGAGCGATTATTTCCGAAATTATTGACATTATCAAAAAATGGTTTTTTTAAACCCCTATTTATTTTTAAATACCTATCCAACAATATATCACACGTTAGCGTTGAAATTGAAAAAAAAAAACACTTCCCACTTTACATATAGGGGAGCTACCCTAATAAAACATTTTTTTCCAATTTTTATTTTACTACTTTGTCGGCGTGATTGATATTCATATTGGTACCAAACTGCTTTCTAGTGCTAACGGTCACAGAGATTAAGCGAGGACGGACAGACAGCCATGGCGAAACTATAAGGGTTCCTAGTTGACTACGGAACCCTAAAAGTAGTAAGAACCTTGGCTAACGGCGTCGCTGGACAGGACAGCAAAGAGACAGACTGGATCAGAGCATATGACTGTTCATCTTTGGAAAAAAATATTGGATGACACGGCTGCCCGGCTGGCGCAGTGGTGAGCTTGGCTACTGCGCTGTATGTCGCGGGATCGATTGCGTACGGAAAAAATATTTGTATTTTTGTTCCGAGTCTGGTTGCATGTGTATGTGAGTTTATATGTTAGTAAACATGCCCATGACATAAAAAAGTCTTCTTTAGAGTAGAGTAAATTTTTATTTTGTTGCTTTTGTCTTTCTATTGTGTCTCTCTCGAATCACGAGTATTCAAAGGTTTAAGGTAGTACAAATTTTGGCATGGATTTTCCATCTCACTAGTTCTTTAATACTTCATTAAGGATAAAACACACGATGGAGGAAAACAAGAAAGTTTTAACATATCTGCCAGTCATCTGCATTATAATAAACTAGCTTCTGCCCGCGGCTTCGCTCGCGTTAGAAAGAGACAAAAAGTAGCCTATGTTACTCTCCATCCCTTCAACTATCTCCACTTAAAAAATCACGTCAATCCGTCGCTCCGTTTTGCCGTGAAAGAAAGACAAACAGACAGACAGACAGACACACTTTCCCATTTATAATATTAGTATGGATATCGACCATTACTATAAACGGCCACTGCTACTAGATGGCCTTAGAGTCGCAAGTTCTTAGCCTTGAAGAAGAATAACATTATACTGGTAAATATACAGGAAGTAAGTTCCAGAGAACTTTCTAGAGAATCATCTCCCTAGCCTTTTCCCAACTTTGTTGGGATTTTCTTCCAATCTAACCGGATTTAGCTGGACCTCAGTGTTTTACTTGAAGCGACTGCTTATCCTTCTCCACCCAGTTACTTAGAGACACGATACCTCTTGGTTAGACTGGTCAGATTTTTTGGCTTCTGACTGCCCGTAATAACTGTCAAAATTTTACGAATGACAACCGGGACTAGCTTTGCGTGCTTTAAAGTAATTAAGGAACTAATAACTATCTACTTTAGTAAAGATTTTTATTAGAAAAAAACCATTAGTTTGTAAGAAAACTTAAAATATATCGGACTGCCAAGCATACAATTTTTATACTTTCCTCACTATAACTGCATTATAGTTAGCGATAAAATTTCATGCAATATTGAAACCTCAATAAACTTAATTTATATAAAATTAAATAAAAGAGCTACTGTTTTCATTAATACCCACATTTTTTGCATTATGTCTTATGTATACCTATTTACCATTTATGACCTGCGTCAAGTTATTAAACTTACTCAATATTCTTAGCAAATATAAAAAACAAATTAGTTTATGGACAGTTCTGAACCGATTTCAAAAACTCTCACTGATAGAAAGGTCTAGAAAGTAAAGACAGACTTTCCGAAACTGAGCATGAAGGTAGTAACACAAAAAAGAAAATGGAACATCCCAAATAACCTTTCATTTCGTCCTACCCAATAATCAAGCACTAAAGATTGAATATTGCAATAAAATTCTATCAAAATGCAATCACGAACAAAATGTACACCGACATGATTTTGAATCGGGGTCAAAGAAAGTAGGGAAACCGCCGCGTCGAGATGACCAATCGATGAGAACCGGTCGCGTCGCTCGACCAATCACAGAAATCTCGCCATCCTTTTGAAAATGGAACACTGTTCCCTGTGCATGATTCAAAAAGCTTTTTAGGAGTCGTCAATGATGTAATTTATTACTAGGTTTAAATAGGTACCGTTTGCGTTTAATTTGACTAGATCACTGCGCTCAGTCAACATCACGCACATTGTTGTTCCTACCTCAGTGTTGTAGCGACACTCGGTGCGGTGGGTACGGCCATCGCACGAATTTCAAATTACGAATTCCATTTTTTAAACTCTACTTTTCTAATGTTACCTACTTATCTTCAGTGAATTAATTTAGGAAAAATATTTATAAAATTATTAAACAGTGAAAAATCTTTAGTGTACAAATCGACGCTTGGCTCCAGTTGGAATTTCCTTAGTTCGTCGTATTTCAGGTATTTTTTTTTATTTTCTTTTTAAGTAATCGTCTACCTATTTAAAGTAAATTGAGTATTAATGGGAGCTTAAAATGGGGTGGCACTAATATCTATATTTTATATGATAAATATACAAATAATAAAAAAAATATAAGGTCGAAACTTTTCGGCATCTTTAATTCATGGTCCATGGTAGTGACAATAATTGCAATAAAAAAAATAGTCCAACACAATTTTCTTAAACACGTAAAAGTAAAAAAAAACCCGAATCGTTAAAGGCGTTTTTGAGTAATCTGAGAACATATGTATAATTTATTAGAGAAATCTATTCGTTTTTCAAGTCGGTGAGAAAAACAAAGTGGCGATCCCAAGTCCCAAATTAAAATAAAATATATGCTTTGCCAATTTCCGCAACTCTTTGAGTGACTTTTGGAGGTCGCTGGGTTTGAAGAAACACTGGCCCAAAGAGCCATAGTGTGTGATCTTTAAGGGAACATTTTTTTAACCGAAATAAAAAAAGGGGCGTAGAATAATACATACAGGTAAACATACTGACATATTTGTCGGTTTATATTTATCATTACAGAGGAAATTCCCGTATCCACAAGAACGTTTGCACTATGAGTGTCTTTCGATCACGTAGAAATATCAACAATTTTATTTTTTAACAAGTTATCGTTTCTGACATAAGGTTGATTACACAATCCCGTGTTTAGAGAATTATCCTCAAAATATTCAATAAGGAACTGCTGGCCTATGTAGCCCACCTGGACATACATGGCCAGCGTGGCCCAATATGGACTACATTCACAGACAGACGCACATGAATCGCAGTACACTAACTAACATTTTAATACAAACAGATCGAAACACACTAATTAAATAATTAACAGTTTCGTCCGCTCAAGATTCAAGCGGATGAAAATCACTGGCCGAAACTCATTAAAACGTTCAACAAGCGATCAAAAGGCTACAGGGTCCATTATTACATTGTAGAGCAATAATGAGACCCCATCAACAACATGTCGCAATCGACTGATTGCGGACAGACCTTCGATAAGTATAAAAGTAAAGCGTAAAGTAAACTTGTTGTAAAAGTAAGCGATCAAGGTTTACTACTTAAGGTACCTCTGTATAGCTATCTACAAGTTCCTATAGTACGTACACAGACACCTATTGACCCTTATAAGAAAGTTCTGGCGCTGCTGTAGCTTTTTTTAAAGTTCATTTCCTGCTCTATGGTATTTGGGTTTTACCTTTTTGGTGACATTTCCTGGCTGCTACAAGGTTGCGATGCAATGTGAATCGTAAAGGGTAATCTTGTGGCCGAAATTAATTTTTATAAAAGGAATTTTTGCTTTTGTCCCTTTTAAGGCACACCTCGCGTACAGATGAATGTTAGTCTGAACTCTGAAAGTCTAAAGCAAATAATTGTTGCTTAGCACGTGGTCCAATAGGGAATGACGACAACATAAAAAAATGGCATTCCGTTTAGTCCGTCTTGTAGATCGGCCAAAAATACGGGACACGTATTTTTTGCTTCATCAAAATAATAAAAAAATACAAAGATTATAAGAGCAACAAAGTTCTGGAGTGGGGGCTTTTGACGTCACCGTAATACAAAAATTGTATCTGATCGTGACGTTACGTTACGCACAACTTCAACGCACTGTATCGTCGTCATTTTTCGTTTACGAGAAAAAGAAAAAATACGGGTTCAAAATTTTTTAATAATCTCAATGACGGACTAATTACTTTTTTTTCGTCGTCCCGCCTATTAAGCGTTGCTCTTGTTACTGACGCACGCACTAATGCTCACCACGATTCTAAAATTGTGATGGAGCATGGCTAAGCAAAAGTAAGCACTAAGTACCGTTTTGTTGAAAAAGTATGAAAAAATGTTTTCTCCTAGCTAAGTGAAAAAGAAGCAAATAAATACGACCAAGTGTTCAAATTAGGCCTTGATTGGATCCCCTATATTACAAAAAAAAATTAAAGTAGAAAACTAAAACTTATTGAAACTTTTTTCTATTTTCTTCAGTAAAATCAGCCAGTGTGCTGTGCAGCAAGTCATGTTTTTGGTATAAAAAACTGTCGCTCTGGTTCTTGTGAACCATGTTTAGATTCCTTTTATTGTTAAAAATAGAGGTTTGAGAGTGAAACCTCTTTCACTGAGTTACTTTCGTTCGTGGGAGCTAAGTAGGCACTTACTTTTATAATAATAATATCATTTTTATTGTTACTTTTTGTGAATGTTTCAACTATGCTATAAATAGTTTTTGTTGCTGTTTTATATTTTGGAAATACGAAAGTGGCCTTGTTTAAATTCCACATGTTACCTACTTTAGTTTAAAATATTTAGTAAATTGATTCACACACTTTATTTATCGGCTCTTAGGGGTCAACATCCAACAATGACTTGATAGCAAAAATAAAAAGGGGGATCCTTTTTATTTTCTCCTAAATTTAGGTCTCGGTCTGGTAATGTCTGGGAAAAAACAAACGTATGCTTTTAAATTTTTTCCTGAAATTGACCTGAGTGTTTGGATTAAACTCTGACATAAATAACCACTACATAATACGCAATACAATGCCCTTTGACAGATAGACAGACAGACAGTGGTGCCGATTCCCTTGGTCACAAACTAGACTAATTTTAAGTTAAATGCATCTTTCTCTTTTCATTTCTAAAAGAAAAGGACAGAAGATACAATTTAGTTTAATCCTGTCAAATTAGACAGCTCCGGAAGAAAATTGACGTATATTTAGACGCCATGTTTTTAACGCGTCTAAATTATCTATGGAGTGTCTAAATTTGACAGGACTTAACTAATATTTTATCTTCTGTCCTTTTCTTAATTGAATGGAAAGAGAAAGATGCACTTAACTTAAATTTACGTTAGTTTGTGCACAAGAGAATCGGCACCAGTGAAGCCTTAGGTACCACACACATTTATTTAGCTATATTCAGCCTTATTGTCATAAACTGAAAAGAGCTAAATTTTGAGTAGTGCCTTAGATACCATATGGCTGTTCCTTCCTAAGCAAATAAAATATCTTACAGAACAGTAGAAAGTATTACCTACTAACATCTAAAAATTCTGCTTCAACAAAAAACTGCTATGATGATAATATGAAACAAAAACGTAAACAGTTATGATTTCTGAAACAAAACAGATACCTGCTTCTAGCTAGTAATTCCAAGCAAACGCTCAAGGAGTTCAAAAGATTTTTTTAAGAAATCTATTTGTGGTGGTTAGATCTATTCACACTGTAGTTATTTTTTCTTTCACACAATTACAAAGCACTTTTTCTATGCCCAGTTACTACTTTAACTAAAGTTTTGTCAACGGGTATGTCGCGTTAAAAAATGCCCAAAGTCATACTTTTCACACTAAGCTTTTAACAAAAGCGCGATGGCTGTTGGCCCATTACCCCTTATGAAAATCGAGCCGTTGTCCCTCATCGTTAACAAGAGGCATAAAGTAGTATGCAGAAAAAAATTGCCTAGATAAATAAAAGAACGCGAGGTTGCACAAAGCATCTAATTTATTTTCGGGACAATTAAAATGCACCTACAATACAATTATATTAATTGTAAGTGTCTACCACTCATTGATTGTTACCCAATTTTGTAATCATGAATGTGTCTAAACGGCAGTCCAAGGCTTCTGATGGAAATCTGTTGGTTACCCAATGACATTAGCGTAGTAGTGTTGATTGTATGTGTCAACAAGGCTATACTGCGACCAGAAAATCTTGATACGTTGTGATAAAACGACACAATTCTTTATGTTAGCTAGGTAGCTGTACTTGTGGCATGCATCGCTCTCGTAGACACACTTTATAACAACAGTAGATTATATATATAGCGTGAAAATGTTACAATTTGCCCAAAGATTGACTAGTAGGAAATGTTTATGTAAAAAATACAAAGTTATTTATTTGAACAACACTAATTTAATACTTGAACTCGCCAGGTTCTGTTGTATTTTCGCGATGCTTCAACATATTGCAGATTATTGTTATTGCAAGTGCATACAAAGTCGAAGATTAAGTCAGATAAAAAGTGAATTAATAAATTCTTTAATCAACAACCCTTCTTTGTAGAATGTAAGTTAACCTTTTGACAAACTTTTCAGTGGTGTAACATTCAAACAAAGTTGCTTTATAATAAACTAGCTTCTGCCCGCGGCTTCGCTCGCGTTAGAAAGAGACAAAAAGTAGCCTATGTTACTCTCCATCTCTTCAACTATCTCCACTTAAAAAATCACGTCAATCCGTCGCTCCGTTTTGCCGTGAAAGAAAGACAAACAGACAGACAGACAGACAGACACACTTTCCCATTTATAATATTAGTATGGATTCTGAACAAGTGTTAGTGAATTAAAAAATAGGATTTTTCTAAAGTTTAAAATAACTGCTGTCTGTTTGGTTCTTAATGTATCCGGCTTTTGTTGTGGCCTGTGATTGTTTGCGTTCGCGCCAAAGACATAAGAAAAATAAGTAATGACAGTTTCGCTTCTGAAAAAAATCTAGGATTGACTAGTTTTTTTTTTGTTAATTTTATATAACCCTGATTAGGACGACCCTAGTTTTAACCACAGATTACCATACCAATATTCAGCACGCAAATTGAGACTTCGATGTTTTTAGTTGATTAATGTTTTGTTCATAATTTAGTTTATGAGTTTGATGTTGGAGCCCTTAACCTTGTTTTTTTTCCTAGTTAGTGAAGTACAATCAATTAAAATTATTATGTAAGACAGTCAGGCATTCAAATGTTTTCTTTTGATACTTTACTGTTCTACGGGATTTAACGCGCACGTACCTAGGTGCGTCAAGGTACGTGCGCGTTAAATCCCGTAGAACAGTAAAGTATTAATATGCAACGCGAAAGTTTAAAATGTTTTCTTTTGATTGTGTAATGTCAATAGGGCTCTAAGTAGGTAATTAATTATGCTTACTATTAGGTATACTTACGTACGTACTTTCCTAAAATTGTTTTAATGAGCCAACAAATCTCCCTAAATATTACAACTATTATGTAAATGGCAACATTAAATCAATTGTCATCAATTATTAGGGTTGACAGTTGATTAGCTGTCCGTGAAATTGCATTTAACTTTAAATAATGTAGGCAGTACCTCTGACGAATTTATTTTTGTGTTGTATAGTTTACGAAACCACCAATATTCTAGGAAATCTATATTTCGAGATATTATTTTAATTATAGCTTTAAGAAAGTTTTAGTTTGTAGAAAACTAAACTAAATTACATATAATAACATAACGAATCTAACAAAAACGGCTGTCGCGACATTTAACAACCCATTAAACACGTAACATGGCAAAAAAATACATTTATTTTTTTATTTTTTCCTAAAACAACGAAGCAACGTCCATTATGTCAGTAAAACCTTTTTTTTTATCACAAATATGGCGTAGAAAGTCCGTCATTACTACAGTTGGCGGGAAAAACGATAAAATCGAGCTAAGTCGGTTAGTCGGCGAATCTTTACGTAACAGTTGCTCGGTAAGGGTGTTTCGTAAAACATTAGTGTTCACCTACAACCTGGCTCTGGAACCTTCGATACATTACGTGATATTATGTGAATGTAAATTGCTGGCCCATTGTAAATATTTATTGAGTTTAAGCTGTATCTCTTGTTAATTAAGGATTATTTTACTTAGGAAAAGGGGAAGCCGACACGACAGTATCACTAACGTTTATATCTATGAAAAATGAATATTTTATCAGCCTAGTGTATTTTATTTATTATCTATATTCTAACAATATCAAAGCGATCATGCATGATTCACATTATAATTGAGGGCTTAATTTGACTAAACATTTGCTCTTAATTTAAATCCCGCGATTAATTTTTGACAGTTTTTTCCTTCAGTAACTGTTAGCTGTCATTTTTTTAAGCTGGGCATTGACATTAATTTTCCGAGTTAGTTAAACCAAAGTTAAACTGACGTCCATCCAAAATTTTATCGTGAGTATTAAATCGTCACTCCAGAGTTGGTGGGCCTACTAAGAAATCATTTGGAGTGATGCCACAGTTTTACGACTAGACTGTCGCGAAAAATGACCATCAATGCCCAGCTTTACTCGAACAAAATATTTACATCCTTACAGTGTACTTGATAATTTTTTTTGATAAAATATATTCTTATAGGAATTTACTGATTTTTTCAAATCAGTTTAAAGACCTCAATGAATAGTACTTTATAGGCGGAAGTCAGTATTTACCGTGTGAACAAAGGTGTAGCAATTTATTGCTTTAACCCAACGCGTATCTAGAAAACGTTGTAGACGCACTGATGTTAGATACTTGGCGTAAATAACTGACAAAGTAGACGCAAAGCGGATAAATTCAAGAATTAACAGTCTTCCGGGACTCTATGTACAGATAATGCCTTAGAAAATGCAGATCTTATTTATTTTCAGGTTGTTTGTGTCCATTGGTGCATATTCTTGTTCACAAATTAAACGAATTTTAAGTTCACTGCATGGTTTAATTTCAAATCGAGAATAAAAGATAATGGTGCCGATTCTCTTATTCACAAACTAACTTAAATTTAAGTTAAGTGCATCTTTCTCTTTCCATTTCATTAAGAAAATATACTCCTATTTAATTAAGTACGACCGTGACTTTAATGACTGAATAAGAAATTAATGGAAATTATCCCATTATCATTACACTTGACATAATTACATTAAATAAGATTAAAATTGCTCAATTTGGAACCCACGATTTAATATTAAACCTTGTAATTTGTATAAAGTATGTATGTGTGAGAATGTGTGTGTAAGTATGTGTAAAGAAGAGGCATAGGCTTTTTGGTGATAATCAACGCACAGCCAAAACTACTGAAGTTATGAACACATTTTTATACAGTAGGGTTTCAAGTATAGATTAGAGGCGCACTAAGAAGCGAGTTTTCGAAATTCTGTTTGAATTTGGGCCTGTCAAAAGGGAAAAATAGAAGACGACGAAGCTGCAGTAGCTAGTTCCAAATAAATGCAATAAGTCTCTTATATATATCTAATTTTAATTTCATGGAACTCAACGAAGTAGATAGAACTTATCTCACACAAATCACAACCCCAATAGAACCATTGTTTTAATTGGTGCGTTAAACCTACTTGTCAGATTCGGAACTGCTTTTAAATCACGTTTTTTCGGAGCAACACACTGGTGCGGATACAAGCTTCACCATGCGTCCTCCTTGCTTATAAGTGCGCAGTAGTTCAGTTAAAATGACTGAGTCACTTGTCCCCATTCTGCTCTACTGGCCAAGACTTTCACTGCATGCTTGTATAAGATGTTGCTTTAAGACGAATCTCCGTGTTTTTATTGATTGTTGCAAAATATGAAACTCAAATCGTAATGTCTTTCAAATGATTTGCGGTTAATGTGCCAAAAATGAGGTTTAAGCAAAGCGTTAGATCTAAGTCTTGACAAACTGTACAAATGAATGACTATTTCTGTGCGTTACATTATTTCTCGTTCCATTAAACGCGTTGAATAGAATAGGAACATGAAGTGGTTTTTACATTGCTCAATAAATAGGCACTCCAAATGGAGAAATGAGTTTGTGCTTTGTATTGTGCCGTTTGAGGTATGCAGCGGTAATGATGTGTGTGCGGTCTAAATAAGTATAATAATGAGTCAATAACACGCCGTCTATGGCCTAATGATTTTTAAATACGCTGGGCTTTTTGTTCTGGTAATTGGTCCACTGGAACTGTGACTAACTTGGGAGATGTTGATAGTGAATAAATTAGCGTCAATTTTCGAATAGACTTTAGATTATTACGTGCTATGAAATGTATGCTGAATAGTTCAGTCATAAATCTTTAAACCGGCAAGCACTTAACATCTTAAAACAATACTTAATGCGTACGTACACCATAAAATCATCTCATAACTCGCTGTTACTTCAAAGTCAGTACCAGGCAATCAGGAACTCATGAGCATCAAAGAACAGAAGGCACAAACAAATCATATTTATGTGTTTTCCTGGCAGATGCTGATAAGTACACATTGTTTTATATAATTGGCTCCCTACATGGCAGGGTAGCATTTAGCATGGCAAGACAAAAGGTCGGACATGTTAATAATTGAGCTGTGACTACTCTTGTTACAGTATGAGGATCACGTAGCTAAAATATGTTACGAGTAGTCGGTGAACATTCCTCTAGTATAACTGTGTTTTTGTAGGTGATAAAAAAGTTATGATTGTTTTCTTTGATGCAATGCAGCTCGCATTTTTTTCCTCAAACGTTTTTTCAATTTTCCTGTTTCAAATTCATACATTGTGTGTATGAGTTTGTTATATGTTACATATGCAGCTTCACGCACGGCACGTGAGTGTTGCAAATCGTTGAAATTATCAGCGTTAACCTACTATAATAATTAAGTATGTTTCTTTTTCTTTTGATGAAAATCGCTTGAATATCCGTTCTATAGTTTTTAAGTTTATTGCTAGCTGATAGACAGGCAGACCTGGGAAATTGTTTCATAATAAAATCAGACAATGAGAGCCTTTTGACTGTTAAGCACACGTCTGAATCCAAAAGAGTTTTTACCAAGTCACAGTCAATAGTCACTTAAGCAAAAAAGCATCCATAATGGTAGCACGCAACATTACCATCTGCCTTACGGGAGGTTTCCATACGGGTGATAATGCTAAGGAACCCGAAACAGGTATAATGTCCCACGGGACGTCGCGATTCGGCACTAACGGGACCCGTAAGTGCATTGACCGTAAGCTCTACTTTCCAAACATTGGTTAATTTTTTTTTTCATAAAAAGTCTCTGATAACGAGCTTTTTCCACGGGGAAACTGCTATAAATTATTTGGCTCTGTAGTTTGTTAACATGTCTAAATAAAATGTATGAGTCAATAAATTCACAGTGTTTTATTGTAGAACAAAGGATAGTTAATTTTATTTGGTGATCGACGATTAGTGCTCCTTAAAAGTTGGGTTCTTTGCTAACACAAGCGTGCGTGGATTTTTGCAGAATACAAATGACGTCAATGGAGTTAAAGGAAAATGAATTTCAAGAAGTGAAGATTTTTACAGAAATGCAGAACTGTCAGAAGCACCTAAAATGTTTTTCTGTTTATGTTTAAATATTGATTAAGGATAAAGGACGATTTACAATAATAATGAGAGTCAAAATAACATTTGTTTTATTAGAATTAGGAGGGTGATTTAGTCTTTGTAAAAAAAAGTCTGTCTGCCTGCCTGCCCAGTCACTGTTTATTCGAAACGATTGGCCGATTCTGGCAGAATTATATCTGACTGATAACTGATGTTATAACGAGTAATTCATTTTAGAATTAGAATAAGAATTTTGTAATGTCACAACTCACAGACAGACATTTGGCTTTCACGAGAACGAAGCTAGTCATGAAATATTTTCCGTTAACTACTACTAGAATGTACTTGTACAGTATAGCTGTAGGAACTGTAGGATAAAGTAATAGATGGGCTCGGCTTTGCACTCAGTGGGTTAATAGGAGGCAATGTAATGACTACCTACTCGTTAGTTTGATCGATCGATATTATATCCTGGAACTAAGCGCTTGTCATCGGAAAAATTACTAGCAATTTCATACAAAACAAGTTTTAACCTCTCAAGTGAGACATTAATAAAAATCGATAACGATTGCTAACTATAGATAAAGATAAAGATAAAGATAAATTTATTCGCAAATATGGGTACAATACATGGTGACAAAGATACATTTTATTGGTTCAGCCATATTTTACCAAGAAGGCATGCAAATTTTAATCAAAGTATTATAATTATAAAGTAGTAAAAACATTCAAATTAAAAATCAATTACAAATTAAACATTAATAACAATAAAAATATAAACTATGTCAAATAATATGTCAAAAAAAAATATGTCAAATAAAATATGTCAAATAAAATATGTCAAATAATTACATAAGCCTCTCAATCTCAATATTATTATTATCTATCCTAATTAAAATACTCTATATAATAAATTCTTTTTCATTGAGGTATTCAGTTATACTATAGTATGTTTTATTTATTAGAAATTTACGTAGCTTCTTTTTAAATATCAATAGGGGTAGTTCTTTCCACTGTTTGGGTATTTTATTATAAATCACCGGGGCCATGCAGTAAACGCTTTTGCGCATAAGTGCTGTTTTAGCTGTATGAAGACATAGTAAACTATTATTGCGCCTATTACGTGGGAAATTATCAGAAAGGAGTTGGAATTTATTCGGGTTTGATTTGACAAACAAAGCTACTTCCAGGATGTATAGACAGGGTAGGGTTAATATACTGTATTCTTTGAAGTATGGCATGCAACTATCGGTGGTTTGCAACTTAAAGATAGCTCTTATACATCTTTTTTGTGCTTTGAATGCTGTTTCTCTTCCCGAAGAATTACCCCAAAATATAATGCCGTACCGTAAGTGCGATTCCATTAGGCCATAATAAGCCGTTAGAAGCGCATCCATATATACTATTGAGGAGAGTGTGTGAAGAGCGTTTGCGGATTTACTAATTTTTTTGCACAAAGTGTCAATGTGTCAAGTGGCAATACTATTCCGAATTCAAACGTATGAATGACATTAGGGTAAAACTACCAATTGTCCGTGTTCAACGATAACGATTTTATTACGTGTAACTACTTGCTAGTGCCATTCCTCCTGAATGCAGAAAACCTGTTTGTGCTTCATTATAATAATCAGTCTCATTCATGTCTCATCACATAATTAATTATAAAAAAACTTATGTTAGCTTGTTTACCTAGTCATGGTCATGGCTCATTCGTTCTTATTACAAGTATGGCTTTGGTGTGCTATAGGGAAATGGGAGAAAATGTAGACAAACATAAGTATAATTTACGCTGCTTATGTTTCCGTGTTTTCATGGCAATGTCGACAGGTTATTATAATTGTTCTTTAAATAAAAACACTGCACATGGTAATAGGAAAAATGTATGTGGCATTCATTGTTGGTATATATTTAATATCTTCTATATTATTTCAGCAAAATAGACATGAGACTTGATAAACTTCATTTCGTGTGCACTAGTTTTAGTTATTATGTAATGTATATTTATAGTATTTTTAAGTTTTATATTAATATTGTATTGTATATGTTTATATGGGCCTTGATGCCTGAAACAAATAAATAAATAAATAAAATAAACTGGATAAGCTTCTGATTTCTATAAAAAATAGACCGTCACCAATCGTTAAATAAAGCAACGCTATAAAAAAGTAATCCGGTGCGTGGGAACTTTAAAAGCTACTGGTAAACGTACGATTGCAACTAATGACGCTGATGTGTCTTCTCTGACACATTATACAACGGATAGATGTTACAAAAACCATGTTCTACATTACACGAACATTGTTTAAACTAGCTGTGCTCGTGGCGTCGCTCACAGACCTATTTCTAATGGAAGGAAACGTCAAACAATGAAATATTGCTAGTCCCCCATAGAAAATAGCGTGATTACGTTGCTTACAGTTTTTCATGAAAAAAAAAAAATACCAGAATCTATCCGGTAATACTGGTGTGCGTAACGATTGAAGTTGATTCAACTCACATTTCTTCATTATGATTTTATTATACAGATCAATTTGACTGTTACGTGTACATATTATGTCATACTACTAAAAGCTAGTATGCAAGTTTTGCATTATTTATTGAATAAAAATATATGTATATGTAAGAGCGATTCATGGTAGCGTGTTTTGTTTATATTTTTCCGGCAATTTATTTATTATGATGAAGTTATTGCTTACGGAAGATGAGTTTACGGTTGTCGATTGAGGTAAATGGGTTATTGTTAGAAGTTTTTGTAGTTCAGTCACCGTTTTAATTAAGTAATAAATACTCATTATATGGATGGAATGGAGAATTCAGCAGACATTAAATGTTTTGAACTCAGTCTGCGATGAAAGGACGACATATTATTTGCGGTTCAAATGTCATAGCTCATTGTAGGGGGCCATGACGTTGAGATTAATAAGAAGCTAGTCGTAACTTCGTGGCTGTAATTATCAGTAGGATCTGTAATATATTAATGCAACAATTAATCGAGAAGCTTTATTTTTTACTGCGGAACAAAGAAAATGACTGAACAGAGTTTAGTAAAAGAGTTTTTGAACGACAAGCACGATAGGTCGTAGCGTGTTTATAGCTTAAAGCCTTCCTGAATAAATGCAACACGAAAATAGCGCGTGCAAGTAAACCAACTCCTCTGCTTTATAATATTAGTATAGAGTTTAAGGTTTCGTCACTACTTTGTTTCATTTTCGTTTCTCTGTGTTTTACTGTTGTGCTTTGACAAAAAGCTCACACAAACCTTCGATCCAGTCATTGAAGCAATACCATAAATGAATATAACGTCAGCAGTCTCTCACAATCTTATTTAACTTGACCAAGTTTTGTCTGGATTTTATTATTGCTCATAATGCGATGCGAGTTTATTTTGAAAGTTTTAATTACTACAACTGACCTTCACGTCTAAGGCGTTTGTACTCCATGTTTACCATAGGTGCAGGGCAATACCCTACATATAAAAATCCCATTATAAAGTACTTATTCCGTGAATCACAGAGGGCTTGCCGTGTGTCGCAATATTTCGGGAGCTAACGGTGAGGATCGGGTGCATCGACCGAGCACAGGCAGTACGACTTGGCTTACGTTTATCGAGTGACGTGCCGACAAAAGTGTTCACCCTTGAATTATTGAAAATGTGACCGGTGGGACGGTAATTGGTGCGTTTACCTAGTTTTCTGAGCGTTGTTTTCGCGCTCTGTTTTTTTGTTATTTTTTTTTGTTTTTCTAAATGAATAAGTAGTTTTTAATGTAATTTGGGACTAAGAAAGCTATTGTTATGATGAGAAATAGGACAAAAATCCGTAACGCGAATTTATGTGAGAGAAAAAACTTGCCTACTTTCTTTTGTTTTGAATTAAACTTCAATGATATTACATTTTACTTGAAATGTGTACTTTTTTAGACAGTTGATAGGAATTTCCTCTGGACTGTGATGAGTTAGCAACTAGAGATTATTGTTATTGCTTTTAATTGCAGCTTTAAGTAATGCCTTTTCTTTAACAATGGCGCGTTCTTGAGACATGTAAAATGAATTCGTCTATAAGACTTTAAAACTTAGGGAATTAGAACGTCGATTTGAATAATTATTAAAAAAAAAATGTTTGCCCTCTTCTTTGGTTACTGGTCTGCTCCTGTGGGTCGTTGCGAGATGTTAATTGTAGCCGATAGATTTCGTCAATAAAAGGATTGTTATTTGTTTTAAATCGATTCAGTAGTTTTTGAGTTTATTCTTTACATACAAAAAGACAAATCTTAATTATAAAATAATCATTTCAATAAATTCCGCAGCAACTAACTCCAAAACGGCTTGTTTTTTTTTTAAGTAATTTATTTGCGTGATAAGACTCAAACAAATTAGAATTTAATTCGTGTTGCGTTGACCTAATAACGCAAATTAACATGCGAAATAATTATCGTACATATGTAATAATCACGTTAACTAAGAAACACGTAAAAATACATACATTCGAGAAATCTAATTGATGTTTAATTAGCTTAAGGAATGCGGTTTGAAGTTTACTCATTATTTAATACTTTTATGATGTAAGGCATGCTCACGACATTGGCTTTGCATGCTTTAAAATGTGAGTTACTGTTTACGTAAAAATAAATAATAAATTATGTATGTTTATATTTTGAAAACGTTGCAAAGATATTTAAAATTCCTAGTGCGGGCACTAGAAATTCCACTCGTGTTCAGGGTGCGTTTAAAGACATAATCAACTCACAATCAACTAAACTTGAAACGATACGTAAGGTGCGGGAATCGAACCCGGAGCTGAACGCACAATCACTGCGCCGCGCTGACTGTACAGACAGCAGACCGACTAAATAATTGTAACAGCAACAATAATATTAAAAAAAAACTTTACACATATTATAACCGCTGCCATTGCCATTACCATTGTACATAGGTAACTCATGTTTTTTTTTTCTATTTCGTATGTGTTTTTTTTTGCAATAATTAAAATACCTCACTGATTTTTTGAATGAATAATGTACATTTTATTCATAAAATAAAATACAACGGACTTAAAACAAACGGCAGGAAACTCTTATCCTGTGATCACGGCTAAGTACATTGCCATGTCTTTTATAAGTCTACTTCGGACAGTCTATAAAGCTAACACAGAGGAAAATAAACCATAACTTTTGTACGTTACGGTCTACAACCGCTTGTGAAATTTAAAACAATGACTTTAGACATGAGTAGATACGCGATACGTTTGTCGACTCTAAATGGGTTTATTGATAATAACGATACAACAGTCACTGGCATATCAAACAGTGCTTTGTATCTCGAAAAAGACATGGAAATATACTCGACCTCCATAGGACGACAATTGGTGTCGTTTACCCTAAAAATATTTGAAATGATGACAGATGGTGAATGTTACCATTGTAGAATATTTTAATTAAGTAAGTATATGAATTTACGCGGTTTAAAAAGAGGAAAGGTCATTGTAAAATAATATGTGAAAAACCAAAAAAACTAGTTTTTGTTCGCGACTTTGTCAAATACGAAAAGAGAAACAGTTAAATTATTTTATTATTTATTTACTTTTACTAAATTGTTCTAAAGGGCACTTTCAAACGTAACGTTAATTATATTAATTGTTGAATCTATTAAATTATCTAATCTAATAGTTTAAAAGGAATTTTAGTATACTTATAGAAGAATGGACAACTTCATACAGATACAAATTGACTTTTATACATAGATACAAAATTCAAACGTAGGTATAGGTAATCTAACTTTTTTCCTGATTAAATTTAGCCGTGAAAATAATAAGTACACACAAACACAGGAACACACTTTCTCATTCATAATATTAGCATGAATGTTGCAACCAAAAAAAAATATATCTCTATCAGAGGACTTAGCCAGAATTACTAGTCTGTGATGAAATCAGCATTGAAAATTGCAACAGTGCTAGTGCTAGTGCTGGTGCGACATCGTACAAAGTGGTTCGTGAGGCAATAGAAGAGCTTGGTCCATCAACGACCATTGCCATATAAAATTTTACAGCTTTTTAGGCGGGCCCTACACGATCATAAATTGCGCATTATGAATATTAAGATGCAGATGACCGTGTTGATTTTTAATTTTGTTTGCCCATGTGGCTGATAAGTAATCACAGAATGCACTTTTATTTATCATAAAATAAAAATATGATAAGTATGTACATAATTATATTAATAAGTCCCTTTTGTATCTTTGTCCCTAAAATTGGAAAGTATAAAAGTATGAAATTTTATTAAATGGATTTTGTTGAAATCTCACAATAAAATAACTCAGGTAAATCAAAATAACACCGTCACGCTACGACCTACGGTAGCTGAGCAGAAACCAAAAATCGAAAACAACGCAATACTTGTAATAATGGCTACTTGGTTGTCTATTGTTTGCCCGAAGATTATATGCCATAATCATCATTTTCCCGAATTTCATTTACCCGAATTTCATTTGCCCGAATGTTTCATTTGCCCTAAAAGACATATGACATACTTTTAATTGCCCGAATTTTAGATACCATAAGATACGAATGCCATAAGTATTGTTTCCCATATTTTTATGTGCCATAATAATTATTAGACATAATATTTAAATGGCATAATATTTAAATGGCATAACAAGTACTAGACAAATATTTAAGCCCCGTAATGGTTTTTTTTTCTGTGCATGGTTGATGGTGGGCTAGGTCGACGGAGCCCCGCTTCGCGGGGCTCCTACTTCTGTGTGGTTTATAAAAAAATAACCACGAAGGGGATGGCGGGGTCTATTCGCTCGCTTCGCTCGCTCACACGACCCCGCCATCCCCTTCTAACCTAACCTGTCCGAGTCGGGGTGCCCTAAAGTCCCAATTGCATCCAATTTCTCTTGATATAAACAACCGTTATACACCCGATGTCGATGGCAAATTATGTTATGGCATATCATAATTATGGCATGTGATAATTAGGACATGTGATAATTATGGCTTACAATGATTATGGCAAATGATGTTATGGTAAGTGACTTTATGGGAAACAATGATTCTGGCACGTGACTAATATGGCAAATGAGAGTAGGGCAAATGAGTAAATTATGTCGTATGATATTATGGCTGTTGACTATTATGGCAAATGAAATTAGGGCAAATAAAATTCGGGTAAACGGCGGTATACCTGGCTACTTATCTGTAGACTATGGCTTCCTTTTTTTAACCGACTTTAAAAAGGTTTGATTGTTTTTTTTTGCTGTAACTCTTCCATAGATAAACAATTCTATTTATGCATAAATTAATGACCGTGTGGTGTAGAGTTAACTTAGAAGATTGCGGTCATTCATTACTATTGAGATTATTGATAATAAAATATTTGGCAATGTTATTGATCGTGTAATAAAATTATGTAATATTCTAGTCTGCAATAATATTGAATCACTTATTGCTCTCAAATGATCGATCAATTGACGATAATATTGATCATCATAACATTCATAACTAAATATCCTGTTCCCAAAAACAATCAAACTTTTATTTAATCGCTTGCCAATTTTTTTTCAAAATTTCTAGTAAATAAAGTTCAAAATTCTCTCCTATTTCTGACTTGGAAAGATGGGCGTTATTTGCCAGAAATATTATGATTCCGTTTTACTTTTTGTTGTTTTCGATTTTCGTTTGCCAGACGGCAAACCGACTCGCTCATGTCCAGTTTTATTTATTACTAGCTTTTGCCCGCGGCTTCGCTCGCGTTAGGAAGAGACAAAAAGTATCCTATGTTACTTACTCTCCATCTGCATCCTTTCAACTATCTCCACTTAAAAATCACGTTAATTAGTCGCTCCGTTTTGCCGTGAAAGAAAAACAAACATACAGACAGACACACTTTCCCATTTATAATATTAGTATGGTATGGATGTGATGTAAACATGATACGTGTACCGTGTGATTCTGTCCAGTTTAATGCACTACGTATGGTATCTACTACATAAGGTCAGGTTTGCTTCGCTCTATTAATTTAATATTCGTTACATTTTATCCGGCGCCCACCATGGTTGATTGAGTTGATTGTGGTGGCTGAGAGGCTAAGAGTTCACGTAGTTGACCCAGCTGTGACCCAGCATTTAGAGTTGGTTTAATTTCAATCAATGAAATGGGAAACTTTATAAAAGTAATAAAATGAAAAAAAAAATGTACATGTTGTATACGTAGGTACACACTTTTTTTTTATTATTAAAAAATAATATTTGTTTCTAAAATTGGAGTCAGGGAGTCAGGTCGAAGGTATTTAATACTAACATAGTTTTTAAGTTGTATACTATCAATAAATGGGCATGTTGCCTGTAATAAATAGATTTTATTTTATTTTATTATATATTTATTTATTTTTAAACCACAAAAAAGTATCTGTTCTGTGGTTCAGACCATAGAAGTATTAAATACGTCCATTTTTTTTTACAAAATACCTATATATGTAGTAACGTCACACAAAATGTAAAAAAAAATCCATTGAAATAAAAATAACTCCTTGAATCAACCAAACAGCTAAAAACTGATACAAATACACCGTTTTGATTATTTTAAACAAAATAAACAGTTGTAAAATCCCAACGTTGCTATTTGACTAAAGGGGAAAGTAGCGAGTGAAAGTTTAGTTTTAGCAAAACCTGTTTGAAGGTCAGTCAGTGATGACGGACGACCGTCGCGGACGGAATAGAAAATTTAAATAGATAAAACATGACGGCTATATACTAAGTCTGGCTTGTTTCAAGTTTATGAAAGCGTGGTTACGCCCTTCGTGGAGCATTTTAAAGAGATGTGACCTCAACTAAATTAAGGTTAATTCGTTGGAATGAAAATATTTCGAAAGTTTGAAAAGATCGCCATCGCCTAAGTGGTCCCGGATGTTTGCCCTCCGGGACGCGTATTGCCAAACTGTATGCTGACCCAGACCGGGGTTGCTCTGAGTTCGATCGCAGTTTGCCTTTTTAGTTGAAGAGCAAACTGTATACCTATTCAGAGAGTGTCTGAATCAAATTACATTTTGCTTTAAAATACTTACCTCCCATACCACTCCCAACCTTAGGAGCCCCATGGTTACGGATATATCGATGATCAAAGTTTGAGGTTATGTTAGGTACGTCAATTTTGAGGTTAAGTTAGGATTTTTTCGTGTAAAATTAATTATTTTTCACTCTAATGTCTAAAAAAGATAACTCGAGGCGGGGCTCCTACTACTGGGAGGTTTAAAAAAAAAATAACCACGAAGGAGGTGGCGGGGTCGTAGTGAGCGAGCGAAGCGAGCGAACAGACACCGCCACCTCCTTCGTGGTTATTTTTTTTCCTCCTTCTAACCTTACCTGTCCGAGTCGGGGCGCCCTAAAATTTTGATCGATCGCTCTCAGATTGACGATCCTTATTAGTTTCTCGAATGCTCTGAGCTCGTATGTACATTGCTCAAATTTGTTTGTGATTTCAATGAGCACGACGTAGTTCAGTACAGACTATGGGTGTCTGGGTCAGCATACAGTTTGGCAATTCGCCTCCGGGACTTTTGACTTCTATAGAACTTTTAAAAGCGGCTACTTGGAACTTGTTGAATAAATTGCATTCTGATTTCTGTACCTAATTTGTGACAAACAGGAACGGCGACGGGACCGTCTATCAAAGCACAGGTCAAAGGCCGAGAAAGTGGTGTCATTCTAGCACAACTATCAAACGGCAAGTGCAAGATAGAGACAGAAAATAGCTAAGCCAAAGTATGTGCTGAGTTACTATGGGCCTGTTTCACAACCTCGAAATAGTCCTTATCTACATGATAAATTCAAAAATGAAACATTATTTTGTATAAATTTATCTGCCCGATATTTTAATCCGAATTTATCAGAATGTAAGACAGGCGCTTAAACTTATACATTTATTTAAGTATCTCAGCTTGGAAAAAAATAACACTTAGGTACTTTCACTGTTTTACCTTTCTTTATGTAGTCTCTACTCTAGAGATCAATATTAGTGCTTAGTTTAGAATAGACGTTAGACCAAATTACTGAAAAATCTGATATTAGATTTTCAACTTTGTTACTAAAGCATTGGATTCAAAGTTGATTAGAAAAAAAATACAGTTACGAATGGGAGCTTGATGTGCTGGCGTCTGTATTTTTTTCAGGTTTGTCATATTTTTTTACATCCATCACGACGTTCTTTTTTTCACGAACGTGTCTGGTGGTGTGTGTTTGGTGTCGTGATGGCCCAGTGGATAAGGCGCCCGCCTCTCGTGTAGAGGTTGTGGGTTCGAATCCGGGCAAGACGTACCAATGTGACTTTTTCAATTCATATGTACTTTCTAAAGTTTATCTTAGACATCACTGACATCCCGTGCCTCGGAAAGCACGTAAAGCCGTTGGTCCCGGTTGTCATTCGTAGAACTTTGACAGTCGTTACTGGTTAGCCAGGAACTATGACCAGTCTAACCAAGAGGTATCGTGTCGCCCAGTTACTGGGTTGTGGAGGTCAGGTAGGCAGTCGCTCCACGTAAACACCGGTATCCAGCTGAATCCGGTTAGGCTGGCAGCCGACCCCAATACGGTTGGGAAAAGGCTAGGGAGATGATGATGATACCAGGAGTAATACCAAACCACAAAAACCTATATGAAATCATTTATTTTCTTGATAAAGGAGTTTGAACAAAAAAAAATTACTCAATGAATACTGTCCCTAATAATTTGGCCACCGATGGTACTCTGTTACTGCTATATAATATAGAGGCCTCACAACACCGTCGTAGTAACCAGTACTCGTCTTTAGGAACACCACAGAACATTTTAAATTTCGAAAACTGGTCTCGTTTTACTCGGTCGCACAGAGTAAAAAGTACGTTACGTGTACCCACCCTCTTTCATTTAGTCCTATTTTATAAATATTCAGATTATGTAAACAAGGTCTGTAGAACATTTAATAACACTGTTGTTAACTTGAACTGAGTCAAGTGCACCGGTTATATTGTTATGTAATGTGTATGAGCCAGTTTGGCTTGTCAATGTATGACTATGGCGTGACATGACTATTTTTGAATTGTCACGTGTTCCTAATTTTTTTTTTTGTAAGACAAACAGTATTTTGTTGCGATGGCTTTTAAAATGTAAAGCAATTATTTATTTAGAATATTGAATGAGGAACATACGTTGTATGTACACATACATTTTGTACGTCAATGAATGCATAACTAGACGAGACAAATAAACTTTACTTAGCACATGCTTGGGCCTGGCTTTCCGTCTCTATGTTGCTATTTTTCAGAGGCGTATCTAGGGTGGGGTAGAAAGGACACGTGCCCCAAACGGTATCGGACCTCATGATTTTTGCGCCTTTCGTCGTATCCTGGGGAGTCACATAGTCGAAGTCTAGTCCAAATACGGTAGTAAATACGATTGTAAGTATCGGCTATCGATGTAGATCCTTAGCAAAGCTGATGGTGTACCATGCATCACCAATTATCATCCATGTTCAGATTGTTTATTCAGCTCTTCAGATTTTACGTTACTTGTGTCTGCAGTCTAAACTATTTTCTGTCTTATTATTTTTGGACCAATTGTATTACTCAGTCTAAATAATTTTTTGCCCAGTTTATCATCGACACCTTAAAGCGCAGCTCAGATATTTCTGATATGGAGCAGTTAAGATATTCAATTAGGAGCAATAGTAGCCGACATTGAACTAAGAGATATTAATCACAGCTACTATTAAGAGTTAACTGCCTTAACTACCTACAACCTACTTTTAGAAGTATTTAGCAAATCCTCACATTTGCGTGTCTGCACACATCACAGCACACTGAGAAACTTCGAAGGCCAAGCGGTGTTTGCTTTACCTACCTTAAATGATTAAAATATGTATAGGCGTGTAACTAGCCGGATTTATATTGATATACTAGCAAGTCCCTCATGGTTTTACCCACGTTTTTGGTTGATAATTAACTTCATTTTTCTTTTGATCCAGATAAAGCAAAATGGCGACATCAGTACTCCAGCCCGAAGATTGCCGAAGAGAGCACGAACCGAAGCACGACATCATTGACGCGCCGAGGTTGACCGATGATGACCGAATGTACCTTCTAGAAGCAAAAGAGCGCGAAACTGGAGAATTGCCCGCCGAGCTTAGAGAGAAAGCCAGGACAGAGCTGAGAGAAGAACCGGCGCTTAGGGATCAGGCACTGCAACAAATGAGGCACTTTATTGAGAAACATCCTGCGATAAAAAAATGTAGAACTGGTAAGAATGAGTAAATGGTGCCGATTCCCTTGGTCACAAACTATTCTAATTTTAAGTTAAATGCATCTTTCTCTTTTCATTTCTTAAAGAAAAGGACAGAAGATACAATTTAGTTTAATCCTGTCAAATTAGACAGCGCCGGAAGAAAATTGACGTATATTTAGACGCCATGTTTTCAAAACGCGTCTAAATTATCTAAGGAGTGTCTAAATTTGACAGGACTTAACTAATATTTTATCTTCTGTCCTTTTCTTAATTAAATGGAAAGAGAAAGATGCACTAACTTAAATTTACTTTAGTTTGTGAACAAGAGAATCGGCACCATTGTGTTACTAAAACGCCTTTAAATTAATGTTGGCTTTAAAGTCTAGTTATGGAATGGTAGCGTAAACGTATGATTATGTGAAGAGAAAATTTTGTGTACAAAGGAAAAAGATTTCCTTTATGGTGGGCCAAATTATTGGATCTAGGGCCAGTGGTTCCTTAGTTATTGGAATTCGCTTTGTTTATAATCAAAGGAAATTCGATATTTCTTCACACCTTTCTAAACAACTTATATAAGTTAGCTGGGTAAAATACTTGCAATATGGTCAAAGTGGGGTTGGTTCCTTTAAGATTGCCAAAATTTAATTTGGGGAAGGAGTGACCACCAGTTTCAAAACTTTGTCCGTCGTGCACTTAGCACAGAGTAATGGTTTAGGCGCCATAATGTACGCCAAGGTTGCGTGCCTAGTTGCACCATGTGCCATTGATTGCACAAACTCCTCTATTAAGAGTGTTACAATACATTCCAAAATAAGCTCAGTCTGGTCGTGGCCAGAAGGTCAGTCTTTTCTTGGGGAGAATTATTGCCTGCGTGGCAATTTCATCAGCCATGACACTTGACCTAATGATAATGACAGCGATGCGGACGAGTTCTTTGATGTGCGTGAACTTCCATTTTTATAAATTGTTTAGTGTTGGTTTATTACTGCAGTTTCATTTTTGTAATATAAAATTTTAGATTTATTTGGGAAAAAAGTCAATACAGTAAATTAAAAATTCTCTAATATCTTCGAAATTTCCTTAGTTTCACATTTTTGCATTGCAATGTTCAGGGTATTGAACCTAAATTCGCCCGAAGCAATAAAATTTAGGGTGAAAAGACCCGCCAGATGCTTCAAATATTAATATCCAATAGTGATTCAGATCACGTGATATGTAAATATTGTATCCGTTACTTCATGGTGAAGCCCTTGAGTGCAGTACTCGAATACACAATGATTAGCTACTATCATGTTCTAGGGCACGAATGTGCAAGAAGTTTTAATTTTGGATGGCAAACCATTTAGGTATGTTGATGTTGAACCCAAAGTTATAAAAATAATATAATAATAATCCATTTAAAGTTATGATGTGTATAGGAATTTGGGCTTTAGCTTGACTTTTAGGGGCTTATAAATACAAAGTTAAGAATTTAGATGGTTGTCCTGAACATCTCGGCGTTGTTACAGGAGTTTACGGAATACAGGAGTCTAGTATCCAACTTGAATTTGCAATCGAAAAGTTGGTCCTCAATCATTTCCAAGAAACCTAAAAAGATACGAAGGACCTTTTTTACCTTCTTAATTTATGCGATTAAGGCACATGGCACACACAGACAGGCATAGGTACTCATGTCGCCGGCAGGTGCGACCTGAATCGAATGCTCTCATCGACGCATCGTGCTGTTGACGCGTTGATTGTTGCAGTCAGCTATGTCATCAGCGAATTCCCCCTAATCAGTATTTAGCCTATTAAAGCCATTCCATAACCCAACCATATCTTTACAGACGCGCCTTTCCTTCTCCGTTTTCTCCGAACGAAGAAGTACTCAATCCCTCAAGCCTGTTCCATGCTGGAGCGGTACCTCACCATCCGGGAGATGTACCCTCAGTGGTTCCAGAAGTTAGACCCACTAGACCCAAAGATCGCAGCAGTGATTGATGCTGGATACCTGGTGCCCTTGCCGAAGAGAGACGCTGAAGGGAGAAGGGTTGTGCTGTCTTGTATGGGTAAGTAAAGCGCTTTAAGCCGCTTTATTGTAAGTTTTTTGGCGTTTAATTTTAAGCGGTTTTGTTTGTAGTCATTGTTTGCTCATTATAATATGGGATTTCTGTGAAGTCGGATGGTGCTAGGTCGTATTTGCACATTGCTGATTTCATAGTCAAATGTAACTATGTACTTAAGTATCTTACTTATTAATTTTCCTAGCTGCTATTTGTCCGAGATAAACAAACATAAAATATTATTAGCCTTGGGCCCACTTGCACCACAAAGCATTAAACATATTTAGCAGGCAAATGTTTAATAGAGCAAGTTTTAACAGAATATTGTATTTTTTTTGTTTGGCCAGTATTTTCAAATTTGGATCAAAAATGTATGGAATGAGAGTTGTAGGGGACTGTAGTAGGCTTGATAAATGACTGAGGCTGGTTACATTTACTGAATGATTATATTGTTAAAATAAAATTAACGATTTACAAATTATAAGACTCGCGACGCGTACAGAATTTAAAATGGATCGCGGTAACGCGGTGTGTGTGTCGTCCGCCGTCGTTGAAGGTCTAGTTGGAGTGCGGGACCGGGACCGGCGCAGCCGTCGCGCCCGCGAGCGCCTCGCCGCCCGCTGCCCCCCGTCCCGCAGCCGTCGCCGCCTCCGCCGTCGCTTGCGCCGCCCTTGTTCTCGAATGTTCCGAACATCCTGCCCGGGTTGAAGTGTTGTCTTCAATAGGTAATGGGCAGATATTATTGAAGGCCCTTGTGATTGTGCCTCGTCGGGTTTTTATCTCTGCCACCCTCGTGACGCCGTCCGGTCCAGGAAACACCTTGGTGACGCGGCCCATCGGCCAGCGTAGTGGTGGCTGCGCCTTCTCTTTGATCAAAACTAATTGATTCAATTGTAGTTGACCTGTAGATGCATGCCATCGGTTTCTCTGCTGCAACATGACAACATACTCAAGACTGAATCGATTCCAAAAGTGTTGTCGGAGATGCTCGATTCTTTTGAAGCGATCCAAGCTGTTGATGTTGATGGTGTGTACCTGTGGCTGAGAAACAGATATTAGCGGTCGTCCAATCAAGAAATGTGAGGGGGTGAGAGCGGTGAAATCGTCAGGTGAAGAAGAAAGGGCAACAAGGGGACGAGAATTTAAAATAGCTTCAATTTGTGCTAAGTATGTATTCATTTCTTCATATGTGAAATGAGAAGTATGGGATATTGTTTTTAGATGTCTTTTAGTGGACTTAACTGCGGCCTCTGTTATTCCATTGAAGTGTGGACTATATGGAGGTGTAAAGCTAAACTTAATACCGTCTTGTGCAAGCTCTGATTCTAAATTTGAATTATCTAAGAATTGGGTGAGCTCGTTAAAAACTCCTACAAATGCCGTGCCATTATCAGATAGGATGCTGTGTGGTTTACCACGGCGGGCCATGAATCTTTTTAGAGCAGCTAGGTAAGCGTCCTTGGTGAGATCCGTTACAAGTTCCAGATGAACAGCCTTTACTGCCAAACAAACAAACACACAGATATATGACTTAATGAGTCTGGTACCTCTACCTTTACGGTCGGCAATCAACATTGGCCCGGCATAGTCGACGCTACAATTGTAAAAGGGAAACTCAAGCTGTGTCCTAGTGCATGGTAGTTGACCCATGACTGGTTGCACCGCTTGGGACCTCAATCTGAAACATTTAACACATTCTCTGAAAGTAACCTTCGACAGATTTCTGCCTCCTAAAGGCCAATACGTTTGGCGTATGTGTGACAAAAGCAGTTGTGGCCCTGCGTGCATAAGTTTAAAATGTTCACTACGAAATATAAGTTTTGTAATGTGATATTTACTGTCTAATAAAATAGGATGTTTGGTATCGTAACTATAGTTGGTGTTACGTAACCTACCACCTACACGAATGACACCTTGATTATCTAAAAATGGAGATAAAGAAATTAACCGATTGTTTTTAGATAATGACTTTTTTAAGCTAAGTGTTTTGTGTTCGTCGGGAAACATTTCCATTTGACAAGAACGTAGCATGACTGTAAATGCTTGTTGCAATTCATCGCATGATAAATTGCCACTCAACCTGTTATTACGATTTTTTAAATTAAAAATAAATCTAAGTATATAAGCAACAATGTGTTTTAGTTTATTTATATTAGATTTTTTATTTATTAAATGAACAATTACAGACTGAATTGTTTGGTGATTATCGACTAGATGAACTTTGAATTCAGGAATATTATTATTTGACCCTATGTTTGGCATTACTGGCCAACATTTTTCATCTAATTTTAAAAACTCTGGGCCTGACCACCAGAGTGCGCTAGTGCCGATTTGATCGGCCCTCAGCCCGCGTGATACGAGGTCCGCCGGGTTCTCCTTAGACGAGACGTATCTCCAAGAATTTTCACCGGTACTCTCTTGTATCTCACAAACGCGGTTTCGAACAAATGGCTTTAATTTGCTTGGTGATGTGGTTAACCAACACAAAACTATTGTGGAATCGCACCAGTATTGAATTTTATTAATTTTAATAGTTAGTGAGGCTACTACCTTTGCACACAGTCTTGTCCCTAATAAAGCTCCGCAAAGTTCGAGCCGGGGAATTGTTGTGTTTTTAATAGGTGCTACTTTATTTTTTGATGTTAAAAGTTTAATCGTTATTGAACCATCGTTATTTATGCATCGTACGTAGATGCATGTTCCGTAGGCACATTCGGACGCATCTGTGAAAATATGTAATTGTACGAATTTATAATTAATATCGAATGCATGACGTGGTATTTTTAAATTATTTAAACACGATAACATGGTAACGAACGATAACCACCGTTCCTGTATATCGTTAGTAACTGGGTCGTCCCAGGAACATTTCTCTAACCATAATTTTTGCATAATTATTTTAGCCAATATAATACACGGTCCTACCAGGCCTAGTGGGTCAAATATTTGGCTAATGCTAGATAAAACATGACGTTTTGTTATTTTATTAGTTGGTGAAATGTTTATGAAAAATGTTAGCGTATCTGGGTTGCAAACCCAGTTCAAACCTAATGTTTTTGTATTATTAAGATTTTGGTTACGATTTAAATCGACTATATTGATATCGTTAGTTTCATGACTAGCTAAGATGCCCTTTAACACTTGTGGACTATTAGATTGCCATTTTCTTAAATTAAATTTTGCTAACGCGAGAATCGACCTGACTTCCTTATATAGTTCTATAGTCCCTGACACAGTGTCACAGCCACCAAGATAATCGTCGACGTACATGTCTCGTTGTATGGCTTGTTAGACGCTATCGGTTGAGCCTTGTGAAGCAAGACTTGTCAGTGCTTTTGTGGCCAAGTATGGTGCCGAAGCTGTGCCATACGTCACTGTGTTAAGAACATAAGTTTTTAATGGTTCTGATTGATTAAATCTAAATAGAATTTTTTGTAACGAACGTTGAGATTTATTTATATCTATAGCTCTGTACATTTTCTCAATGTCCGCGGCCACTACATATCTATGTTGTCGAAAACGTAACAAAATAGAATAAAGATCGTCCTGAACGGTGGGACCGATCATCTGTAAGTTGTTTAAAGAAATACCTGACGTAGTCACGGCTGACGCGTCAAACACAACTCGTAATTTAGTTGAGGTACTATGTTCGCGCAAAACTCCGTGGTGAGGTAAGTAGTAACTGACAGTATCGTTTGATTTATTATTATATTCGGACATATGCCCTAGATCTAGATATTCGCGCATAAAGTCAATATACCTATTTTTAAATAAGGGTTCACGGGCGAACTTTCGTTCTAATGAGAGGAATCGAACCTTCGCCATGTGATATGAGTCGCCTAATGTTTCAGGTGACTGTTTAAATGGCATTTCAACTACGAAACGCCCGTCTGCGCCACGAGAGGTAGTGCGTAAAAAATGCTCCTCGCATGCACGTTCCTCGGCAGACAACAAATGTTTGTCAGAAATGGTGTCCAACTCCCAGAAGCGTGTCAGTTCAGTTTTTATGTCTTGAACAAAATTACACACTGGTTGGACACAAGATGGACTGGGTTGTGCAATATACCCAGAGATAAGCCATCCTAATTTAGATTCATATAATCTAGGTTGTTGCTTACCTAGATTGATATTGTTAGTACCTAAAATATTCCAAAACTGTTCAGCACCTAGTAATATGTCTACACTTGACGGTTTATAATAGTAAGGGTCAGCTAGACAGATGCCTGATGGCAGCGGAATAGTACTAATATCAATTAATGTTGATGGTAATGATTTAGTTATTTCTGGTAATACTAAACAATCAACAGTTGTCTTATAGTTACTTGAATAAGACTCTAATGTTAAGGAACAAGACTGTGTGCTTTTGCAAGTTTGCTGATTGATACCCGTTATTTTGGAGTTTACGTACCGTGTAAGGGAACCCAGCTTACCACACAGCTCTTCAGTCATGAAATTGGCGGTACTGCCATTGTCCAAGAGCACCCTTGCGACGTGCAGACCACCTTTGCTGTCTCGCACCTTCACACGTGCTGTGGAAAGTAATACGGTGGAAGAAGTAGTATTCTGTACGGCTTTGGCTGTTAAAGTAACATTGTCCAATATTGGACTACAGGCAGGCTCACGTTCTTTGTCCACGTGTAACAATGTGTTATGTTTAGCCTTGCAATACTTGCACCGAGCCCACAATCTACATTTATTATCTGAATGGCCCGGGTTTAAACAATTAAGGCAAACTTTTAATTCTTTAACCTTTAGGTTACGTTCCTCAGAAGAAAGGTTGCGGAATTTGTCACATTTAAATAACACATGACCTTGTTTACACATTGGACAGTTTGAGCTAGACCCTTTATTTAAATTATTGTTATCACTTGATGTTACTGCAAAGCTCTTTTGTTTATTTACTTTATTAGAAGTTTTATTTTTATTGTTTTCAGACTCTTCAACAGATTCTAACAGGTCGGCCCTATTATTCAAAAAATTAAAAAATTGAGATAATGTTGGTGCCTCTGATAAAGTGTTTCTAAATTCTTCCCAATGTAGATAAGTAGTTGTGTCTAGTTTTTGAGCCATAATATAAATAATCAAGATGTCCCAGTGTTGGGTCGGTTGTCCTAAAATTGTTAGGGCTCTGAGATTTTTTGTGGTTACATCGACAAGATAACGCACTGCTTTACTAGAAGATTTTTCTACCTGTTCCACAGTAAACAACAATTGAATATGATTATTCACTAAAAGACGATTATTGTTATATCGCTTCGTTAATAGGTCCCAAGCGGTGCTGTAATTTTCGGCGTTAAAATCTAAACTTCTAATAATTAAAGCAGCACTGCCCTTTAACGAGGACCTAAGGTAGTGAAATTTACTTATATCGTCTAACAATATGTTTTTGTGTATTAATGAATCAAACGTGTCTCTAAACTCGAGCCAATGCTGATAGCTTCCATCGAAATGCGGTAAGGTAATCTGAGGTAATTTTACGACACCGTGTTTGGAATGTGTGACGTCATTATTATCTGTAGCTTGCACGGAACTCACCAAAACGCTTGCTCTTCGCTCACTATGACGCCGCAGCAAATCGCGTGCCGAAGACACCAAGGAGAAGTACTGGTTTTGAAAGGTTTCACGATCGTCCAGTGCCTCGCCGGGTCCTCCATCAGCAGCTCGATTTCCCCCTGTATTTTATCATAATCATTAAACAACAAATCCATTTTATCAAGCCTAGTTTGTAGTTCGGTCATTTGAAGCTCACTTAACTTGGCACAAGACATGGCAACGCTCAAGTAATTGCTGAAGAGAGTAAGCTTAGCTTTACAGCTTGCACGTTTCTTACTGTATTCTTTGAGTTTAGCATCCATTTTTGCAAAGAGTAAAATTAAATAAGATCGTTAACAATACAATACAATTGTACCAATAACCAAAAACAAAATGGCCACGCTAACGCTAATGCACAAACAATGCGAATAGGCGAGCGTAGGTACAAAGCCACCACGTGCACGCGTGTGCGGAGGTTAGAAATTAAAATGCTCCCACTTAATCACGCAGCGATAGGTAGCTAATAAGATTGAGCAAAACCCTAAGCGTGAAATATTATTGTTGGAATTTCATTAACAATGACTTTATGGGAAAGAAAATATGAAACAGATTTAACGGCCAGACAAAGCTTGGAAAGATTAGAAACTATTATGAGACGGAAGTATTAATTGGAACGACACACTAATTACCGATCTGTAGCCACGGTACCTCCCTCCGATGTAGATTTCTTGTCTCGGACTCGAGACACGTGTACGCCACGTTTTTCTCTGCACTGCAACGCCGTCTGTCTTGATTTTTCGTGCGAAGGACCAATATGTAGGGGACTGTAGTAGGCTTGATAAATGACTGAGGCTGGTTACATTTACTGAATGATTATATTGTTAAAATAAAATTAACGATTTACAAATTATAAGACTCGCGACGCGTACAGAATTTAAAATGGATCGCGGTAACGCGGTGTGTGTGTCGTCCGCCGTCGTTGAAGGTCTAGTTGGAGTGCGGGACCGGGACCGGCGCAGCCGTCGCGCCCGCGAGCGCCTCGCCGCCCGCTGCCCCCCGTCCCGCAGCCGTCGCCGCCTCCGCCGTCGCTTGCGCCGCCCTTGTTCTCGAATGTTCCGAACACTCATTACTCTTTTGCAGAAAAATTCTCCATTTAGCAACAAAAATTCATTAAACGGGAGTACGAGTCAATTTCTTTTTGCTCATCGTCGTTTAGTCTCACAGTCCCCGCGTGCTTACGCGCTTATATCATCACCGAAATTTCGGCCTTAAATTCAATTCTCCTCCAGGTCGCTTCGACCCGCACCAGTTCGACAACTGCGTGATGGCACGCGTACACTCCATGATCGTGGAGCTACTGCTGGACGAGCCGCGGTCCCAGCTACTAGGCTATACTCACGTCAACGACGAGGCTGGCATGCAGATGCCCCACGTCAGCCTGTGGTCCCTGTCCGACGTCAGGCTTATGCTTAATTGTATACAGGTGAGAATTAGATAGGTTTTTTCCGTCAAAAACATTTCTTATAACACCGATAAAGCTTATGTCAAAATGTAATTATTTTAATGCTAAAACTTGCTTTAGAGTCAGCTTGTTATGAAATGGCAAGCCAACACGCGGTTACTTTTTATAAACCGTCAGGTACCCTCTATAAAAGGAATCCTGCCTGTAGAGCCGCTGACCAACACGAATGCTCTACAAAGGCTCTACATTAGTAAAGAGCATCGTAAAAACTCAACTTAGAGAATGGGAAAATCGCAACAATTTTAATTCTAATATTCTAAATGTATTTTTCTTTTTCAGAATTCAACCCCCATGAGGCACAAGTGCACCCACTTCGTGAACATTCCACACTACGGAGTCAAGTTCTTTGAGTTTGCCGTGTCTTTGCTCAGCGATAAACTGAAGGACCGTGTGATGGTAATTTCATTAAAATAAATAATTAAAGTCCTGTACAATTATTTTAGAATCAACTGCTTTTTGCACGTTTGTAGTAAGTCCCAAAAGTCGATAATAAGTTTAATATCTTGCCATACCTTACCATAGCGATAGTAAACAACTTTTCCCGATAGTGAAGTACAATTTGAGAGAAATGTGTTAAATGTCGGGATTTTTAAAAACCTACAAGCAAACCACGCTTCATTTAAGTAATTAAAAAAAGCCGCTTAAATGTTAAGGTTCCACAGGATATTTCAAATAAAGTAAAATTATACTGCCACTGCCATGCAAATGTATAAGCTGACAATGATAAGTGTTTTTACCGACTTCACAAAAAGGAGGAGGTACTATGTTCGGCTGTTTGTATGTTTTTTTTTTGTATGTTTGTTCATCGATTACTCCGTCAATTGTCAACGGATTTTCAAAATTCTTTTTTTGTTCGAAAGCAGATAGTTCTGAGGTGGTCCCATTGTCACCAAGTTAGGATCTGATGATGAGATCTTAGAGAAATCGAAGGCAACCCTCAAATTTTATAGGCTCACTTATTGTTTTTCGCATATTTTATGAAGTATCTTGTGTATTTGCGTATGGCTGTCACCATCTCAGTTAGCTGAGCTGATGATGGAAGGTACAACTCCTTAACAGTAAGAAGTTACTCGAACAGGCAAGGACTGTTTTAGTAAATTGTTTTGATGTTTGATAGGGCATTTGCCACATTTGGGCTCATGATCATCAAGTCATGACCTGATGCTGCAGTCAGGATAGTCTGCAGAGTACCTAACTCCTCGACAAATAACAGCAGATATATCGTGTTTAGGCTCATTGAAAAGGGCTCGATATGTGGATAAACGTACTGTTGATGAGGAACACCGAAGTACATAGAGACCTGATGCTGAAGCCAGGAGCATCAGAAAAAGTACAAACCTTGAAATTACAGCACAGTAGTCGTGTTTGGGCTCATTTTAAACAGGACTAACATTAACTCGACACTAAAAAGTAAAAAATAAAAAACTTTTTACAAAAAAAAATAACCGACTTCAAAAAGTAAAAACTTAAAAATAACTTAAATTTCGGAAGTCGGTGGCAACACAAATTGACTGGCAGAAGAAAAGACACCGACTTCCGAAATTTAAGTTATTTTTAAGTTTTTACTTTTTGAAGTCGGTTATTTTTTTTTTTTGTAAAAAGTTTTTTATTTGAACGTTATTGTAAATGATAGCGTAAACAAAATGCTACGTAATAGTAATTTATGGTTTATTTGATATTTTCCGTGATTGAAATAATTTTACTTTTTACTCCATCGTCTAAGCGTATGAGTTTTGTAACTGGAAGAAACACGTAAATGGTTGCGGTATTTGCAGTTGTCATATTTTGTACATCTTTGGCAGTCGTAACGGGTACCTAGTTGGAACCCAGAAAGTATGGTAATCAGTCTAACCAACAAGGCATTGGCAAGGTATTGGGCAGAGCCGTTCCATGTATAACACTGGTTACTGAACACAGCTGAATTTGGCTAGACTTAAAGCTGGAAATGAGTTCTTAAGCTAATGGGCCAGAGACAGTGGGCAAAGGTGGTTTAATCGACGGCTAGATATTCGTTATATTAGTCTTCTAATTTTGTTTTCTACTTTTCACAGTTCCACCGTACAAGCGAAGATTTGATAAAACACGTGGACCCAGCAATTTTGCCGAAAGAATACGGAGGTACTGTTCCTCTTAGAGACATGATTGAAGAACTGAAACGGAACCTCTTGAAACAGAGAGATGAATTGCTATCTTTAGACGAAATGTCGGTCGACTTACACGCGTTGGAGAAGAACGATTTAACTCAAGATATACACTCGACAGCGGGATCTTTCAGGAAACTTGAATTAGATTAAGATTATTGTCGGGGAATAGTGCTTAGACAAAAATATTAATGTATCACTCCCGATTTCTGGATCAACTGGATCAACTCCCGATCTGGATCACAGCAACCTACGCGCGTTTGACTATAAGCTAATATATTTTTTGGGATTTCCAGAAACCGGAAGTTATAAGTGCTGATTCTCTTGTGCGTAAACTAAACTAAATTTAAATTAATTGCATCTTAATTCTGTCTTTCCTTTTCACTAAGAAAAGGACGGACAGAAGTATATTAGTTTAGTCCTGTCAAATAAGTCACCTACAGAAGTAAATCGTTATATTTTTAGTGGCCAGCAACAGCTCAATTTTTTTTTTTCTTTTGTCCTTTTCTCTCTCTCTCTTCTTTGTCCTAAATTAAGTTTAGTTTGTAAACAAGGGAATCGGCACCAATAAATCTTTATTGTTAAAAAACTGAAGTAAAACTTCTTAATGTTTTTTGGAAGTTTGCAATAGTTTAGATATATTTTTATATTTAACAAGTACGTTTTCAAATCTTGCTTTGCTTTCAGGATAAATTAGAGTTTAATTTTGTAGTTAATATTCATTTTGTGATGGCTTTTGTTGTAATATGTTTTATCAAATATAAGTACCAACTCAATAGAATAAAATATATAACTGTATGCAAATAGATCTCATTCACTGTTATTAGGTAAGCAGTTTAGAAAAAATGTTAAAAACAATATTAAATAAAAATGATTGCTTGTGAAGTTATAATATAATCTTGCTGAGAATACCTTTATAACAGATTTCACTATAATTAATTCTGTAGGGCTACATTTATTTTTATTTAGTACCTAACTATTATAGAGAGCTTGTGGCAGCCGTCGGTGGTGTCACGTTACCATTCTTAAAGGAAGGTTCAGAAAAATATTATCATTGCTATCCTGTTGCAATGTGTTTAACAATTAGATTTCTTGTATACTTAAGATAACTGCCAACATGACAAACTGACTGCTGTATTAAATTAACCACCTTTTGTGTAAAAGGGCTATTTTGTGAAAAAAAACGCTTCTAAGCAATTCTTTATATGATTCATCATCCGGTTTTATTATGTCATCCTAAATATTTTGGGTATGATTTATGTTAGAAGATGTAAAAATAAATTAAATTTAAACTATACTGCGTTGTTTTTTATTTCCCTGGCAACGGTCCATTTGAATGAAAGCAAAAAAACTACTTACCTGCTGATGTAATATGATCAGAAAATAAGATATGGAATTTAGATCTATACTAAACACAATGGTGCCGATTCTCTTATTCTCAAACTAACTTAGATTTAAGTTATGTGCATCTTTCTCTTTCCATTTCGTTAGGAAAAGGTCAGGCTATCCAACATAAACACATTTTTTTCTAATCGATTTAATAGTTCCGGAGATTATCACGTTCAACAAAACAAACAAACTTTTGAGTTTTATATATATATATATATATAATATTTTATTAAAATAAGTCATTTTTAAAAAACCTGAAGTAATACCAGATGGACCCGAATGTACTTTCTTTCACTAACGTCGCCGTCGCGTCGTAACCATCGTACGTAAGTACGTAACATGAACATGGTCATTAAATTTACCATAGACAATTCCCGAAAAATATAAACCCGTATTTAATCTATGTATAAAGCCGGGCGCATACATACTGATTCCTGATCAGAAATCCTGATCAGGTTTCCTGACCAAGAATTCCGTGTGGAGAGCGCATACATTCTGTTTTTTGCATTCGGAATTTAAACGATCAGTTCGATCATAGACGCTTCTGATAACGCACGAGTATGGACTACGAACACGAATTGATGCTCATTGCGCTTTTATTGGCGCTAGACAAAAAGGGCATAAAACATCGTTATTGGGTGCATCCACTAATTATCCAAAGATTAACTGAGAGTCAATTCTATGTCAAAAGAGCAAAGTTGCGGGCATACCCAGAAGAATACTTCAAATATTACAGGTTTTTTTTTGCGAGCGTTACACGTCATACGTCTACTCAACACAGCGCCAACGCAATTCTGAACGACAATTTCCGTACGTGTGCGGCGACCAAGCCAAAATGTATGCGAATGCTGCGTTCGGGATGACGTTATCAAGTTTTTTTCCGTTCTTCCAAAACAAACGCACGGAGAAATTCCGAACCGAACGTCAGGTTTTTTTCTGTCCGGAAAAAGTAAGAACGGTGTGCGCCTTCTCGAACATTTTGTATGCACGCGGACCATTCAGGTTTCCGAATCTGAAACCCTGATACGGAAACCTGATCCAGAATCAGTATGTATGCGCCCGGCTTAAACCGGTATGGAAGCGCAGAGTTCATAGACAACAACCCAATACCATAGACATTCTAGACGGCCTTGAATTGCGAGCGATATGATGCCAACTTCGCTGTAGTTTTTCCCGCAGTTTGGCGTCCACATAGATTGATAAAAAAATATTATCCCGAATTTTCTATGTATTTAGATCAATAGGACATTTTTCAACCCCTATGATTTGTTTTCCAGTGACATTTTTATGAAACAATAATGCTTTAACAGTGAACAGATTGTTTGAGTTGTTATATTGTGGTGGATTTTGTAAACATCGGGACGTGAACGCAGGCCCACGTCTATGAATTCTTGTACGTATTCCTAGCCATTATAGTTTTTAGTTGTCTGTTTATGTGTAATCAAGATGCACATTCGATATATTTTGGTATAATTTGGTGCAGATAAGGTGGATTAACCTCTTAAAGTTTGTGTTGTTTGCTTGGTCGTAAAAACTGGGTCTGCCATAATCTAGCATAATTTGATTGTTGTATAAACCACTAGCACAGCAACAGGGTAGGGTAAATATCACGTTCGCGGCGATATTTCTATGAGAAAAGCTGAACTTGTGACTTAATTTGTTCGACACGTCATGTTTCATGTTTCTAAACATCGTATTGGTGTTGTTTTGTGGTCGACGTCTTTTATTTTTCTCGATCGTTGCTAATCAATAAAGATTTGCGTGATAAGCCAGCAGAATGATGTTAGGTCAAGAACAAATACTTACTACATTGTAGAGAAACTGTTTGTATATGCTCTAGGTAATGTTAGTGGATGCACATTGTGGTGATGATGACTGAATTTGCCTCATGTATGCCATCAGTATATCACAAACACACTGTATAAAGACTACCTAGTAAACATTATAGGAACCACACTTTCTGACTGAATCTTGTGTAACTTTAAACTGAAAGTTCAACACACATCTCACTCATAGGGCTCCTGTAACCCCATTCTAGATCTTTCTACAATTCCTCTGTTCATTTGGTTAGCATTATCCCTGTTTGAATGCTTTGACCTACTTTGGGAGTAAAACTCATGGTTTTAACATGTTGAATGCATTAGTTTTGATTATGTGAGCAGACTATGTGCTATTAATGCACTATATTTTGTACCAATGAGACGGTATCAACCCAATCTGTATGAGCATCAAGAGGTAAAGTTTATTTACTTATAAGATGTAATCCGCGGAAATGCTAGTCTAATATTAAAATAATAGTTATATACACTTACTAATAATCACTGTATAAAGTTATGTCATGAATAAAGCCTGTGTAACCATAAATTTTTTGACGTATAAACCTGTCATAACTTTATGCAGCATTTATTAGTAAGACGCTTATTGTGTAAAAGCTACATAAATTGCTAATTGGGGCCGGATATGCTTTTTAGTATATTTTACTTACATCTAGGGAGTCACTGGCACAGTTAGTTGTAATACAACATACTGTTCAGCCATCTTTTGATACCTATATTATTACTTAGTTAAAAGTCAACGCACATTTATTCACCTCCATTCAGCTTATTTCCATAGAAAACTATGATTTTTTAGGAAGGATTAACAGTTGAGGACATCTGAATGCATCTTCATACAAAACGATTGTTTTCTATGGTCATTAGTTAAATAAAGCTCAATGAGTATGCACGGTCACTAAACCAGCAAGTTGTGATGACCAGTTCCAATGACAGGTCAAAAGGCTAAGGTTGGTCCAGGAGTGTTCAGCCTGAGCTATTTACCTAAATTATGTGTATTGATATTTTATTTGCAGTCTGGGCTTGTCAATTTTAGAAAAGAATTTAACTTCTGCACTTACATTTTTTTATTTATTATTATTATGGGCTTGCTCTTGGTTCCAGACTAGCCCGAGGGTGTAGACGAAGCTTACGATGGAGCGAGCTCACCCAGTAGATGCCTATGCACTTGTTTTTTAAATTCTTCCGGGTTATATGAATTTGGAAACACAGACACATTACATTGCATTATACCATTGGAGAAGATAGGCAAGCTTATGGTGTTAGCATTAATATGTTAAACCTGCAAATCATAGCTCTCTTAATCCTTTGAACACACGTGATTGGAGACACAATAGAAAGAATATTGCAGCCTGACAGCCGGCTGTTGGTTGGTCATTGAAAGGTTAAATAGCAACCTATTCAACATTTTGCGAATTCAACATTTTACGAATTCAACATTTTGCAAATTCAACATTGTAGTCCTGAAGGCTTTATTCTATGAATGGCTTTCCCATTTAACTAATGGGTTTTCCTAACTTGGAAGACCAGTTCAGCCATACCTAATGTCATTATCCACACATACACCCTTACTAATAATCACTGTGTAAAGTTATGCAATGAATAAAGCCTGGGTAACCATACATTTTTTGACGTATAAACCTGTCATAACTTTATGCAGCGTTTATTAGTAAGGCGCATAAAATGTAAACTTAAGCCATTGATATGGCCTAAACAACCATTAATGTGTTTTTACTGCAAAAGATACAGTCGTGAGGTAAATATTATGTATGCTAACACTAAAATCAATTTTCTCTTAGAATAACTAGGTAACATTAAGTTTTATAGCAGTCTATATTATTCTACAGTATATTTAATAGCAGTCTTTGATTATAATTACTATATTACTATAATATATGTGTTAACTGAAAAATGTTAATGGTTGCATAGTGTATACATGTTTATGTTTGTGAATGTAAAATTGTAAACTTGTGTTCATGAGATAAATAGTACTGACTGACCTCTATACAAGCAAGTCTAGATTTGTATATGAGAAATTATCTAAAAGACAAACATTTTATTTACATTTTACATTAGGCTAGCTTTTGTCAATGTGGAATAATAGTTCCCATTCCCGGGGGATTTCTGGGATGAATGAATTATTTATAAAAACTTTTAGCTGGGAACCTGTACATTGAAATTTAAACCTTGATGACCTACTAGATGAAGGGCCTGTTGGTCTAGTGGTTAGTCACCCTGACTGCTAAGCCAGACTATGTAGGTTCAATGCCCACATAATTGTTTCTTCCAAATCTAGGTGTATATTATAAATATATTTGTAGGTTGTATAGGTATAATATCAGTTGTCTAGTTACCATATGCCTTTGTTTACTCTGGGATGATGGCCATCAGATCCCAAACTAAACAGAGGTATGAGTTGTTCCAAGATATTTATTTATTATTTTTCTATCTAGACTTGATAACTAAGTTATCAAATTTATCAGAACTAGCATTTGCATGTGGCTTTGTCTATGTTAATTGTAAATTGGGTTATTGTGTCTGAGAATAAAGCCAATCTTAAAAGAAAATTAATCTAAGCTATTTCCTTCCTTGGAGATCAAGCAAATTCTATACCAAAGCTCCACAAAATTGGTTAAGCGGTTTAGCCATATAATCTTAATAGACAGAGTCACTTAAACTTTTGTATTACTTATTTGAGTAGACTGAATTAGATTAAACTTTAAAAAAGTGAATGAGTGATACTTATTGCCAAAAGGCTTAGATATTGCATTGTATTTTTTAGTTATCAAATAATGCAATACACATAACTTAATTTATTTTATATTTTTTGGTCACAAAGTATTGCACATAATAAAAATTATCTCTAGACTGTAAAAGATCATATAAATAAAGGAGGTAATACATTTTAATGTATAATGTACTGTTCAAATGCAATAATTGTTAAACAAATTAGCATAAATGCAGTTGGTAGCATTGTCATTCTATTTTAACCAACCAGTAATAAAAATGAAATACCAGTTGCAATTAACAACTAGTAATTGAAATAACATGTTAATGGTGCTGCATTTATGCTAACAGTTACTTACTAAGATGTAAGCAGTAAGCAACCACTAAACTTTAAAGACCCTAGAAATTACCCAAATGCTCTAGTATCACATTGGTTAATGTCAGCCATCCAATTCCCCTAAAATGTATTCTAATTTAGCTGGACACCAGAGGATAACCATAACAAAGTATGCTACCACAGGGAAGCTCCTTTTTCAGGGGATAAAGTAGGGTGTAAAGTAGAACTTAATTTCTTTAAAACTTAAATACATTACACACACTGACAGTATATTTACAAGTTTTATATATTAACTAGCTTTGCCCGCGACTTCGTCCGCGTGGAATAATAGTTCCGTTCCCGGGGGATTTCCGGGATGAAAACTATCCTATGTCCTTTCTCGGGTCCCAGACTATATCCGTACCAAATTTCATTCAAATCGGTTCAGTGGTTTAGGCGTGAAGAAGAGACAGACAGACAGACAGACAGACAGACAGACAGAAAGACAGACAGACAGACAGACAGAGTTACTTTCGCATTTATAATATTAGTAGGGACATTATAGCTCAGGTATGTAGTATAGAGTTTAGATCTGGGTAAAAGCCCCCTCCATCTTCTTCCAATGTTCTCTGTTTACTACAAATACTTCTCATTCTCTTAAAAGCAACAAAACTAATCCTTGTTTCTCCATGTTTCAGATTGGCAGCATGGCGGAAATAGTGTACCCGCAGGGCTGCCGTCCAATCACCGATGACCTCGGTCCAGATGAGCTTGTGAGGAGGCTTAAGGTAAGTCGTAGATAATTATTTTATTGGATGGCAAAGAAGATGACAACGTCTGATGCTAAGTGGTCAGTGACACCTGAGTCTATATGGGCCTGCAGGTGCTCTCAAAGAGACATAGTTAATATGACGAACTGCATTAATATTCTCTCAGTACCTGTGTATGTTTCCTTCCTGATCAGAAGCTCTAAGTAGCAAAACGTACAACAGAGCTAAACATCAATGCCCTTACTAATAATCACTGTGTAAAGTTATGCAATGAATAAAGCCTGTGTAACCATACATTTTTTGACGTATAAAACTGTCATAACTTTATGCAGCTTTTATTAGTAAGGCGCCAAATATATTTTTTTTTGATGTTTTGCTCTGTTGGACATTTTGCTACTAAGATCTTCTTATCAGGAAGGGTATTTAATCGAAGGGATATACAATCGAAGGGAAAAGGACATCTGCAATACCTGAGGCCAGGATTTGCCATCCCTGAGACAAAACTAATAATATGTTTAAATGATGTTACTATTCTCTGAAGTACTTGATTTATAATGTTTTTTATACAGCCGACGAGCCCAATTTCTATAAATCTGTAGACAAATATTCTAATAGGTATTGGAGTAAAGTATGAGACTTGATGGAACTTTCTTATTCTTTTAAAACCAGTCAGGCATGATATAAATTTGACCCCTAGAGAAGGACCCCTGAAGAAGGGTATATAATAATACGTATTAATCCGTACTATCCGTACTTCCGTACTAATATTATAAATGCGAAAGTAACTCTGTCTGTCTGTCTTTTCTTCACGCCTAAACCACTGAACCGGTTTGAATGAAATTTGGTACAGATATAGTCTGGGACCCGAGAAAGGACATAGGATAGTTTTCATCCCGGAAATCCCCCGGGAACGGGAGCTATTAATTCACGCGGACGAAGTCGCGGGCTAAAGCTAGTATAGTATATGTTCCGGAATTATGATAGAAACTGGTTATCGGATTCTTTCCACTTTCTTTCATATGTAACATATATGTTCCCTCTTATGTATGTCACTAATCAATCAGCGTTACTAATTGTTTCGCAGTTACAAAAGCGTGACATTACTACACATGTGTCTATTTAAGTACCGTCAACAAATTAAATAAGTTACTAGAGTCGTCCCATATAATGTATCATGTAAGATTTCTTAAACTCCGATTATGGTCTAATGAAATTAAAATGTAAAAAAAAAATTAATATACTTATCTATTTTGTTGACTTACTGTTTATAACCCACCTGTGTGCTAATATAAAATTGTTATTAAAAAATCGTAAAAAAATAGGTACGGTGGGCAAAGCAGATAAGTATCCAGGGCCATCAGATACAGTTTAAGTCTTCTCAAAAACCCACGGATATTTTCTAATAAAAATTTAAACTATAATAGAAAATGACTAGTTCTTCAATTAGGTTAAATTTCATTTGAAAACATTCATTGGTATTCAAGAAAACCTCAATTGTATATGACGGCCCTGAATACTTATCTGCTTTGCCCACTGTACTTAATAAAATTAATTTTTTTTTATGAAAATTTCTAAAATAGTAATTGACCCTAAAGGCTTCACCCAAGTCTTTGGTTTCGCTCCCATAGGTAGAAGCGAGATGTTATAAGTATATCTAGTAAATACTATCGTTTATGAATCAGACTAATATATTCCAAAATTTAAAGAAATGAATCCCTATTTCCTCTGGTCACGCTAAATAACTTAAACCAATGACGATTTAACCAATTTAATTCAATTATTTTTTTCTAACGAGTAGGTACTTTGTAGGTTTTCTAAAGAAGCAGGTAAAACTGTGGTTTCCAGTGGGAAACAACTAGCACAAAAAATCTAAAAAGTTTAGGTATTACTTGCAGATGGCGAATTGCAGCTATTTAAAAGTGGAATGATTTTAATTCTAATAAAATTAGGTAATCAGGTTTACGTATTCAAATTATCTAATTTCTTATTGACGTCATTTGAGGTACATTTACTGAGGGCCGTCTGACTTATTTACATTATTAACAAATTGTTTAACATGTAATTAAGGACCTTAAGTTTTGATTGTCTTTGGCAGTCCATAGACGATCAAGCGAGGAGCCAGCTACACAAAAAGTTGTGTACACATGAAAATTGGTCAGGTATCTGTAGGACTCCGAACTTTGTTTTAAAGCATTTCATTATGACTGATACCGACATCAAAATTCCCACTTGATAAAATCGTGGATAGAATGGTGTCTCTTGTGCACAAACTAACGTAAATTTAAGTGCATCTTTCTCTTTTCATTTCTTAAAGAAAAGGACAGAAGATACATTTTAGTTTAATCCTGTCAAATTAGACAGCGCCTGATGAAAATTGACGTATATTTAAACGCCATGTTTTTAAATTGCGTCTAAATTATCTATGGAGTGTCTAAATTTGACAGGACTTAACTAAAATTAATATTTGATCTTCTGTCCTTTTCTTAATTAAAAGGAAAGAGAAAGATGCACTTAACTTAAATTTACGTTAGTTTGTGCACAAGAGAATCGGCACCATTATCACACGTGTCTAATTCAAATTTATACTTTAGGATATTTAGTCTAACTGTGCCCTCTATCTAGGATAGTAGACCAACGCTTTAGACTGCCCCGTTGCTATTGTGGTCAAGCACGTCTGCTAAGCATGGGGTTCTAGATCCGATTCTCTCAGACGCCGTCTGACCGTCGGGCAAAGTGTTAATTAATAATTCATAACTGTTGTGGGCATAATTTTTTAGATATCCCCGCGCTCTTAGAAATCTCGTAAAGTCGTTAGATTCGTATGTAGATCTTTGACAGTCGTTATCGGTGGATTGTATCCGAAAGTCTGACTAATTAAGGTGTATCTTGGCACCCAGTAACTGGGTGGTAGTTCATGGTAGCTCAAAATAAAACACTGGTAATGAGGTCTTTAGCAGTTCTTTCTGTATAATGGAACTACTAAAAATTTGCCAGGCGTATGCGCTTGCGCAGTCAAAAACTGTGAACTACATACGCAAAACTTGACATTCATAATATGATAAATCTTATCAGTCATTGCCTCTTTGGCAGATTGACGAGGAATATTTATTACGACTTTAGTTTCAAACAGAAAATTTTATTGTGATATGGTAGGATACTTTAAGTCAGTTTAAATCTAGTACTAAGTTGCTATTGATATTGGAAGGAGATTAGAGTAGGGTTGTCAGTACAATTGAATTAAATAAATAAATACTGGGACAACTCACACACGGTCATCTGATCCCAAGTTAAGCTCTGCTTAGAGCTTGTGTTATGGTAACCAGACAACTGATATACATACTTATATAATTTATAAATACATACATATTATAGATAAATTACACCCAGACACAGAACAAACAATCATGCTCATCACACAAAGTTTGTTCTGGGTGGGAATCGAACCCACGACCTCCGACTTAGCCGTCAGGGTCACTAACCACTAGACCAACAGGCCCGCCAATTATATGAACACTCCTAAAAGTTATTAGCCGAGCTTCCGATGTGTCAATGCCGTTGATTTAACTTTGCCAAAATGGAATTATGCTCTATCTCTTTCATCCTCAAGATTAGCGGTCGGCAACCTTTAGGAAGGCAACGCGACATAGTGACGTAATAAGGTGCACTTGAGTAAACACTAGACGTAAAACACTGGTATCTAACTGAATCCAGTTAGACTGGAAGCTGACCCCAATATAGTTGGGATAAAGGGTAGGAAGATGATTATTGCGTAACAATTAGGTTACAGATATCAGGTTATCTAAGTAAATAGGTGATTTTAAAAATACTTAAAAAGCCAAAGAACCAATGATAAAAGAACGTAATAATGACAATCAAAAACTTCTATTTTTAAAACTGTCTTGGGCGTGTTGTCTACAGCTGCTCCACATTAATGATTACATTGACGCTTTATAGAAGGTCCTCGTGACTGCAATGGGACGTGCTTTTGATACTACTCGGTCTTCTCACATGTCCATTGTCCTTCTTTCTCGCTATTTATACACATACATATACACTCCATACGAATTCGCCACATTACCTTATCATCTCCCTGCCCTAGCCTTTTGCCAACTTTGATAGGGTCAAAAGCTTGCAAATGGCAGTCCATTAGTCCACATAATTATATTCCGTTTGACGATGCAATAATGAGCTTATGTGCAAACTGGCAACTATTTTAATTATGACTGCTCTGAAGATTTCTCCTGAACATGACTTGTTATTACGTCATAATATTCTAACAATGAAAAACTTGGCAATGATTTTTTTCAATGGATAATTTTGTACCGTATAAAGTTTATTTTGGATTTCATTGACATACATCAGTGAAAGAAAAGCATCATGAGGAAACCTTGACTTATCAAGTCCAAAATCGCCAATCCTTGAGCAAGCATGGTGATCAATCCCCGTGTCTTCTCTGTATGAGAAAAGAGACCTCAGCGCAGCAATGGAGCAGTAAATAGACTAGCATTGAAGCCTTACTGTCCAAGCGATCGTCAAACGATACAGTTTGTAACGTTCTGAAATCAATACCCACTTATTAAAAGATTCTTACCGCTAGTCCCAATCCACACGCTTTCATCATTGATTTATTTTATTTTAAGTAATAAAATGTTTTCAATTTTGGCGGCCGAACGTTCCACCCGCCCGGTGGGTGGGGTTCCATCCATACTAACAAGAGGTATATTTATTTTATAGTCTTATGTAAGGTATCTATGCCAGTCTGAATTTTAATTGAGGCTACGTTTTGTAAAGAACTGCTCTGCTGAATGTTCGCTCAAAAGTTTGAAATGGTCTCTTTTGCCAAAAAGTTCTATCTCCGGAAAACTATTCTGGCAGGAAAACTTATACAAGTTCTTTTATTAAATTAGATACTTAAACGTAGCACACAAAAAGTAGATTTGGCCTAAAACCTTTATCCGGTTAATTTTATGCCACCTTACATTAAACATAAATCTAGCAATATATTAATTACAGAAAACGTTCAGCTATTTGTATGATACGAGGTGTAAAATAATATTACTAACAAATTTTATACACAAATTCGATAAATCTGCAATAAAAGCAACCCTTGTTGGCATTCCGATAACACTAGTTTTTCAAGTGGCAGCTTTTTTCTGTAATTTTTGACCTCTAGACCTCTGCCCCACTATGTCTTTTACATTTAACCCCCAAGTGGTGTTCACTTAAGTTGCTAATTCGTACTCCCTAATAGACCTCAAGTATTTTAACAGGAAAATATATCCGTCGATTCGACCAATCGTAGAAAGTCGGAATTATCCATACTAATATTATAAATGGGAAAGTGTGTCTGTCTGTCTGTCTGTCTGTCTGTTTGTCCTTCTTTCACGGCAAAACGGAGCGATGAATTGACGTGATTTTTTGAGTGGAGATAGTTGAAGGGATGGAGAGTAACATAGGCTACTTTTTGTCTCTTTCTAACGCGATCGAAGCCGCGGGCAAAAGCTAGTGATACATATTCTCAATTAAAAATGTAGTCGACCTTCATTTACTTCTAGAAGACCACTTTGGGAATCGTCCACATTCTACTAAAATATTATTATGTACAAAAACCCAATTCGTTTGATTGCCGATACCTTCCATTTCAAGCTTTCCTAAGCCTACGTCCGCGTGCCCAGGTTCCAGATAAACATGACCTATAATTATGTCCTAGTTCACGCTCCACACCGGTATCGCGCGGAAAATCCTTAAAATAGCCTTCCCTGTTTATAATTTTGTTCAAATATTTACATTATGGTTCGAAGGACATTTTTTCCGTGTAATACAGGTAAGAAATGGTTTTAAACAGTATGGAGGTCAGATTTAAACACGATAATTGGCATTTACTTCGCACTTCGACAGAAATGAAGGCAAAAGCTCTGACTTACAATAAAGCAGTTACAATAATTATGTATGTTTTTACATTCGGCTGGCTCCAAGTTTCATGTCTCATCATGGGCGTCCTAGTAGGAATATGGAAGTTGGCGGCATGATACACCTTTTCCATGCATACTTTCCTCTGTACCACCGGACTAGAGTGAATCTAGAGGGAGTGCATCTGTGTTAACGCACACACACATATACTATCATGTGCAATTTGACCATCTCGGTCTCTCGTTAGCCGGAAGTCAGATGCCAGGAAGTTTGACAATTAGAGTTACCCAGGAGTATCGGTACCCAGTCACTGAGTTGTTTAGGTTTGTTTAATAGTTAGGCAGTCGCTCCATATAAAACACTAGTATAGCGGGATCCGATTAGATTAGAAAAGCTTCTGGAAACTGGCCTCGCGTCAGCTTTCAAGTAGTTGTATCAGTTCCTTGGAAAAAGGCTATGGTCGATAAGTTACGGTTTTGCTATATGTATATATTATGTTAATATGTGTATACCGAGCTCAAACTGTGACTATATCGGATTAAGTAATTTGTTGTTGGACGAACAGGTGTTCGGTGATGCAATGCAACTTTAACTATGTACTACATATATTTAGTATCAATTTATACATGAACGAATATCGCGTCACCAGCCTGGGTGAAATTGATATTGGTTTGTCCACAAACTTAACTAAATCTAAGTCAAATGCATCTTTCTCTTTCCATTTCTTAAAGAAAAGGACAGTAGATACATTTTAGTTTAATCCTGTCTAATTAGACAGCACCTAAAAAAAATTGGAGTATATTTAGTCGCCATGTTTTTAATGGCGCCTAAATTATCTATGGAGTGTCTAAATTTGACAAGACTTAACTAATATTTTTCTTCTGTCCTTTTCTTAATGAAATGAAAAGAGAAAGATGCACTTAACTTAAATTTACGTTAGTTTGTGAACAAGAGAATCGGCACTATTGTCTTTTTTAACCTACTTAAAAAAAAAGTAGGTTCTCAGTCCGACTTGTAGGTATGTTTGTTTATATGTTTTTTTCGCGATTATCTCGCGTTTGGCTGAACAGATTTTGATATGGTTTTGAGAAAAGTGTTTGTTACACTCTGGGAAAGGTTTCAGTACCTGTGTATATGTATAGCACTAATGGGTATCCCGTGACGTTGCCCGCATGGATTCGTTTATAATATTATAAGATTATAATTAGTTTAATGTTGAAAGTTACTGAATACACAGTTAGACATTGGGACTCTAATTGAAACTAAAAAGTAAAAAATAAAAAGCATTTTCCAAAAAAATTAAAACTGCCATCAATAACTAAAAGCACAAAAATAACTATTTCGGAAGTCGGTGGCAACACAAATCGACTGGCAAATGATAAGCCAAATTGTTCACTATAACATAAATAAAGTTAAATTAATAGTGAGTGCTTGGCTAAAAAAAATACGCTTAATCTAAAACGTAAAATTGTAAGAGGCAATTTCTGGAAGTAAGTGGTTTGATTATGTCCTGTGGTATAATTGACTTCCACATGAAAGTAGTCGCGAGCAGAAGCTAGTTCAGTATACGATTTGTTTTACTCTATTTTCTAAATAGAGTAACACAAATCGTATACTGAAACTAGCTAACAAATCAATATTAATGGATAGAAGATTAAAAAGTCCAGTTTCCTTAATTGATAAATAAGTCGTTTCAATTCAATTAGCATTCGATAAAATTAAATGACAAAGGCCTATCTAATTCTATGCCTAGACGTTTCAGCCTTGCCCCATTCTCCAGTCACCGGTCCTCTGATACCACGTTGCTTCATAAATCGTTTGTAAGCTGTCTTCCAATCCCTACGGGGAAGTTGAAAATTTGTTAGAAGAATTTATTCCACACGAAGTACCACTAACTAGTAGTTTTGTACGTTGCATCGGAGCAGGAAGATTCGTCACTTTTCACAAACATTGATTTAGTTTAATAAACCATTTTGTTTACTTTTCGATGAACCAATAAGATACAGATCATTGTTTTATCTCCGTCAGAAAATACTTACATCAACATAATGAAACCGACCGGTACTTTTTTACCGTTCTAAGTTTTGAAAATACTTCCAAACTTAGCTCCAAAGTCTTGCCGGACTTTCGAGCTACCATTAAGGACTGAAAACTATATTCAATATTGGTCCTAGTTTACGGGAGAGTCTTTCTAAGTTACGAGTCTCTGGAACATTGTACAGTTTTATCTAACCTGGACAGTTCCATGGTCTTACAGTTACAGTGTTTTAGCAAGGCTGCAGCGGTCAATGCCATTATCCTGTTATCTCTTCATTCGGTTCAGAACAACACTTTTCATTTGTGCATAATGTTGCCGGATACGATAGATATCGATTCAGGACGTGAACGATCTTTGTTTCTGATTTTGGGCAACTTTGGCTTAATACTTGCTATTAAATCGTCCGTCTGTTGAGTACGGGAGCTATAATGTTGTGTTTTTATTTGATTGTGGTTTTTATGACTAAACACAAATTTTCGAGAGACGACAAGGCATTGCATTACAAATTGCTGCCCTATTCAAGCGCCTTTGGGCTAATCTGAATTCAGTTTAAATAATATTGTAAAATTTGGTCTCAATTTTCTCCTGGTTTATGTTCTAGATCATTGGTTGCCTGTCCTGAAACGATTTGATGAAGTCGTTGACTTGCTGTTTCATCCTATTTTCAGCCTTTTTTAGTGTGCCATAGTGATTCCTATCATTGGGAGGCTTGTGAGTTGGGGGGTTGTTCCCATGGCCCCAGCAACGCTTACTCCCTAAGCGCACACATTTGAACAAACTCTTCATAATTCAAAAACCCTCGTTGTCTCCAGAGGTTATCGTTACACCGTTTGATGTTGTTTGTCATTCGAAAACGTAAACATTTCTACAATTTGTTTGCCTTTAACACGCTAACTTCGTCGGCTGGAATAATTGGAACGGAGCAAGTCTTTTTGCACTGTTTGTGTTTGTGCATCCTCTGTACTTAGTTTGTCGATTCCTATATCAACTTTCACAACATCCTGCCGGCGTCCGCTTTCAGACTAGGAGTAACTTAGTCGCATCGCATCGTATGACATTTGCGTAGGCGGAGTAAGACATTTTGCACACTCGTCTATATCTATTAATATAATATTACAAATCTGAAGAGTTTGTTTTGTCGTTAAACGCGCTAATCTCGACAGGACCAGGAAGGGTCTAAATTAAAAAAAAAAAAAATTGTAGAGTAGCCCATTTATCGAGAAAGTGCTTAGGGAAGAGGAGCACAATGGGGGTGAGACCGCGGTTGACAGCAAGACGTGCAACATTTAAGGTTCTTATTGTGTATTAAAAAATATTTAAAAACTGAATCTATCATTGGAGAAGTGAGTCATTCATATCTCTACGTTACTGCGCCAAACTAATTTAGCACGAGGCAAACATAAACATGGTTTTCAGTGTCTTCTTTTTATTTGAGAACTATCATCTAAATCAAAGTGAAATAACACGTCTAGTTTGTATCTGTCGTTTTGCCAGACAGCATTAACTTTAAACTCTACACAGTATCTGACTTGGGAATAATTTATGATGTTTTGTTACATAACCTTCGTGTAAGCAAGTTGTAGAGTTCAGTTTTTGGTAATTATAACGCTTGCGAGGAAGCCATTTAAATTCTCTATTTTGTTTAATTATTAGCTTCAAATAATACGGTACGATGGTGAATAATGCTAATGAAATAACATCTATTGTTAAGAGAACACTTGAAGCGTTTTTGACCTACTTATGAAGGTACAACTGTATTCCGAAGCTTATTGATTTTACGTCGATAGCTGATATTTGTTGATTGATACTACCTAAGTACATTGTTTATTTATCGCATAGCCGGTGCAATATCGATCCTAATACTTAGAACGCGAGGAACCATTCTTCAGTCCGCTCCGTTCCGTCGTGAAAAATGAAATCTTTGAAGAAGCCTTGCGCACCTGATTCTCGGAAAACGGCAACTTATATTACGCTGAACATTTTAGTTTGGAAAAATGTACTTACTTTTATGTTTGATGCGAGTTAATATAGTCTTTTTGACACGTGTTATAAAGGTGTTTTTAGATTGTATATGCATGCAGTGGGGCTGCACTCAATGCTCATATTATATTTCAGAATATGTGAGCTTATCTTGTAAACTTGGAACTAATTAAACTTTATACAGGAAATGTTAGTGTTAAGCGTCCGCTAACATCAAAACCCCTTCGTTTTACTAATAGACAACTAAATAAGACTATTTAGCGAAACGACGTGATGTAAAGATGACGTCATGTAAATGTAATTTAGAAAGCTATGGATGTATTTAGTAATGGTAATTTGCTAACATCATTATTGACACATGTTAATTTCGATCCAGATATAAAAAGCGATGCTATTAGCAAAAATCTAAAGTTTTTACATCTAACCTCCTTTAATATAAACAGATTGTATTAAACGCATCAGCTCCACGTGGTATAAAATGGAACATCTGCTTACCCCGCAAGGTGTGAGTCCCTTATGGAAACGGGTTCCTTTCAAATGTTAGCAGACGGTGGACTGTCGCGTTGTCACCCTTGTTCGGTTGGTTACTAAGGAGCGGAAATTGGGGTTTCATTTTTAGTTTTAAAAGTTGTTTTTTGTAAATTTAAATTGAGGTTTTGGTCTTAGGGTCCGCGATGGGTATCCATCGATATCTATTCTTATGCCCTTACTAATAATCACTGTGTAAAGTTATGCAATGAATAAAGCCTGTGTAACCATACATTTTTTGACGTATAAACCTGTCATAACTTTATGCAGCGTTTATTAGTAAGGCGCTAAGTCTATATTACACTGATATCTATCATTGCAAACATTTTTCTTATTTGTTATGTAGGAACTATCCAATTCATCAAATTGAGTTACATTGTTCCTGAGTGCTATAAAAATATAAGTGAGTGGCTATAAAAGGAAGTGTGGACGAAATCGCAGGCAAAACCTATTACTTATTTGTTTGTTATCTCTGAATAGTCCGATTGAAATCGAAAAAATCTTACTAATAGAAAACTACACTATTCCATTGCGTGTAGGAAATGTTTTATTACACTCGAATCCTTCACAGCCGAAGTCGAGTGCAGAAGCTATAGTGCTTAATCATTATATTTTGACGTAATCAAAATGTTCTAATTACAAATAGGTAAGTACGCCGAGAAACGTAGCGTTCCTTTGGTAACAACTCCTCATGTTTACAAGCTTAGTGCTCCTGTGCAGCCGAGTGGTAAATGAGAAATGACGTTTATGGAAATATGTACTACCTACCTTTATGATACATACATACTCATTAACAAACTGGAAACATTGCTCAAGCTTAACACGTTCAATACAATACTTAAACGTTAGAAGCTGCTCTGAAGCTATATTTCATGTAGCAAGAAAATAATTTCACATTTCTTTCACAAACCAATAACATTTAAGATTAGACAAACGGGTGATAAATGTACTAAAAGATCACAGAGCGCTTCAAACTAATATCACTTCAATCACTTCGGAAAACCCACAGAAAAAGCGTGAAAATTGCGTAAAACGAAAACTGAAATGTAATTTTAGTGACACAGTAAAGTGCCAAAATAAACATGTTTTATTTTTAAACGTTGCTGAAAGAATAATAGTAGGATTACATGGACATGCAGAATACATATTTACAAAGTGTTGTACAAAGTGACTGACCTACATATTTTTTATTGTGTAATAGGTATATGTTCGCGTCAGTAACATGTAACTATTTATATATAACGTATCGCATTAAAGATAGCTGATAGATATTTATGCGTATTTTTTGCGACAGTAATCTGATACGTATAATAAAATCGTATTGAAGTAATGTTTGTTGAAGAAATCACGTCATAATACTACTGAATAGATTTTATTAAAAGAACAAAAATAAAATTCCTTTAAAAACAGTGATGGAACTCTTTGCACAAGGCTGTGCAATAATGGGTAAGTACGGGCGACTATCAAGATGACTTGTTCTGTTTCATAAGTACTTTCTTTAGTTTATCATGGACTTTACTGACATCGGAAAATATCGTAAGCACAGAGAAAAAGTTTTTCTCGTATATAAAATGCGTTAAACCTTATCCTAAACAAATTTTATAACAAGTCTTATTTTCTAGGGTCAAAGAACCATAATCAAATGAGCCAAAGTATAGTTTCGTAACGCGACTAAGACCTGTGGCGTCGTCGATATGATTGATCGGTCGATCGTGTTTTCGTGTCGCAGACTCGCAGTACATTGTAGGATTGTAACTTAGCGTATTGTAAGTTTGTGAGGCAACGGCCTTGTATAGAAAATGATGGGTACGTGTTTTCAAGAATCGTATAATTATTGTGGAACGTGAAACGTCTTATTGAAATTTGTTTAGTGAAATTGGCTCTTCCATTTCTCCGATATATTGTTAAATAAAAATAATGTTTGTGATAGCTGTGCCTGCGGCTGTTCTCAAGGAAGGTTCTCATGTGTACATAAATTATATCTGTTAAATTATACAAAATAAGGAACAATTGTTAATCAAATCAATGACTTATTGATTTGTTTTGAAGAAATCACCGGCCAAGCGGCCAGCCGGCCACATTGTCTTCTTGCCTTCTTTAAGATGAGAAAAATAAAAAACCATATCATTGACGTGTAAAAGTGTTATGTTTAACTTATGAATTTATGATTTAGTATCTTTTCCTGTCTACAAAATATTCCGAAAAGTAAGCTTGTATGTTCATTTGAACATACAAGCTTCAAGGTCAAGCGGTCAAGGACTAAGCGGGCTCCGGTGCATTGCACCGATCGGCCCATGCCTAGTACGTCACTGGTTTACAAGAGTACGTGGCCCTTCTAGCATCGGGTCGGGCCTGGTCGGGCCCCATATTAAATTCATACGTCAGCGGGAGTTACGTCCCTGGATATAGTTTGTTAGTTTATTATATAGGAATCTAGCTTTCGCCCGCATGATCGATATTCCATCCCCCTATTTTACCCTTCTAGAGTTGTAATATCCAAAAATCCTTTCTTAGTGGTTACCTATTATTTACAAAGAACACACCCTGAAGGTGTCCTGTCTCCTAGGACTAGTGGCTTGGGCTGTGCGTTGATATATCAACAGTCAGCCAATCAGCTAGTTTACCATTTTATATTTATACAAATAAATAAATAATAATTATATCTCTGAACTTCTTAACACGCTACACTTATTCATTATTATTTGTCAAGGTTACAGTTAACATTTAGGTAAACTACTTAAATGTTTGTCTTGGGAAACACACTTCATTTGAAAACAATAAGCATTTGCTCGCTATTGTCTAACTTTTAAATGTAACACGTAAACGTTTTCACTATCAAAATATAGGTAATGTTAATTTACTAAAAGTTACTGAAAATCATTGACTTTTTTATAGTTCTGTAAATTCTTATGAGACAAAAGCTAGAACATAATTGAATTCTGTGAATGTTTTCTGTTTTGCATGTCTACTTCATCGTCTTTCTTTTAGAGAGTAAAAAAAAAAATGAAAAGTAGTTCGTTTGACTCGCACTTAGAGGGTTCCATATTCTTATTGGTCGTCGAAAGGTTAAGATGACGGATGTATCCTTGCCTATTATAATAAAACAAAGTCTGTCGCTGTCTGTTTGTTTCATGTTATGCTCAAAACAACTGATCGGATTTTCAGTGCAGTTGCAGTTGTTCGCTATTAGCGAACAAGCGACAAAAATAATGATTCATGTATGAGGAAGGTTTATAAATAATATAGGGTCATTTCGCCTGTTTGCGTCCATTTAGCGCAGTTGGCAACTTTGACGGCGATAATAAAATTGTTGTAAAACTATTTTTTATGAAAAAAATATGTGATGTGTTAGTTATATTAGTCTATTTTAAGATTTACTTGCAGTTTTGTTCGAAACCTTTAGTGATTTTTTTTTTAAATAGGAAAGTTTCAGAAATAGGCGTTTTACCCAGTTTGCGTCCAAAAAATCCAAATTGCGTCCACCCGTGGACCATTTTGCGTCCAACCACTTAGAAAAGGAATAAAGGGGTGATATTTTTAAGAATTTGTAAAAATAAGCTGAATTACAAAAAAAACTTTATTTATGAATATAAATTATAAAAAAAAATGGTCAGGTGCGAGTCGGCCTCGTGCAACGAGGGTTCCGTAATTTTTTTTTTTGTAAAATACATTCAAGTTTACGGTTTTCGGAGCTTTTTCTTTACTTGTGCCACATGACAATGCTTCTTGCTAAATTTCATGATTCTAGGTCAATTGGAAGTACCCTATAGGTTTTGATTCCCTTGCAAATGTCTAAATGTGCAATATAAATGGAAAGTAAACAGCCATACATTTTTGTTGCGTTGATTTAGAAATTCAATTTTTACACTTCTTTGAGAGTTAGCAGACCTATGTATGTGATATTAATTTCAGCTTGATATCACGACACCTTTCTGAGAAAAAGGGTCTTGACAGACGGGCGGACGGACGGCAGCAAAGTGATCATATAAGAGTTCCGTTTTTACCTTCACTAGGAACGGAAGTACGGAACCCTAAAAATTATAATTATTTTCATTAAAAAATTACAAAAATAAATATATTTCATCTCAACATTGATTGTAAGTAGTACATAAATTGGGCACGCCGTGATAGCGGCGGTAAGGTCTTTGAGGAGTGGCTGGAGAGGTGCCACGGCGCTCTCACGTTTCGCTTGACACAGGTCCTCACCGGACATGGTCAGTTCGGGAGGTTCCTGTGTCGGATTCGAGCGGAAGCGACGCCTGGGTGTCACTACTGCAGCAACGGTCGCCTTGAGGACACGGTCGAGCACACGGTGAAGGTGTGCCGCGCTTGGGCGGACCATCAACCTGTCCTCGTAGAGGCGATCGGCGGCGGTGACCTCTCGCCCAGCGCTGGTTCAGGCCATGCTTCGGGGCGAGACGGAATGGGATGCCGTCGCCTCCTTCTGCGAAGCAGTTATGCTAGTGAAGGAAGCGGCGGCGCGCGAGAGGCAACGACGAGCCTCTCGCCCCGGTCTAAGACCCAGGCGAAGACGTCGAGAGTCGCAAGACGACTACCGACCACCGTAGGTACGGTTCTGCGGATGGCGAGCGATGGGTAACTCGCCGCCCGGCTAGGACCAGGACCGCGTCGGCGGCACGTTAGTGTTCCACGCGCGCCTCAAAGAGAAGGAGTCAGCACAGGAAGGGGCCCAACAGGGCCTACGCCTGCCGGGGTTGCGGAATGTTTACAATAGTTACCGTGGCCCTGGAACATAAAGGGCAATCGAGGGAACATGAGTGGGTTTTAGTCAGTAAGAGTCTGACACGAAGGACGGGAGCAGTCATAGGATGATTTCCCATTAACAAAAAAAAAGTAGTACATAAATAATGATTGCACGTTTTACAATAAACAGTAATCAGTTCTGTTCTTTTTGCTAAATATCAGTCTTGATTAATAATCCGTTTGCCTGTCTGTCTCTCCTTCACGCCAAAACCACTGAACCGATTTGAATGAAATTTGTTACAGATAGAGTCTGGGATCCGAGAAAGGACATAGGATAGATAGTTTTCATTTCGGAAACCCCCGGGAACGGGAAGACAATTGTATTTAACTAAAATACTTAGTGGACGCAATTGGATTTATTATTATCCACTGTAGGTGCAGTTTGCGTCCATTGCGGACGCAAAGTGGAATTTTTGTAAATTCGATGTAGTAATTTGCGTCCACCTTATTTTAATCGTTAAATGTAAAAAACCTAAGCAAATTCATGATTAACATTATTCCTTTTTTCATTATAAAAGTCTAGAAACAGCTATTAATCCTAAAATTCACATAAAACAATAAAAAACTTATCATCGAACGCACCGCTGCACACTATTTTTTATCTAAAAAAACCGCGCTTTCGCGCTTTCTTGTTAAACAGCCGGGACTAAATATTTTTTTAAACAGGATTGGTTTGTCGGACGGACCTTTTGACCTTATGTGCGTGTCTCTTATACATTGAGGTATTACCGGTAATGACTATTCGTTTGACTGGTGTGTAAGTTTTCTTAATTTCGAGGATTTTTTGAAGGAGATCCGTAAAATGGACGCGAATCGGTCTATGGACGCGAACAGGCGAACTTACCCTATGCATGTTATAAAAAAAGAGAATTTTCCAACTTAACCTTACAACTAAGCGATACTGGGGCGGATTGCTAGTTAACAAAAACCTTTTAAAACTTTTTTATATTTCAATGGTGGTAATAGCGTAAATGTAGTAAATTATGTAAGCATTATCTAAAAATGTCTATTATTTTATTACGATTTATTGATTTAAACGAAACAAACCCTTAATAGAGAGACAGCGGAGCCTTAGTAACAGTAGTTTTTGGTACTGTACCCTAAAAACATTATTTTTAAATAAATTTCTCGGAGCTGTCCGTGGAGAGTAACCGTAAATAGAAGGGCCGAGCCTCTAGCTGCTAGCCACACTGGCGCAGACAGCGAAGTTAAAATTATAATGCCTTTTCATCTACCTACACGGCAGGGATGTTATGGATATGAAATTTCGGGTACGGATATAGGAATGATTATTATACTGGATACGGTTACGGATATGAAATTATTTCGTATAAAAAAATATATATAAAAGCCGATCAAAACAACTAGTCATAACATGTCTCAATTAGACTCCGCCCTTATCCGATATTTTCCGAAACTTTTATTTCGGATTCGGTTACGGTTACGAATATTTTTTTATATCGGATATCCGATATTTTCGGTTACGGTTACGGAGCTCCCTAACATCCCTGCTACACGGTATACTAGAGGCAGTTTTTGTCATCATGTTTGTATTTTATACGAAGCGACTGCCGATCAGACTCTCAAAACTTACTGTGCTACTTGACTGGGCTCGGCTAAATTGACTTTTAGGATTACTAAGTCCCTTTAACGATTTCCAAAGGTCTTACGAGTGAGATCGGGAATACCTTCACATGCTTTCTGAGGCACCATAATCTCATACTACGAATTTTGAACCTCGGGCTGCTTTAGAAAAAGTCCTATCCGAAAATCGAACCCAACCCAACATGAGAGATTACGCGAATAAAATAAATTGCTTTAAGCCTGCCCACGTACAAATTTTCCGAACGGAAAACAGGTCATATACAGGTACTTAAATCTGACTTCTTAATTAGGAAACCGTACCTGTGCCCCCAGCCTTAAGAAGAGTATAATAATAGCAGTAGGTGAACTATTATTACCGTCTTTAAACTGCACGCCATGTTCGACCATGTTATAAAAGTGAAAACAGTTAACGAATGTCATACATTCATAGGCAGCACTTGTGTCTATCTATAGTGCCAACTTGTAATCAATGCGAACAGTTAATACAACAAGTATTGCGATTTACACACGATCACGTGATGTGACCATAGGACAAAAGAGCTCAGAAGGATCACGACGAACAGTAAAGATAAAAATAAAAGATATTTTTTTTGTAAAACATAAGTATTCACACACAATTCAACATCTTACACCAGATGTTAAGTTACCATTTTTAACATGACCTACATGTTTTTCTATAGATTAAGGCGTACAAAAAATTGCTTTTGTATAAACTACCAGAGTAAAGTATATACCAGAAGTATAAACGGGAATAATAGAGCATTTGTGTGTGAGCGTGCTGCCTAAGATTAATTATTTGTTTCCCTCGCTTTTGCACCAGTCAGTAGACCAATTTTACAATTTATTGTTCGTGCTAACTTTAAATAACACATTATAAAGCAGAAGGGTTTGTTTGAATGCGTTAGCCCTTCGAGACGGCTATTCCGATATATTGATATTCTTTTATAGGGTTTCCGACTTCCGCGTGAATGTCAGTTATCGCCAATTTATTCAAAGTTGCAGATATAAAATTTGGCAACGTCGTTTTGGGTCATTCGCGTAGCCATGAAAATGTATCGGATCGGCAGATAGAGACTTGGCTTCCACAAAAGAAGTTCATGGGATTTTAGGTACTATTTGTGTTCTCAGTCTCTTTCTACAGGGTCGTTTTTCACTTATCTAGGTTTCCATTTAAATGCGAAAAATATTTTCAAGTGTCACCGATTGTGGTCCTTCTGTACGATATTATTTTGTGGTGTTATTGTTTACCCATTTACGACTATGAAAGGAAGTGTTCTGCTTTCGTTGTAATGTCTTTATTTGTGGAATACTAACTGACATTATCGCGGCGCAAAAGACCAGTCTGGATCAGTTAGAGCTAACAGGGACCCCGGTGTACCCCGTCCTCAGGTCGCTCCTGGCTGATGAGCTGAAGGCCTGATATGTCCGGAGGCCCGTGGACCCAGTCTTTTATTTACACTTCAGTGTGTTGAAAGTTATATTATTATTAGCAGTAACACTTCAATGGGCATACAAAACTTAAGCTCAGAACCGGTTTGATATTTATCATCATAAAATATGCAAAAATATTACTATTTACTCCTGTACTACTAAAAAGAATTGACGGAGGCTCGCTTTGATAAAATTAACCGGATGGCCGCCAGAGGGCAAGTGCATCGAGATTACGTTTTTCAAAAAAAATAAAGAGGTTAAAAGAGCTTATCGTAGCTTTGCCATTATTGGTTTTTAGCGCAATAAGTAGTGCAATAAGCACAAGTATCATAAAAGTGATTTGTATATTATGCTTATTTTCGTATGTATAAAATAGAACTGATGTATTTTGGTCGTATCTGTAGACAGATTTATAGTGAGCACAATTTCATTAGTCGGTCATTGCTGCAATGACCAGGATCTGGGATCATCTTGAGTGCAAAATTGCAACGACTTATACAATGCCTAGCTGGCGGTTACTGTTACGTTCAGTTAGGTTTCTCGTTACAAGTTCGCTCCTAAGGGGCTTGACGTCATTTTAATGAAACTTAGCTTAGTAGACTTTAGTAAACAAATAAATATTACATCCACAGCGTTAGTGACTTGACGTTTTGAAGGATTTTGCTGTGAGTGCGTTATAACGTAGTTTTTATCGATTACTCGGGAACGCCACGGGACTTCGTTATAACTCGGTAAGTCGTAGAGTCCCGTTTTTATGAACACGCTGGGATTTAAAAATGCCTCCTTATGATATTGCAGGAATATTGCTATGAAGTATCACGTTTTTAATCCAGATTGTGTCTTTTATTTTGGTACAAAATTGCTTTACACCTTAACTGCCTTTCTCAACTGGTCAAAATGCAGATACAGTTGCAAAATGTCAGGTTTTTAAATGCCTTTCATATTAGCCAAAAAGCCTACCGATATGAACCTAACTTAAGGCTTAAAAATACTAAAATATAATATTAAACGCTCATAAAAATTAAAATACAGCTACAGGTTTTTCTTATTCTTTTAAAAATTTGGAAGGCTTGCCCTAAAAACCCCTGGAATGCTACTACAGTGTTTCAAATATAAGAAGTGCAATTTGACACTTCTAACCTACTGAAGAATAGGGATTGGGTAAAAAAAATCGATTACTACAATATCCGATTTATACGAGATATTGATTTCATTTCTTTATAATTTATAATCGATTTAAGTTACAGATTTATTTATTTTATGCCTGTAAATTTCTGAATTTTAGATGAAAGAAATTCTCAAATTCTCACTTGCCAGTGTTGCCAAATTAAAAGAAAAAAAATTTTTTTGTCAAGACTTGAGCACGAGCGATTTTGCTTACAAAAACTTATTAAAATTATAATAACTATATGTTTAATTTTAAATATGCTTTTTCGTTGACATTTAGAAATCATCAAAAATATATTTAAATAATAAATGTCGCTTTCATTGAAAACGATCGTTATTAGTAAGTTCGATTATTCGGTAATTTTTAACGATTATTGATATACAAGTGAATTTGAAGAGTCACAACACTACGGCATGGTACCTTACTACGTGACTTTGACACGACGTCGAGAAAAAATATTATTTATTGTCAACAATGATAAATTGCTTTGTTTGAAAATGTTTAATGTAAATTAAGTGATTAAGAACTGTGCAGTTTGTGATAAAATAAAAATAACTTTAAAATTACGTGGTTTTACGGAAGAAATAAATGTCAATTTTTGAGTTACGCATGTACAAAGTTGTGTCGTCATGAAAAGTATGAAACGTCAAATTGCACTTCTTATATTTGAAACATTGTAGGTGGTCCAATGGCTAAGCGCAAAACTGCTCGTATCAACCCTTCACCGTTTGAGGAGATGCAACTCTGAATTACGAATCCGACACTCGTACATTGAGAACAGGCTCTGATGGCACGCCTTTCTCCTTAGAAGCTTCTCTAATAATTTAGCCGCAATTCTAGGCTTTAAAAGTTTTCGATATGTTCCCCTGAGGCATTCAGTCCGGGAGGGAGCATATTTCACCAAATCTTTACTATTGGCACCAAGTTACAGTCATAAATCGCTTCTGATTAGGTATATTGAATTTTGTTTCCCTCACTGCATTTTAATCTGAACTTTTTGCCTTTATAAATTCTAAGTGATACTAATAAATTGTATCGCTACATCGTTCTTCAAGTTATTACATAAGGGAAAGATTGGAAGTACTAAAGTATGAAAATGAGCTTCCTATTCACCTTGAAATAAAGGTCATACTTGTGAATCAATTGTGATCGGCTCTTAACCTTTCGTATAGGTACAAGGACACAATATGTAACCAGTTTCACTTATTAATTTGCGCCATTTTGCATTGTTGGTTTGCTCATTAAACCTTTGAACACACGTGATTCGAGACACAATAGAAATACAATAGCAGCCCGACAGCCGGCTGTCGCCTGGTCGTCGAAAGGTTAAGAGGACGAATTGGAAATTTTGGCGTCAGTGATCTCTATTTTTGTCAGTAATTACGAAACGAATAAAAATATGAGTTGGTGATCTGAACAGTTCATGATGAAAACCTTATTTTGTTAAAGTTCATTACATGATTAAGTAACTTTTGTAACAGAGAAAACAATATCAAACATACCACTTTTTAAATAGAAATTCACATTTTATGGGCAAACGGGACCGATTTTAGCCTCTCAACTTGCTCTGTAGACAAGTCTATAAATACTCCTTAAAATTGTAAGAGGAATTTCTCAAGTTATCATTTCCGACTTAATAAAATAACAAAAAGCCTTTTGTCGTTTACGTCGTTTTGTTCTAAGCTAATGCGCATATGCAATCCTCGCCCCGCTGAAACGCTCAGTCCCCTCTTGACCATTGTCAGCGACGGGTCTGTGCTAGTCGGCTTCCGGACTGCATCGGCGATTGCGTGATCAAATTTAGCGGTTTTATTGAATAAGGATGGGAAAAATGAAAGAAAGATGTTCCAAAAGGAAAAGAAGAGCATGTCTTTTAGAAAAAGGTGCAAATATGACGAAAATAAAGTAGGTTTTCATAATGAATTGTGAAATGTGAAGCGGTGAAGTTTACTAAAAAAGATGACATTCAAAAAGTCACTTTGACTGTGACTTCAATGATGTTTATTTTTGTGATAAAACTGAAACCATGGAGTCGTCAACTTGCAACAAAAATAAAGAATGACAGCTTCCTTTTTAGGGTACGTATGAAAAATTCCTAAACGTCCTAACATTTTGTAAAAGCTATACATAGGTAATATTATTATTATTACTAAAACACTTTTTCTTGTATCTTCTAGAAATGAAAACGACGCTCTACCGAATTATACAGAGTTGCAAAATGTGTAAGTTTTTATTGCTATGTATTATTCAATATTACAATCAAAATATCTACGAATTTAACGATTCTTTTATTTTAGAAATGCTGATACTAATGACACTAATATATCACAAAACGAGAGTATTCCCACAGCTACAGTGAGAATATTAGACAATTTTGTCCTTTATACATAACTGACGTACCTATTAGTCGAAATATGTTATCTCTGAAGTTAGTACTAGGCCCTAATTTATTTATATTTTCAGATTAGCAGACAGTGTTCGAGTGATAAAGTTTCTACAGAACTGACAATTGAACGCGTAGGGCGTTATATAAATAATTGAGGCACCAGTAAGTAATTGGTTTATAAAACACAATAGATTGTCTGATTTTGTCGGAAAAGTTGGAAGCTGGTTTCAATGGTTGCCTAGATATGAGAAGAGCGAACCAATAAGGATTGAGCGAGGTATATTTCAGTCCGATAGTCTGAGTCCATTGTGGTTCTGTTTAGCCCTGAATCCTATCAGCACATTGTTGGAGAGTTCAGGACTATCGGTTGCGCAGAGGTGGTCAGGCTATAATGGAAGCATAAGGCATCAACGTCGCCGACATGAAACAACCGTTGAAGGAGCGCTTCTTTGGCCGCCTGAACAAATTTTTAAATAGTCTTTTATCATGCCGGTTTTGATGCACCAATTTAACATACTCAAATGGACTCAGACAGAACTGGACGCCCTAGATAGGAGGATCCGCAGTCTGCTGACCGCAAATCGGATGCATCATCCACAATCATCGGTAATATCCCACAGAAGTGTGGTGTGGGATTATTTCCTGAATGCCGACATGGGGATGCGTCGGGATGTGCTTTAGGTGGATAAGGGCCTCACCCCGCTCTCATCAGCAAACGAGAACTAGCGCAAACCTGTATGAATGAATACTAATTAACGCAGGGCGGTATGGCAGAGCAAGGAGCTCCATGGACGGCTTCATCGGGTCCTACATGGACCCGATGTAGATTTCCTAGCGTCCGTATCCTGGCTACGCTTTGGTGACCTCTTTGGGGAAACCGAAGGTTTTGTCTGTGCAATAATGGACGAAGTTATGATGACAAACAACTACCGGAAATACATTGTAAAGGACGGCATGGGTGACATATGTTGGGCATGCCACCGTCCCGAGGAATCCATCCATCACATTATTTCTGGGTGTTCTAGTCTGGCTAACGGAGACTATTTGCACAGACACAATATTGTAGCCAGGATAATTCATCAGCAACTTGCCTTGAAATACAGTCTTGTGCAATCAGAAGTACCGTAATACAGGTATGTGCCCGACCCAGTTCTTGAAAATGACCATGTCACATTGTACTGGGATCGATCTATCATTACTGACAGGACTATTGTTGCTAACAAACCTGACAACATAGTGGTGATAGATCGATTAGAGGGTCGTGCAGTGATTGTTGATATTGCTGTCCCGCATGACGAAAACCTCGTTAAAGCTGAGAAAGATAAGCAGACCAAATATCTCGACTTGGTTTGCGAGGTTGTCGACATGTGGGATGTGGATTCAGCAGTCATTGTGCCGATAGTCGTGACAGCCAATGGCATAATAGCGAAGAGCCTCGACCAACCTCTGAGTTGGCTCTCGCTACGCTAGGCAGCTGGGTCAAGGGTCTGATGCAGAAAGTGGTACTCCTGGACACGGTGCGCATTGTCCGGAGGTTCCTCTCTCTGGAGCCACTGACCACCGGTAGCTTAGGCCCTATTCCCAATGCCGTTGGGCTACTATTTTTAAATGTTTATTTTTGTATTGATATTAAAAATGTAAATTATATATTGTATGATTAAATAAATGGAATAATAATAATACACACGAAGTGTAATTAATATGTGTTTTATTGTAAATGATATCAAAGTAGAATAAATTATGTTCCTTGTTAAAATAAATAAACACACACACAGACACACACAATAATTTATTGAAGTGAAAACTTCTTTAGCGGCGTTGAGCACTTTTTCTGTAATGGGTATAAAATCTTAAACTCGCGTCAGGACACGTGACCTGATCGAAAAAGCGTAGGACGGATGGATAGTAGACAGCTATAATCAAGTTTTCACTTCTGCCGGCACTCCCGGAGTGCAACCCGTCTTTTTTTAATACTTACAAGGAAAAGGTTCCAGCCTTAGAATACTTATGTAAAAGTAAATAAAGATATTTTGATCGTATAAAATATTACAAAAAAATATATATTTTTTTAATATTTTACGGTAAAAAGAAATGTGCTAATGTTTTTCGGAAATAAACTAACACTAGCACGTGTTAGTTTATTTCCGAAAAGACAATAAATAAAAAAAAGTCATAGGTAAATTCATAAAAAAATATATAAGACAACTCCAAGGTGTCTATGTTCCGCGCCGCCAACACCGCGCGCCGCTCGCCAGCGGCCTCTGTTGCAATGCATATGTCGCAGTCATCTGGTTGAATCAGCTATTTGATTGTATGACTAGCGCGTTCATTGAATAGCAACATTTAATTGAATGACTAGGCCGAAAGCTGATTAAACAAGCGTCACTCAACGTTTAACTAGATAGCTGATTGAAGCATGGCCCTTTGAACAGAGCGGACGTAATATCAGTCAGGTGATTGCTGCGGCGTTAGTAGTCACCAAAACAAATATGGCGTAAAATAGCTCGCGCAGATAGCACTGTTTTGATATTATTTTTATTAAATTTACTTTAAAGTGACTTATTCTTGATAAAATAGTGTGACAGCATGGATTTTATCTATTGATACGCCGCCGCCGGCTAGATTTAAAGTTTTTTTTTTAATTAAAGTCATAATAAAGTGTGTCATGTCATGTCCTCATTTTTGTAATGTAAAGGAAGTTAAGTTTTTAAGTTGCGAACTTATGGTCACCCTAAACAAACATTACAAAGTCGACTATATCCCATTAAACGACAATGCTAAATGACGTCCAGTCAAGTCGTTGAACGTTACATTAAACAACTTGACGAGTTGTCGTTTAGTCATTCAATTAAATGTCGTCATTTAATAAACGCGCTAGTCATACAATCAAATAGCTGATTTAACCAGATGACTGCGACACATACGTTACTTACCGGGGTGTGTGCGGTTTGCGGGGTGCGTGCGCCTGGTTTTAGAAATTATTGTTGAACAATTCGTCGCCTTAAGTTGGTTCGAATAGCTGATTTCTGAGGTGTTTAGGATCGTAAGGTTTGCTTATTCATTGCAAACTTTCTATTACTTTTTCACTGAAAGACAGTGCCGTGCCTAGGAGCCAAAGTTAGGGCAGCCGACAGATATTTTATTAAGATAAAGTTGTACTCATAAATTTTTATAATGTACTATCTTCCTCCCGCGGCTTCGCCCTTTAGGATTTCCAAAAATCCTTTCTTTTCTCTTGTTCTTCGAAGAAGAAAATACGTTTCTTAGTGGATACTTACTCTTTACAAAGAACTTACCCTCCAACTTTCATGTTTTTAGGACTAGCTGTTTAGGCTGTGCGTTGATTTCAGTCAGTCAGTTTACTATTTTAATTTTCTCATAGGTTCATGTTGTGAACTAATTAGTACAAGACAGGGTTGTACGAAGGACGCGCAAGCAGCAAGGCCAAAGCCTCTTCACACAGAAAAGACAAGAACATTGATCGCGCCATCGCCAGCTGGCCGACACATTGGCAATTTCAGGATAATATAAATGATTACTTCATTTTTAGTTTATAACTATGTAATTATATTTCTGTTGTGTATGGTTTTCTTTTGGTTAAGTTTTAAGTCTTCCACTGTCAATACCTAATAAGCTCAGCTCTCCTGACAACGTTTTTTTACCGATGTCAGTGAAGTCAAGACAATAAAGTACCAGATAGAAGGACCAAAAAACAAACGCGTTAAAGCCCAAAATTTTCACTTACCGTTCATCATCCTTACTCGCACGCATCCGTTCAGTCAGACCAAACCGACTTCGAATTTCCAGTTCAGTTTTGCATCTCCTATCTATCGGCTTTACGTTAAGCCAAATCCAAGGTTAAACCTCTGTGCCCCGTGCCGTGTCTTGTAGCAATAGGCTTGCCTCCTCTATCGAGTTCTGATGACGTCATCGCTAAGCTATGGATGCCGTACGATAAGGCACGATAACGTGCATCTTCTTTAGGAATACAGGTTCGTCGTAATGTATGTGTCATGTTTTATACCACCCGGAATTAATACGAAGTTTACCTGCTCTCTCAGTCACTTCATAATTACGATGTGTGATATAAATATAACGCTACAGTTACCGTCTAAATATAACGCCTGATAAATTAGTTCCGTTGAGAAAGATACAAATACATATTCGTGATTATTGTTTGTGCGGTATCAATGTTTTATTTATAAAGGGACGTCGATACACTATGTGTAATTTGCGTAACTTGAAATTACAGTCAATTGACTGTTATCGTATCGTTCTGAATAACTATCGATCGACAAGTGAAGGCGACATTGCAAATAACTTAAGATTGTGGAGATGCGTGTGCAATATGAACTTGCTATATACCAATGCGATTTTCCCAGCCGGGGTTGCGGAATGTTTATAATAGTTACCGTGACCCCGGAACATAAAGGGCAACCGAAGGAACATGAGTGGGTTTTAGTCAGTAAAAGTCTGACACGCCCTCCCGTCGCACCCAGGACGGGAGCAGTAATTTGATGATTTCCCACTCCCCCAAAAAAAAATGCGATTTTCCCACATAAGTTCGGTTCTATTAAACCTTCGAGACACAATAGAAAGACAACAGCAGCGCCCCAACTAGCAAAGTAATCCTATAAAGAAAGATTATAAGTCAGTCACTACTAATAACGTTCCTATAAAGGCATTGCGCTAGACTATTTAACTTATAATAGAATTTGCCAAGCCTTTACATACTTAAGCGCAATACTTTTTATATCTTAGTCTTATAGTTCGCTACAAGACTGACCTATAAAACATGTATAGGACAATTTTTCTAGTAATAGCATTTCACAAGCGTAGATATTCTCAAGATCATTTGCTTTTATATCTCAGTTTTATAGTTAGCTACAAGATTATCTTTCAGGACACTTTTAGGAATAAGTCTCTTATAATTGTTTACAGCAAAACTAAATAATCCAGAATAACATTTTGATCCTATAGTAGCATTTTGTGAGAGATCAAGATAATAAATACTTAGCTGAGATCACTATAAGTTTGCGCCGTTATAGATTTGCTCGAGACTGTTTTAAATCTACTAGTACTTGATAAGAGCGCTACATGAACAAAAAAGCTTATAAGCTACTAGATCAATAACTTTATTAGTAAACTTTAGCCATTTTGTTAAGATTTCGTTGTTGAGGAAATAAGTTGAACATGAATGCAAGCGATTGGAAACGATTGAAACGGAGTGGTGGTAACAGGAGAAAAGTGACAAAATAGGTATAAAGAATTAATAAAGCCAGGTTCTTCAGGAATAAAACCAACAGGATCATCAAGCGCGTCAAGCGTAAACGCCGGTGAAGTAAATGAAGGTTCTGCGAAAAAAAATATTTTTTCACCCTTGGCCAACCACTCAGAAAGTGAAGAATATGAAAATTGGGAAGAAAAATACGATGTACATATCGAAGAAACCACTGACTATGAAAAAAATGCATGAATTGCTTCAAAATATGCAAAGCTGGGCTATAAAATTTAATAAGTATACCTCACCTAGTCCTGAAAAATCTATCTACTATTTTGAACAAAAGATTAAGCAATGTTTTACCTAAAGATGCACGGACTTAAATTGAATGAATTTATTGACTTTATTGAAATGAGTTGGTCCACTATACATATTGTTTAAAGAAACTGGAAATTCACACCCATTCCAGTTTTCGGATAACACAAAATGTGTATTGGTCAATGAATATTTGGTCAAAAAAAGTCGACATTAAAAAATACAACCATCTTGTTAATTAGATCCTACAAAAAATTAATTCAAACATTAGCAGGCATATTTCAAGGGAACCCTAATTTGTTTTAAAATGGAGGCGAGTTATCTAGACTGAAACTGCTACAAGTACTAATTAACCTATAATAGTTCTATAAAGTACTTATGAAGAGCAACTTCAAAACATGGCGAATATTCATAAGAAAAGATGAAATATTTTATTTATAACAAAATTCTAATGTGCTATTTTTTGGAGGGGATTGTGAAACTAACTAAATTTCGGTACACATTTACAAAAAAAATGACTTCCCCACGAGATCATACACTATATTTACAATATATATTTAGTGATTAATATTACACAATAATACAATATAATAGTAATAGAAACTTCCGTTTTTATTAAGCATTTTACCACAAAACTACCGGCACCACCAGCCGAAGCAACAACAAATAAAACCTCTATTAAAATATACTTATAACTAATAACTGAGTACGTTATTAGTGCATTATAAACAAGATTGCTTTAGTAAGATTCTTATGTCAGATACTAACAAGAACGTTTGTGCTTGTAATTGTGTAGTCTCATATTATTATAGAAGCTATTACGCGTCGTCAAGTATATTATAGGACTTAGTAACATTTAATAAGTTTATTATAAGATAATTATAGAAATAAACTCTCCTATAACTGCGCCCAAATCCAGGTTTGTAGCATGCTACAAGTTTTTTATAAGTGAAAATAAAAGTAGTCTTGAGATGGTTATAAGTACTGATTTTGCTAGTTGGGGCGACATCCGGCTGTCGCTTGGTCGTCAAAAGGTTAAACTACTTGAACAGTTCAGTAATCGTCCCTACAAAAGACGCATTAATTTGAACTTCTTTTACTGCTGTAATCCTGGTAACAATAATAACCATAAACACAAAGAATGAGAACCCTCCACGTTTTAAAGAGCACGTGTAACTGCCAGAATGTACGTTAATTTAAAGGCAAATATAAAAATGTTATTATTTACGGTACACACACAGCTTCTATTTAACCGCTACTATTTAGTCTAGGAGTTGACCCCAATATGGTCGAGAGTCGGTTGGAATAAGGCTTGGATAATGACAACGTTAGTGGTGCGAGTGGACTGACTTTGCGGTCACAAATCCGCTCAGCGTTGTGCCTGGTAATACCTCCATTATAGGACAGGCCTCTGTCCAGCATTGGCTATAGATTTGACAAAATAATTACATTGGCTCTATAGACTAAAATAAGAATATCGCAGTGTCTATATTACGGGCAAATAAGAAAGTGACGAAGTAAGTAAAGTAAGAGCTGCCAAACTTTTAAAATAGCCAACTTTGAGGTCGCCGACATCCAAACTAATATTATAAATGCGAAAGTAACTCTGTCTGTCTGTCTGTCTGTCTGTCTGTCTGTCTGTCTGTCTTTGCTTCACGCCTAAACTACTGAACCGATTTGTGTGAAATTTGGTACAGACATAGTTTGGAACTTGAGAAAGGACATAGGATAGTTTTTATTACAAAAAATAAAATAAAAAATAAAATTTATTCCGGACATACAGCGCCATCTATTGGTCAAGAGTCGGCATCAATTCAGTACTGAAAATTCATCGGAAAAATGTAAATAAATAGTAAAAATCTGCTGTAAGTCGCTATTCCACGCGAACGAAGTCGCGGGCAAAAGCTAGTAATAAAATATGCTTCTAATGACATTTTCAAAATTGAATTTGATAACCCTAATTTCTATCCATCGCTGTATCGCTAACCGAATTTTCTTTTTGTGCTGAATGAATTTTTTTTTGTTTTCGTTTGCCACGTCTAGTCTCACATTCAAACATTGTTAGGTCACATTAGAATTGTCTGGAATCTAGATGTAATCTCTGAACAAATTGTTCTATTGTGTACATGACACCTGGTCTAGATTGGGTCGACGTGATGGGACTGAATGTTGCAATAAATGGAGTTAAGCCTATCTCGATCAAGGTGATTACTAGTCTTTATTTATGTTTGGGATCGATTCGCGTTGTGGGCCGTGTTTTTATAAGGATTTGAAGCTACGATATGGTGAAAGAATTTACTGATTTCCTGTTTAGGCTTCATTTACTTAAGTAATATTTCAAGTTAAAAATGAATTCTTTAACTAACGTTATGATACTTAAGTAAATTATAGACTGCAACCGTCTTGTCCTTGGAACATCTATTGGTGACCTTACGTAAGTATGTAATATCGAGTGACAGACATTATGCCCAATAAACATATGTTTTTTTTTTGCGGAGTGGGAAATCATCAAATAATTTCTCCCGTCCTGGGTGCGGCGGGCGTGTCAGACTTTTACTGATTAAAACCCACTCATGTTCCTTCGGTTGCCCTTTATGTTCCGGGGTCACGGTAACTATTAAACATTCCGCAAACCATAAACATATGATTAAGGACATATTAGTTTATAGGTCACGAATGTCAGGATTGTAATACTTGCTAGCTTTATGACAATAACAGAACCTTTTATTAAAGTAGCACCCTCAAGCTGAATCTCCTTTGTCAGTACACAATTCTTATAACCCCTCTTCTTTTGCAGGTTCTAGCACACACACTACAAGGTCTCGGCCAAGATGAGGGCATGTACCAGCAGTACATACCCCTGGCGCTGCACCTGGCCGACGAGTTCTTTCTATCACATCCCTCCAGAGATGTTCAGCTGCTCATCGCGTGCTGCATCGCTGATGTGCTCAGGGTGTACGCCCCCGAAGCGCCTTATAAAGACCAGGAACAGGTAAGCGGAAATAGGTTTTAAGAACTTCATTATTAAGGCTCTTTGTTGCACGCAAAGATTGGTTACAGGGTCTGGTTTTACGAACGAAATTAATGCAAATTTGATGTGACAAATTGTCAAGAGCTCCTATAAAGGCTCCAGCACACCGAATGCGTATGCGTAGACGTAAGCGTCAACGTGACGTAAACGTGCGCGTACCACTGAGTTGTAATGTATGGAACTGTATAAGACAGGACACACCGCTTGCGTGCACGTGGACGTGGTGACGTTACGCAAGCGGTGTGTCCTGTCTTATACAGTTCCATACATTACAACTCAGTGGTACGCGCACGTTTACGTCACGTTGACGCTTACGTCTACGCATACGCATTCGGTGTGCTGGAGCCTTAAGCTGTTGTGATTGGTTGTCGTCGATAATATTAACTAGACTAATCACAGCAGCTTTTTCGCCCTTGATAATTTGCCGCATTTACTTTTCGTACGAAGTTACCGGGAGTACATAAGTAATATGTGGTGTGCAACGGGCGCGGCGGGCGGTTCTATCGTTTAAGCTATGTTTCACAACTTTTGGCTTCAACATTGTCGGTTACATTATTTATATTTTACGGTAAAATATGAGCGAAAAATTCTTCTTTTACGTAACATTTGAGCAAAAATGTGTCAGTGGAAGAATAGCAGATATTTTTACGGGCTTTTATTTATCTTGCATTGTTTGTTTGCGAGCGTGTATGTTCAGGTCAAATCTTACAACTGACTTTTGAAGCAGTTATTTGAAATTTCGAACGTAAATAAAACGTTTCGCATATGTATGATAAGCATTAAATATCGAAGAAAAAGAAATCGATTTTTATTTAATGATAGTTTTATTTAAACCTTCGAACACGCGTGATTCGAGACACAATAGAAGGGCAATAAATAGCAGCGCGACAGCCAGCTGTCGCTTGTTCGTTGAAAGGTAGCATTCGATAAAACTTGTCTTTAATTTTTTTTCCCTTAAAACATTTTATACAAAAAGGTTCCTTACTTCGTATTCTATCACAGGTGTTGGCAAATGAAAACGCGACCAATTTGTTATATTGTATCTGTGGTAATTCTGTCTGTAGCATTTGTTTTTTCATTCTTGGTGTAACCTCCGTTTGTAAAACATTTACAATATATTTTTGTGCATTTTTCTTATAATAATCGTTTATTTATTATTTCTACCTAATTATCAACAACAGGACTCAAATAAAATCAATATCGATACTTGCTAACAAGCCTTCGACCGGTAATTACCTTTTAACTGATGCTCGCGGCTATTAATTATGGCATTTGTGCCATGGAAGCTTAAATCAATAACTTGTAAATGAACACGAGGTAGCAACAAGTTATCCAAATACTTCACAGCTATCAATTATTGTAATCCTGCTACAAACATATTATTTTCATCTTAAAAAAATCGGGAAGACTTTACCTTACAATTCTTTGATATTTATTCATGTTCATAAATATGGACGCTGAAGCTTGGAAACCTTATAAAACAACTGAGGAAAAAAGTTCTAACTTTAATTGGATAGTGCTTTGACTTTTATTACTTACTTATTGTACTTAATTTTTTTTATTTGGTACGAGCGGTCATCAGCGGTCCCACGTTATTTATGTTAGGTTTTTAGCTACTGCTCTACTACCGTCGGTCATAGCGCGATGTTATGTTGCTTTGTAAAAATTGCTTAGAGGGTGTTTCACTAGGATGTGTTTGATGCCGGCCACCAAGTTGTGGCCGGTTACCGAATCAGCCGCTCCAGCTCTATGGACCACATTTAATTAGGATATTAATTACGCTACCGAGAAAGGCTCTCTTTCTTTTATGGCGGACAGTAAACAAAGGTACAGTTGACTCTTCGACGTCCATTTTGAAACTGACACCCTCAGTGCTTGCGTTGGTGTTTTGCCTCTTGGTAGCTCTAGACACCGCAGTGGCGCGATCAAGTTGCGCAACCTAGTGTCCTAATGGAATATAGCCCTTATTTCTCTGCAGCAAGAATCCAGGCTACTTCTGAAAAGTTTCTATAGCGAGAACCAGGACTCAACTCCTATAACATTTAGGCGAGACTGATTTCAATCTATAATCCGTGCTACTGAGAAATCTCTATAGTGACTCGTTACTACCAGATCTGTTCTGTGATAATTTTCTCCGATGAATTGCATGAAGTGAACTTGCAGTTAACCGTCAACCCTTACCATTGTTAAATGTTTGTCAGCTGAAAGATTCCTGTAGTCCATCTCATCTGAATTCATTGAGAGAGATTTTTACAGAATTAACCGAATGGATGACCGAATAAAAATAAAGGACCCCAACTTGAAACTATGTTATTTAAAAATTTATTGAAAAGAGTTCTTGTCCTGTTCCTGTCCTCTGAGTTTTTTTGCTCGTTCTCCATTGAGACCTTTAATCTTCTTATTACCTGACAGAGTCCTTGACAATTAAAAATTTTACTGTACATAGTTTAGTAGAAATAAATGCCTTAACTTAGTCTTTAAACTTAAGACTGCATTCAAAGCAACCTTCGGTTTCATATAACGTTACGAGAGAATCCGTACGTGAAAGCATGGTAAAACTGTACTTCTTTGGGTTGGGATTTTTGGGTTTTTTTGTGTTGGGAGGGGTAAAGGGGGTTCCCTGGACCCCCCCAAACCCCTTTGTAAACAAAGCAAACGCTTACTTTTAGAGTTATAATAATAAATATGTACGATACCGGATTGCCAATTTTAACGCTTGTGATGGTCTGTGGGGCTTCAGAAAGTTGAGCCCATACATAACAAACTCCAAGAACTGCAAGATCCATAGTTTAGACACACGGACACACATAGTTTCCAGAAAAAACTTATTTTTTCGTATTTTTTACAAAACTTTCACTAGCACAACTAGGTATTATGATGACAATGACCACAGATAGATAAACACTTAAGTTTTGGCGCCTAAACTAAAATGCCACACTCTTTTTTTTTTGGATCTTTTGACACCCGACGCCACGTATTTTTATTGTACAGAGCAAAGAAACCAAAATGTTTACTTTGCAAAAAAGGGAATCTGGCGCTCGGCGGCCGCTGCCGCGGCACGCTCGCTCCGCTCGCTCGCCTTCGCGCGTTGTGTGGTCACAGTTCTAACCTAACCTAACCAACCATTTCGATATGGGCTATACTCTTGCCTATATAAATATTGTCAAATGTCATTAATTTTTAATTCAAAAATTAAACTTAATGTACTAGTGGTTATTGTTAAAAAAAAACTTTTTTTTTTAATTTTGCATTTTGCGCGCGATACTTATATTATTTATTGCTGTGGTCATACAAACAGATGATTATGTGAAAGTTGTGAAAAATTACGAAAAGTTTTTTTTTCTCTAGAAAATTATACGTGTGCGTGTGTCTAAACTTTGTATCTTGAAGTTTCGGCAGTGCCTGAAGCGTAATACCACCACACGCAGCGCCGGAGACCCTCACGAGCCTTTAATTTGCCAATCCGGTATCGTACATATTTATCATTATATTTCTAAAAGTAAGCGTTTGCTTTGTTTGGAAAGGCGTTTGGGGGTGTTTGGAGAGCCCCCTTTACCTCTCCCAACCCAAAAAAACCCAACAATCCCAACCCACAGAAGTGCAGTTTAGCCGAAAGCATTCGCGAAATGCACTCGCGCTGCCTCAGTACGCAGTTATGAACTTGTAACCTTTCAAGTGTCAAATTTGTCAACACAGGTTTAGCAAGCTGCAAGATGATATAAAAAGGTGTCGTGTTCGGAATATATTGCAATGGCGCTGTTGTTTTGTTAACGGCTTCGGTTAACTTACGTAAGATCACGTTTCTTCTCCCTGAATAGGTGTAAGCAAATGTGTATATTATATGGTTATTATAGTAGCATCATCTCTCTAACCTTTTCCCAACTTTATTGGGGTCGGCTTTCAGCCTAACCAATTTCAGCTGTACACCAGTATTGTTATTATAGTATGTATCCCCATAATTAACCAAAAGTCGGTGTGTCCAGACTATATTACATATCTAATGAGTTTTGTAATAGATTCTTAGGCCAAGATAAATGTACGCGACACGGAGCTCCGAATACTAAACGTCACTTAATTTTAAGACGTTGTCAAATCTGATGCTGTCCTTTACATAATCCCTTGAGAGTGACAAAGACAGCAACAGAGTATTCAGCCATTAGAGCATAACGCACTTTGAGTAAGATATTATTTTCTTGCGGAACGGCGACAGTAATGTTGCTTACCCAAGTGGGCTAAGCACGTTTATTTATCTCAGTCTTATTGCTTGCGACGCAACTGTTGGTTATTTTAATGTATTTCTTTCGTATGAAGTACATTAAAATAACCACCTACCTACTTAGTCTTCAGTATGAAGCTTGTTGGTGGCAATAAAATTGAACTCTTAAAGCTAATCGCTAATATAGGAGTTGGCAGACTCGATTAATAGTTAATTTGCAGTTCTTCACCACCTCAGTAATATTATATTTCTCAATGGCTTTGTATGTATATATATTTATATGTATGTATATATGTATTTATTATTATGGTATATATGTATTATATGTATATTTATATATATTCTACTGTTACTTATAAAATTTTATTTATATCTTTGCACCTGCCATGTTTTGTCTCTGCATCACCCTAAGGTAGACTGGTAGATAATGCCCAAGGCATTAAGTCCGCCGTTGTGCATTGTTTTTGTACATGTGCATACAGTTTTTTAAATAAATAAATAATATGGGAGTACTATCAAGAACCTCGTCATCTGAAATTATTATTTGTAGGGTTTCTCTATAACTGCTTATACTTAGCTTCCAATGCGGATGCATGGATTGCTGTTCGCAGGACGTTGTTATTGCTATCAACTCGCAATCTGATTGATCCGCACGTCCTTCAAAGCCGATAAAATTTATAGTACCTACGAAGTTGGCACTGACTCTTTCCACGATTATTACTTTACTTCTAAATGACCCTGGAGAAGACCAACTTGTAATATCAGCTTCTGAATACCTAACTCTCGAAAGGGTACTATACTAACTAATGCAGGGCAGAAGAACATAAGCGACGAATGTGGATTAAAGACACATGACCGATTCATAATAAGAATGTGACGGCATTTAAGTCAGCATAAGTAAACATATTACTAATGTCATCATAGCCCTAGCCTTTTCTCAATTATATTGGTGTCGGCTCCCAGCCCAAACATAATAATAAAGGATTGAATATTAACAATAACCCTTCTCCTCAGGTCAAGACAATATTCCTGTTCCTGATCAACCAGCTGCAAGGTCTCCGCGACCCGAAGGACCCGGCGTTCAAGCGCTACTTCTACCTTCTGGAGAATCTGGCCTACGTGAAGTCATTCAACATGTGCTTCGAGCTGGAAGACTGCCAGGAGATCTTCTGCGCGCTGTTCTCGCTTATGTTTAAGATTGTCAAGTGAGTATTGAGCTGGATGTTCTCGAATGTTCTTTAAACTAAACTCTATGGTTGTTATTTTTAGGAACATTTTAAACTTTTGTTCAAAAACCCTCTGTTCATAAATTTTTCTCATACGTCTAGTTGTATAATGTTAGGTAATAAGTTTTTAACAATCGTAATGTAACCCCCGCGCTCCGCATGCCGCTGTCGCCCTCCGGTCGTCGCAGTGGCTCACGGAGCCACGGTGCTGCGTTTAGTTCCCAACAAGAATGAAAAATTAGGGTGCTAGTGAAAGCACTACATGTTTGCTGCAACTTAAATGACTCACATATCTGAAGATGATTAAGATTTATTTTAGACTAGCTTTTGCCCGCGACTTATATATTATTATTCTTTATTGCACAAGAAAAACAATACATATAAAAAATCAGCAAACATAAATGAGTTATGTACAATGGCGAGCTTAACCCAAAGTTGAGTTATCTTCCAGCGAACCTTAATTCTATAAAAGAGATTCTTCCGCGTGGAATAATAGTTTCCGTTCCCGGGGGATTTCCGGGATGAAAACTATCCTATGTCCTTTCTCGGGTCCCAGACTATATCTGTGCCAAATTTCATTCAAATCGGTTTAATGGTTTAGGCTTGAAGAAGAGACAGACAGACAGACAGAGTTACTTTCGCTTTTGTAATATTAGTATGGATAAATGTCGTAGTTTAATATTAGATAGGTTTCAAATATTACTTAAATATTAGGAAACTTTTAAGATATTCGCATCTAATAATATTTTAATAATTAATATTTTGACCCATTAGGCGAGTGCGGTCTGTCATAGTGTACAAAAAGAAGTTATCACATAATCGATTCAATTTACTAGTTGATTAATAAGGCAACTTATATTGTGATATGTGGTAGATAGAAGTGATAAGATTTTCGAATTAGTAATAATCTTTTATCATTGCGTTCTTTCTAAGAAACGCGCCTGCACTGCGCTTCAAATATAAAATGATTTGTAGGACCAAGTTTTACTTGCAAGTATATCAGAATCAATATATTTTTCAGTATCTAAAGCCGGGTACTCATTAGCGAACTGTAACCGTAACTTATGTGATACAGTAACGAGGTTCTAGTGTGTACGCGTTTTACAATTACGGCTCACGACGTCGCTGGAACGCTTTCACCGAGCGTACTCATTTTGCGAGCTGTAACTGTTACCAAACAGATACAGTAACGAGGTTCTAGTGTGTACGGTGAGTAACAAACGGGGAGACCTGCTCTGCCCTCAGTTTTGGTTTGAGCTTTACGATGTCGGACGAAGTGTCTCTCGCCTGTGCAGCATACTTACTTAGATACTCTTACTTAGATACTCGATGATCATAAACTTCCACCCGGGGACTTTCATTCATTACACCTCTGATTTTAGCCCAGGCTAACAACTTAAATGAACAGCTAACAACTTCTTTCAAATGACTTTTGTAATAACCTTTGTCCTTAGGGTTCCATAGTACAGTATTTAACCTGTAGGCATCTATCAGCAAATCAGCATTACAGCTGGTACGCTGAGGCTAGCAACAAGCGCACTGCGAGCGCCCTTTGATCCGCGGCAAAAACCGACAATCGTCGGCTCGCTGCGAGTCGCTCGTGTAGCGTTCGTCGCAGGCTCGCGAGCCACGTACACAATCCGCCTTATTATAAAACAAGGTTTTTCTCTCAAGCCAGGTTTAAACCATTGAGTCAGGTTTTGTAATTTGAATCTTATTCTGATACGATCAAGATTCGAAATACAAAACCTAGCTCAATGGTTTAAACCTGGTTTAGACGCGCGCTCAATCGCCCGTCCCCCGAACACTGACCGCGCTCAACACTCTCATGGACGCCAAGCCCGAGTGTGATTTGTTTGCGGATGGATGGAGTAAACTACTGTCGGTATGTCTGGAGTTCTGCGAGACGAGCGTATGAATGAGTTTATAAAATTATAACATATATGTAATTTAATATTATTAACAATTGTAATTGGCTTAGGGCCGTTTTTGTTAAATAAATAAATAAATAAATAAATAAATAAGGCGGATTATGTTTTTGGTAACAGTAACAGTTACAGTGACGTGCAACGTTACGAGTTTAGAAATGAGTACGTTGTAAACGTCGGATCGCTGCAAGCCGCACGCGTACCGCTCGCAGCAGGCTTGCGAACCACGTACACACTTTTTTTGTTACAGTACATGCAACGGTTACAGTTACGGCTCGCTAGTGAGTACCCGCCTTAACAAAGTTAAAAACTTTTCGATTGAGTAAATAAAGTTTTAAGTATTTAATAACTGAAAGCCAACTAAAATCTTCTCAAAGTAAACAAATATACCCAAGTAGCAAAATGTGGCACTATAATTATCCTAGGAGCACCTATTTTTTAATCCTATAGCAATCCTAAAAACGTTTATAGAACCGCATTTGGGCGCAGTTTATAGGATTATTACGCCCTATAGTCGTTTTTGTATAATCCGACAACGTGCAATTCGATATTATAATTATCCTAATAAGTGCTTTTACAATAAACATTTACCCTACAAAGATCCGGGAAATACATTTGATAAGAGCGATTAGTCCTCTTACGACTCAGTGCGTGCTGCTATTGGAGTAATTACTATACATATAATACAGTGCTATGCGTGATGCCGTTCGTAGATACATTCAATCGATCATTCGTTCTTTTTTCGATTATTAAAATTTTGCTGCGCTGTTGTGTCAATGAATACTTTATTTTTATTTTCAAAGGGTAGTAAAGTCACATTATAAAATTGTCTAACATAAGTAACTTTTTCGTTTGACTGTTTTATAAAGAATGCCCACTCAACTTGCGAAATTAATTTTATTGATAAAGTGTTAGATGTTAATAAACATATCTTTATGCGCCTTCAAAATTATACATATTTATAATTTGTTTATTCAGTATTAATTAATTATTACCAATCCGACATAGGGTCGAAACACGTGCCATAACATTGCATTTACTAGGACCTTTATAAGATTATTTAGTCATAGTTATGACTATTCCATGACTATAATATTTCGCCACCATTTTAAGTGTTAGGGTTCTTTCGATAACAGAAATAACCCCGCCTACTAATGCATGCAGGGCTATGTTTTAATCAGTACATATTCAGAATAGTATCAAAATTACTCTGTATAATAATATTTTTTAACATTTCTCTTTAAAATTAATTTCAACATAGATAAAAAATGGGCAGTGTAGGGATTTTTTTTTTTTTTTTTTGGTGAATGGGAAATCATCCAATGACTGCTCCCGTCCTGGGTGCGACGGGAGGGCGTGTCAGACTCTTACTGACTAAAACCCACTCATGTTCCTTCGATTGCCCTTTATGTTCCAGGGTCACGGTAACCACTATAAACATTCCGCAACCCCGGCAGGCGTTGGCCCTGTTGGGCCCCTTCCTGTGCTGACTCCTTCTCTTTGAGGCGCGCGTGGAACAAAACGCGCCGTCTACGCGGTCCTGGTCCTAGCCGGGCGGCGAGCTACCCATCGCTCGCCATCCGCAGAACCGCGCCTACGGTGGCCGGTAGTCGTCTTGCGACTCTCGACGTCTTCGCCTGGGTCTTAGTCCGGGGCGAGAGGCTCGTCGTTGCCTCTCGCGCGCCGCCGCTTCCTTCACTAGCATAACTGCTTCGCAGAAGGAGGCGACAGCATCCCATTCCGTCTCGCCCCGAAGCATGGCCTGAACCAGCGCCGGGCGCGAGAGGTCACCGCCGCCGATCGCCTCTACGAGGACACGTCGATGGTCCGCCAATGCGCGGCACACCTCCACCGTGTGCTCGACCGTGTCCTCCAGGCGACCGTTACTGCAGTGGTGACACCCAGGCGTCGCTTCCGCCCGAATCCGACACAGGAACCTCCCGAACTGACCATGTCCGGTGAGGACCTGTGTCAAGCGAAACGTGAGAGTGCCATGACGCCTCTCCAGCCACTCCTCAAAGAGGGGACTTACCGCCGCTATAACGGCGTGCCCAGCACTAGGTTGCGACAGTCGTTGTCTCCATTCCGCCATGAGATCTCGCCGGAGCTCCGTGAGCCGTGCCGCGATAACCCGCGGCATCGGGACTTCACCCCGGCGTTGCACTTCCACGCGCCACTCGTACGTGTGTGCAAGGACTGTTGCCTCCAGATCCCACGGCGGGACGCCGGCAAGGAGGCATGCCGCCTCACAGGAGACCGTGCGGTATCCCCGCACCATGCGAATGGCCATGACCCTCTGGGACGCCCTCAAAAGTCGGGCCGGAGCCGCGGCTAGATTGGGCGCCCACACCGGAGCCCCGTAGAGGGCCATGGACCGCACGATCCCCGTGTAGAGCCTCCGGCAGGAGGCGTTTGGGCCACCGAGATTGGGCAGGAGCCGCTTGAGGGCAGCTCCGGCCTTCGCCAGTTTGGGGCAGTGTAGGGATGCAAAATGGTAAAATAACTAATTGACAGTGCTTTAAATTGTTTTTATTTTTTAATTTTTTTTATCAAAACAATGGAATCTGACACACGATAGTTCTGATACTGCTTCCACTATACTGTTCTTTATCTTCTTGATTGATTGTAAGAACTCTTTGAAAAAATATCCTCATAGTGTTGTCTAAGCCTATTTTCATTTTATTCTGTACGGAACCATCACAAATTTCACCAGACTTTTTGTTATTTAAGAAAAAGTTCAACCCGAACTCCGATACCAAATTCTTTCGAGGTACTTTCTCGACACTCTTCTTCGATAACTGCCACTACGCTTAAATCGTTTCAATTTGTACAAATCCATATTTATATTGTTCCAACTTTCTTTAGCAAATTATAAAATAAACACAAGATGGCCGATTACTCCAATAATAGCAAATGTAGGACACATTTAAGATATTTTACTTATAAAACTCACAAGCTATGCTAGCTTGGTGCTAAAAATCCATTAAGGGTCACGACTGCGATAAATTGATCCTATAATATCCTAACCTGTAGCAGCTATATCTATGACATTTGTAGGAAGTGCATGTCTTACAGAAGAATGAAACAAGACGTTAACATGATTAAACAATCTTATTAAATGCGTTTATCGGATCAAAAGTCACACTTTGCTGATTAGTTTTATAACTTGCGCTTCTAAGACTGCGCGTTCTAATAAGAATCCTGGAAAATGATCCTATTAACGTTTATAAAACAAAGTAATAGAATCGAAAGTACTTATAGTGTAAACCGTCTTACAAGATGCTTTCATTGGATCAGTGGTCTGAGTTAAAACGTCTATTAGATTTCTAAAAGACGTTTAGTCCTATATGCCAATTCCTATAGGAGTATTTTGCTCCTTGGGTAGTTACTTTATACCTACAAGTGTTTTTCAACCTGTGGGTCACGACCCCCGGGGTCCTAAGCTTTTACGCAAAGGGCAATTGATAAAAGTATGTAGTATGAGGTCACTCATTTTAGAAGATTAAAAACACATACTGTTTTGTGTTATGCAGAGTAGATATGTCGACAACAATGATATTATAAGTAAAAAGGTCTAGTTAGGTTACAGGCAGTCAGCCAGTGGCATTTTAAAATGTGGCTATTTAGCCCCATTGACCTTAGTTGCAAATTATATTTGTCTCTTTTTATCCGACTTAAAAAAAAGTAGGTTCTTAGTTTGACCTGTATGTATATATGTTTGTCTGCGATTATCTTGCGTTTGGCTGAACTGATTATGAAATGGTTTTCTGAAAAGTGTTCGTTACATTCTGGGTAAGGTTTTAGTATATAACACTAATGGATATCCCGTGGGCCGTGACGTTGCCTGCATAGAACCCGTTTTGCTTTCTTGGGTTGATTTTCAAAGACGATTGTTTGTTTGACTGCGATTATCTCGCGTTTAGCTATACCGATTTTAATGTGGCTTTCAAAAAAGTGTTCATATAACTAGATATTGTATTTAATTAGAGATCCCACCAAAAACAGTTCATATAAAAGGTTGCCAAGACGATCACAGAAGGTTTGCCCTGTGAAAAATATATCAGATCTCATGTAGAGCCAAGTCTCTGAATCTAAACATCTTAAATCTACCGACCCTAACTTCACAAATTCTACATATCAGTTAAAATGTATGGCTTCGCCGTTTCGCTACCGTCGTGTAAGTAACGAAACAGCCAAGCCATAGATTTTGGGCACAACCGTGCCCCCAGATTCCTTTGAGGTACAGCATACTCGTAGACTAGATAGACAGGTACTGGACAAATGTATTTAATTTTGCATCAAGCAAGACCTAATGGATTTTATTTGAGCTACGGCTTAATCATGGGCTAGGTAAATTGATACTAGACACTAGATTAAATAAGAAAACCTTTGAATTTTGGGGTTAAATGGTATACTGCTTATTTGCCTAATCTAAAGCAAGCCACTACAAAATCCTAATCTTCAAAGTCTAGTCTAGTTACCACAATAATGTATCCCCATCTTCTATACTACAGTTGTATCGATCCTTTTTCTCAGAACCCAGAGTATGTTCTTCGTACCGAGTCCCAGTAACATTCCACTACAACATAATAAGGGTTTCACGTGAAAACGGCGGGTTTTCAGGTTTACACTCGATTATTTAAGTCTAGTGGAAATGTAGGAATTTTGTGGTTTTATTTAGGTACTGCAATATTCTGGTTAAGTGGTCCCTGTATAATGTATTTAATTAAATTATTAATGTTTATAGTTTCTAATAAAAATAAGTATTATTACTTCATAGTAGAGTAACCTTTAAAGGTGCAATTTTCATTAATAGCGTCTGTGTGTTCGTTTATTGTGTATGTTTACACCTGTCGTAACTTTACCTACACATAGTTTTTTTCGTAGGTCTTTTATGTGATGAAACATTATTTTAATTCAGGAATGTTTAACTTTTCACATAGTCATTTTAACCATTTAAAACAAACCGCCCTTAACATGTCACAAAACAACGACATATCGTACGTGTATAAAATTTCTGAAGTTAACACAATTAAAAAGCCTGTGCCTCGAGCCGTGCCACGTCTTGAAGCCGCAGCACCATTGTAACATCTAACGCCAATCCACGCATTTTGATTGGTTCAACGTTCAAGTAGGCAAATTGTGCCCATGTAGGCGTAGTCCATAGGGAGTTTCATAGTTTTGTATGTAAACTGCAAGCAGGCGTACACCAAGCGTATAATCACGGATACGTGTCTATTCAGCTACGTGGACAGTAGACCACTTTAGGTCTATTATTAACGTGGCGTGACGTGTCATAAGTCCCCTTTCTACCCTTAGGCTGTTTGTCTACCGCCGCCGTCACCGTCACGAGATGGCGGCGCCGAAGTGTTGATACATAGATTTACTACAGCCGCGTGTCCACTTCGTCTTGTCACCTCATACTAAACTCGGCTGCCGGGGTTGCGAAATAGTTCTAATAGTTACCGCGGGCCGGAACATAGAGGGCAACTTAGTACAACAAAACCTAGTTAGGTTTTAGTCAGTAAAAGTCTGACACTCCCTTCCGCCTCGCCCAGAGCGGGAGAAGTCATTTGATGATTTCCCATATATAAAAAACCTTGGCTCGCCGATCTCATTCTCGTCGTGAACTCGTGACGGTGGCGGCGATAGCGGCGCTGGATAAACGACCTTAGACACACTTAACTTTGATGTCTAGAGACTCATCGACCCCACAGTCAAACCATTGCAACTATTATGTGGGGCTTAGCTTATTAGATACTTACCTTTTTGGAAGAAAAATAAATAAATATCATGAAATTTTAAACTATCTCTCTCTCTTCTCAGTACCGAACACTCAACAAAAGTGAAATCCTTCATGCTGGACGTGCTCTGCCCGTTGATTACGGAATCAGACGTGGTGTCCAACGAGCTCCTCAACGTGATCCTCATGAACTTGGTAGAGCCGAACAAACGCGACCATAAGTACGCGTACTCACTGGCCAAGGAACTCATTATTAAGACTAGCGAGACGCTGGAGCCTTATATACAAGCGGTGAGTAGATTATTATTGCCTTACTAGTTTAGAGATAGTAACAATTTGATTAGCTCCTCAACGTGATCCTTATGAACCTGGTGGAGCTGAACAAATGCGTATCACAAGTACGCGTACTCGCTGGCCAAGGAACTCATTATTAAGACCAGTGAGTCGCTGGAGCCTTATATTCAGGCGGTGAGTAGATTATTTTTGCCTTACATGTTGAGAGATTGAAGTCATTGATTAGCTCCTCAACGTGATCCTCATGAAGCTGTTTGTCTAACAAGTGCGACCACAAGTACGCGTACTCACTGGCCAAGAAACTCATTATTAAGACTAGCGAGACGCTGGAGCCTTATATTCAGGCGGTGAGTAGATAGATTGTGGTTTTGTTTTATTGGTAGAACATTTTAGCTATTGACAGGTTGCTTGTCTCATGAGCCTGTTAATACAACGGCACCAGTACTCTTTAAATCGAAAGCAGCAACCATAGCAGCGCTGTTTTATGGCAGATAGAAGTGTGGTGGTATATGTGTAATACCTCCTCGGTCGAATTCCTTCACGAAGACATCTACTACTTCTAAATTCGTTTTCGACTTTTTATATGTTATACTTACAAGAATACACTGTTAAAACCCACGAGAAATATTATTTATACAATTTGAAAAAAATCTACTACACAGTGAGTCAGGCCTCAATGGCAGTCTCCCTCTAACGTTTTTCGTATTTACTCTTGTGTATTGCTATTTACTTGTACGTAGGTGTAACAGCCGACTGTAATGAGTACATAGTAATCTCCTGTGACGACGACCACGTAACATGACATCGTGGGCGAATGACGTATCCTAACATGGGTTGAGCGACATACCTACCATACTTACTTATAAAAATAGATGGATTTGTGTACACGCTTTATTATTGGGATTTTATGTACTTAATGAGATTGTAGTACTATTGGCACATTAGAGTCGCTCACACACATATACCTAACAAGTCAATTCACACTGAAATAGCAGTGGCGAATTTTAAACTTTATCTTCGTAACAATAATGCCTAGTATAGCTCGAGGAATTCGAAAAGGTCGCTAATTTCGCCCCACGTGTCTCATATATTATTTCCGGTGGTAATTAAAATCTTAGGGCCGAATACTCAAACGCGACTTAACTTTGAGACGCTCTCAAATCTGTTGCTGTCTTTCAGCCGATTTCTGAATTGAGTATTCAAGCTGGAATCAGTAAAGTTTTGCTCAAGTGGTTGATTAATACTTAAGTTTTCTACGTTTCAATCGTAAAAATTTGGTTTTCTCAAACCATAATTTGTTAAGTTTTCTTTACCTACAAAAATTGAGAACAAATCAATACAGGGACGTTCCATTACAAGTAAAAAAAACTGTATTTACTATTACAGTTATTCTGTCTTAATATTTGCATTTGTCAATTATGAAATATATTTTTTTTAATAGTTTCCGGAACGATAAATTGCAATAGATCGGAATTATTTTAAAAGGTAAAAATGCTTGATATTCTGTTATTATTAATTATCTCGTAGGGAACGTGTGTTTGCGACGAACGAAACGTATTTAAATATGACAAGTGATCACTAATATTGACAACCGAGTTATAAAAGTCAACAAACAACAGGTGTATACCGCGGTTTTTTTTTATTTGTTTAAATACGAATCGAAACGTTGCTTCCTGTGATGATGTGGTAGAATTTACAAAAGGCGATATTAAATATTTTATGCATGGATAAACACTATCTCCTAAAATGACACACAGTTATAAGTCTTTGTATTCTTGCAAATGGTAAATTCCTAAAATCTAGTTTTGAACTGTTCATCATCGAGAGTCACAAAAAAAAATTGGTTGCCTGTAAAGTCGGTATACGGGCGAAAGTTTTACGTGACAACGACTTTGAGTGGTAAAATAATTTTAATGTGAATATTCATTCGTATAGTAGGCTCGCTCTGTCTCTCTCGCTCTTAGGCGGGCTAACTGTGCTCGAGTGGAAGGGACGCGTGCCTTTCACTTTTTATGTCTGTCTCTCTCGCTCTTAGGCGGGCTAACCATGCCCGAGTGGAAGGGACGCGTGCCTCTCACTCGCTCTCATTGTGAGCGCATAACGTGAGCGGAGCGTAACGCAGTTTCTTGAAGTGTCACCCGGCAAACCAATTTATAAGACGTTGTCACGTCAAAAGTCTGGTCGATGTTTTGCCGTGGTAGCCTTACTTTACGAACCTCTATCCGTGATAGATAACAATGTATCGACACTGAAGATGTTTTATTTGACGCTAAGCACAGTTTAAGTAGTCCGATTTGGGTACTTAACTATCCGATGCTCAACTTAGCAGTAAGCAGGATTTGAGTACCGTAAATAGTGTTCAGAAACGCAAAAGTTCACAAAACTCAAGTTGATTACAATATTTGATGTTCCAAACTGTCAAATTTGAGATTTCTCAAACTCTATGCTTAAATTTAAGATTTCTCAAACTCAATGCTTAAATCAAACATAAACTTAGTTCAGAAACAAAAATGTTTTTTAAGTCCTACTTAAGTCATAGATAAGTATTCTCAACGTAAAATACTCAATTCAGAAATCGGCTGTTAGTCACTCTAAAGGGATAAAGTAAGGACAGCAATAGATTTGAGAGCGTCTCAAAGTTAAGTGGCGTTTGAGTATTTGGCCATTAGTCACTCATCAATCAATACAATGTTAATGACACTTTAGTATTGTATTGTTCAGTTGTTTTTTTCAACATAAATGTTATATTATGTCCCTTTGTCTTCCACAGTTCTTCAACCACGTGCTAATACTGGGCAAGGAAGAGAAGAATCTTCTCATTTACTCTAAAGTGTACGAGCTTATCTACGAGTTGTATCAGTGCTGTCCCACCATACTCCTGTCAGTACTACCACAGTTAGAGTGCAAGCTCAAATCCGCTCAGTTCCCAGAACGACTCAGCGGCGTCGCCTTACTCGCTAGAATGTTCTCTGAACCCGGATCAGAACTTGCGAAACAGTATCCAGCACTATGGCGGGCCTTTCTAGGAAGATTTAACGATATATCAGTACCAATCAGAATCAAATGCGTTCAATACTGTATGCACTTTTTAGTACACCATCCGGACTTGAGGAAAGATATTACAGAGACATTGAAACTTAGACAACACGATGCTCACGAACAAGTACGTTATGAGGTCGTCATGGCCATCATAGCAACAGCTCAGAGAGACTTCCAGGCAGTCGCCGAATCAGAAGACCTCCTACACTTCGTACGCGAAAGAACACTAGACAAGAAATTCAAAATTCGAAAAGAGGCCATGTCCGGTCTAGCCCTCATCTACAAAAAGTTTTTAACAGAAGAGAGCGTACCACCGGCCACAGAGAAAGCAGTCCAATGGATCAAAGACAAAATCCTTCATGGATACTACATGACGGCTTTAGAAGACCGTTTGTTGGTCGAGCGTTTATTAAATACCTCTCTCGTTCCGTACACATTACCGGCGCCGATTCGTATGAAGAAATTATTCTATTTAATGTCAAACGTTGATGATAACGCGACGAAAGCGTTCATAGAGTTACAGAAACATCAGTTAGTAGTTCGTCGTACTGTAGGCGAATGGATCGAGCTTCACAGAAAACCGCCGACGCCGGCCGTACAAAAGGAGATGATAGCGAAAGTTCTACACATCAGTTCGAAGTTCTTGCCAGAGTCGGTGAAATCGCAGGAGTTCTTGAATAAGTTCTCGCATCATATGAAACAGGCGCCCGAGTTGTTGCAAGGAATGGAGACCATTTTGAATCCGAATGTTAGCTGCGAGGTCTGCGTGCGTACTACTGTGAGTATGAATTGTTTTTTTTATTAAAGCTTGTATGGGTGGGCAAAGCTGAAGATTAAACAATCCTGACGCATTAAATTTCGACATCTTGTGAATACGATTATTAAAATTTAATTGATTACCTAACATCGGTATAGATAGGGAATAAGCTAATTATAAATATTATTTTTTTTTACATAAAAGGATACGTTTACTTAATTGTATTATGTCAATACTTACCTGAGCTTTGATTTTGATTGACCTTTAGTCAAATATCTGAACAATTGGGTGTAGTAAAAGATATGTACAACTCCTAAGTTTTTCAAGGCTTTTTTGAACTTTAATGATATAATTTTTTCCAAAGATAAAAAATATGAACACATGCCTTCTCTGTATGAGAAGATTGCTAGAAGATGCTATAATGGGTCTATAGAAGACTGATATTCTTACATATTTAAAAATATAACTACAATAATTATACTACAATCAATAAAACACTATTTATGCGTCATCAAAATAATTCCGCATATAAGTTAAGCAACCCCAGTTATAAGCGTCATGTACAATAATGTAATTAGTGGGTTGCTAAGCTTAGAGTATTATCTGACGACTGACCTAGTGGAGCTCTGGCGACCTACTAAAGCTATTGTGATCCAGTAACCTTTTTAGCTGCAGAATTGCATTTCTAATGACTGTATTTTGTGTTGTTTTAAATATGCTGAATTCTGTAAAGGTTTTGTTATGTAAAAAAAAAAGTAAAAACGTTTATTTATGTCCACAAATTACACAGTAAATTAAACCGTTATTAGTTGACAAATAGTTCAACAATAGACAGAAAGTAATTTGTGGGAGATCTGGACTCCAAACTAAGCCTAGGCCTGTATTTGTATATGTAAACTTATTATGTACGAGTATTCATATAGTTTTCGACTATAGTTGCATGCTAGGCTACATAAATAATTGAAAGATATACAAAAAAGTATTAAATAAATAAGCTTAAATTATTTTTATATATCCAAATCTTTACGACTTACGGCGTTCGTTTTCGGTCGGCTCTCAATATAGATATATCTTTGTTGACCTAATTGCTCTGACTGCCTGTATTTATGACTGACATAAGTATTCCGTTCGTCCCGGTTGTCATCCTAGATCTTCGTCAGTCGTTATGGGTAGTCAGAAGTACGAAAGTGCACAATGAATATTGGGTCACCCAGTAAATGGAGTGCGGGATGTCTTGCAGGCATTCGCTCCATGTAAAATTTGGTATTAAGCTGAATCAGGTTAGGTTAGGCCGTATACAGAAAGAAAGCTGGAAACTTGTAAGCGCTTACCGGCGCTTGTCAGCGCTGGTCCGTTCTACACAAAGAAAGCAGGTTGAAGCAGACTAAGCAAAATGTCGGAATGATTTGCTTGCAGTTGTTTATTAATTTTAAATGACAGCGCCCAGCGCTGACCAGCGCGTGTTAAAGCTTGTCGGAACTTGTCGGCACCGTTCAGTGCCTTTCGGCGCGTGTTCATATATTTTCCTGCCCGGGTTACCAGCGCTGTCAAGCGCCGGTAAGCGCTTATAAGTTTCCAGCTTTCTTTCTGTATACGGCCTTAGATTGGAAGGAAAACACAAACATACTTTGCGAAAAGGCTAGGAAGATGGTAAATAAGTATTTCATATAATTCGAAGAAAAGATAGAGAAAAAATCATCAGTTTTATATTATTATATCTACTAAAGTCTCTCTTCACCCTCCAGTCTAGCGTCCTAAAGAAACTCGGCCAGCCTGTGATGACGAACCTGTACTACAACACAGTGAAGATGCTTCTAGAACGAGTCAGTTCCGTGATGATCGACCACGACTCGTTGCTCATACTCGTCGGCTACGTCGAGGGCACTGTTAAAGGAACCGATGCTTCTATGGCGGAGGAGTGCGGTATGTACCTCTAGTGTATCTACTGTCTTACCAACTTATCTGTGAAATAGCTAAAATTGGGTAGTTTCCACCATTAACCAATAAATGTTAGACACAATTCCTATAAAACCTATATTAATTTCAGCCTAATAAATTCGGTTCATTTTAAATTTGCTATAAAATTTGATTTTTTGTTGTGTTGAAATCAATAAATATTATAGTCAACTGAGTTGTTATTTTAGTGACGTCATAAGTCGCCATTGCCATACAAAATCTATTGGAGAATGGCGTTTTGACAGCTCTTAAAAAGTACGTCAATTGATAATGGTGGAAACTGCCGTATTGGAACTACGCTGACTTGACATTTCAGTCATACATTTGATTTCATTTGAATCGATTTGAGTGTACTCTGTTTCTTTCTCTTTGCAACGCTGAATAGACAGTGTCGCCCTCCTTTAGTTCACAGATAAGTTGGTAAGACTGTACAGACGTGTGTGAGAGAGATAGCGTGTGTGTAAGAGAGAGAGAGGAGATGTAGGGCGAGTGAAGTCGGTGATGATCGACCATGACTCGTCGCCCATACTCAAAAGGTTAAAGAAACCGACGATCCTATGGCGGAAGAATGCGATATGAACTAATTTGTCTTCAAATAAAAGTTCTAAAAGGGAATTTTAAATAGCTCCTCGACTCCTTTGCATACACCCATAAGTACAATGTTTTACGAAACTGGTTATCCACACCGTAAAATAAAAATTGTTTCCCAGCAATATTATTGTTCAATGGTGTGCAGCAGTGGGCTGACACAGGCTGATAATAATGACTGGTGAAAGTATGACAACAAACCATAGAACTTGAATTAAGAGGGTCGACTTTTTTCGACAGTTTATGTTCTTAAACCCTTTGTACGATTTCCATGTTGTGTTTTTCGACATATTTTATTAGTACCTGTTACTTTTTGATTCACACCTATCTCCCATTCCAGGCATAGACGAGAAGAAAGCAGCGGAACGCGGTCTGAAACTGCTAGTAATGCTATCGTTCGTGTTCCCTTCACATTTCCTACACGAAGACATCCTCAACCGGCTCACGTCACTGCTGGAGCTCGACGACGAGTCCGTTGCGCCGCACATACTCGCCGCCCTCACCTTCCTTGGCAAATACCGACCTTTGAGTAAGTTAACCTTTGTTAGGGATATTTATCCGTCCTGCGGGTGGTTGACCTAAGGATAGTCCACTATTAGCCGGGGATTGCGGAAGTTGCATCAGTTCCCGTTCAGTACGCAATCGTACACCGGGGTGGTTTATAGTCAGTAGTGATAGACTGACAGACATGTAGAGTAATTCAGCTGTAATTTTTATCCTTTTATTATTCCATTTATTCCATTAAAATACACACATCAAAAGTGTCTAGGGATATTTTAATTAAACCTAAATAACTAAAATTCTATTAACTTTTTGTTAAGACACCTACACTTTAAAATAAACCTTGTTTAATTGCCTATCTAATCTGATAATAAACTTTTAGATAAAGTTAAATTAAAAAAAAACTTAGAAGAAGAGGAAAAACTCAACAAAATTTCAATTTAACTTTATTTTTGAAATTTCAAAACCTAAACAACAAAACAATTTTTTTTTTTATAAAAATTGTTGAAAACTTAAAATTAATAATTCGTGGATCCACCTAAGACTCTCCTGACACATCTGGAGCGGTTCTGCATACTCAAAACAAGGGTGTCAATATCCTGTTGTGGAGTACTGTCCCAAATCCTGCTAAGATGCAAGAAAAGCTGGTTTTGATGCACAATATCAACAGGGAAATTCCTACGATCTCTTCTCTGAAGCATATTCCTGGCATGCTCAATAGGATTTAAGTCAGGGGATTGTGCAGGCCGGTCTAAAGCTTGGATAACATGCTGTTGTAACCAACTTGTAACGATACTGCTGGAAATTTTGTCCCATTTGCTGTCTGTGGGGCAAGATTACAGGCTCTAGCACCTCATCTCGGTATTTTCGAGCAGTCATATTGCCTTGTATCCAAACGAGGTCCGTTCTACCGCCGAGACGAATTCCTGCCCAAACCATAATCGTGCCACCTTAATATGCATGAACTTGTTGTGGGTGCTGCAGTCGATTCCAACGTCCAGGTTTTCTCCAAACGCGTACTCTTCGCGAATCAGGATGAAATCCAAACCTAGATTCATCAGTGAAAAGCACAAGTGACCATTGAGAATGGTTCCAGTTTTCGTGTGCAATAGCCCATTGTAATCTTCATCCTCGATTACCTCTCCTTAGTGCTGATACCCAAAATGGCCTACGAGCACGTAGATTGACTTCATGCAGTCGCCTTCTCAAAGTTTGACCGCTTACCAGCAAACCATACTCTCTCTGTAGCCTTTGAACTAATTGCATCGCCGCTGCATTTAGTTGACTTCGTGCAGCATTTACTATGAATCGGTCCTGTACATGTGTTGTAATGCTTCCGGACAATGCTCGCCGTGTCCAAGAGTACCGCCTTCTGTATCAGGCCCTTGATCCAACTGCCTAGCGAGAGCCTCCTTAGGTGTTGATCGAGGCTCTTAGCTATAATGCCATTGGCCGTCACGACTATCGGCACAATGACTGCTGAATCTACATCTCACATGTCGACAACCTCCCGAGCCAAGTCAAGGTATTTGGTCTGTTTATCCTTCTCGGCTTTCACGAGGTTCTCGTCATGTGGAATGGCAACAATAGTCCTGTCTGTGATAATAGATCGATCCCAGTACAGTGTGATATGGCTATTCTCAAGAACTGGGTCGGGCACATACCTGTAGTACGGTACCTCAGATTCCACAAGACTGTATTTCAGGGCAAGTTGCTGATGAATAATCCTAGCTACAAGATTGTGTCTGTGCAAATAGTCTCCGTTAGTCAGACTAGAACACCCAGAAATAATGTGACGGATTGATTCCCCGGGACGGTGGCATGCCCGACATATATGTCAACCGTGCCGTCCTTCACAATGTATTTCCGGTAGTTGTTCGTCATCATAACTTCGTCCATTATCGCACAGACAAAACCTTCGGTTTCCCCAAAGAGGTCACCGAAACGTAGCCAAGCTACGGACGCCAAGAAATCTACATCGGGCTCGTGTAAGACCCGATAAAAGCGTCCGTGGAGCTCCTTGCTCTGCCATACCGTCCTGCGGTCAGTTGTATCCAATACCACAGGTTTGCGCCAGTTCTCGTTCGCTAAAGAGAGCGGGGTGAGGCCCTTATCTATTGAAACCACATCCCGATGCATCCCCACGTCGCCTTTTAAGAAATACTCCCTGAGACTGCATATCTCACGGTTGTGCAGGGTTACTTAGCATTCAAGAAACCTCGACCACCACCAGGGCCGTCTTTACCAGGGGGTGCAAGGGGTGCGGTGCACCCGGGCGCGGAGCGCCCGGGGGCGCTAATCGAGCGCAGAATTTTTGAATATTTCATTGAACTTAACGTCATTGCACAGTTTTATAATTATAATAGTTACTTACTACAAATATGTATGCGAAAGCAAAAAAAAAATATAGTCTCAACAATAATATAATTTATTTGTGGAGTGGTAGATCATCAAATGACTTCTCTCGTACTGGGTGGGGCGGGAGGGCATGTCAGACTTTTACTGACTAAAACTCACTCATGTTCCTTCGGTCGCCCTTTATGTTCCGGGGTCGCGGTAACTATTATAACCATTCCGCAACCACGGTAGGCGTTGGCCCTGTTGGGCCCCTTCTCGTGCTGACTGTTCTTTGAGGCGCGCGTAGAACACTAAGGCGCCGTTGACGCAGGCCTTGTCTTAGCCAGGCGACGAGCTATCCATCACTCGCCGTCCGCAGACCCGCACCTACGGTGGCCGGTAGTCGTCTTGCGACTCTCGACGTCTACACCTGGGTCCCTGTTCCGGGGCGCGAGGCTTGAAGCAGCCTCGCGCGGGCCGCCTCTTCCTTCACCAGCATAACTGCTTCGTAGAAGTAGGCGACGGCTTCCCATTCAGTCTCGCCCCGGAGCATGGCCTGAACCAGCGCCAGGCGCGAGAGGTCACCGCCGCCGATCGCCTCTTCGACGCGGGGATCAACCGTTGCTGCAGTGGTGACACCCAGGCGTCGCTTCCGCCCGACTCCGACACAGGAACCTATCGAACTGACCGTGTCCGGTGAGGACCTGTGTCAAGCGAAACGTGAGAACGCCTTAGCGCCTCTCCAGCCACTCCTCAAAGAGGGGTCTTACCGCCGCTATTACGGCGTGCCCAGTGCCTAGCCCTACGTTGCGACAGTCGCTGACTCCATTCCGCCTGAGATCTCGCCGGAGCTCTGTCCGCCGCGCTGCGATCACCCGCGGCAGCGGGACTTTGCCCCGGCGTTGCACTTCCACGCGCCACTGGAACGTGTGTGCAAGGACTGCTGCCTCCAGATCCTACGGCGGGATGCCGGCAAGGAGGCTCGCCGCCTCGCAGGAAATCGTGCGGTATCCCCGCACCATCTGAATTGCCATGACCCTCTGGGACGCCCTTAGAAGCCGGGCCGGAGCCAAGGCTAGGTTGGGCGCCCACACCTGAGCCCCGTAGAGAGCCAATTTTATTTTTTTATTTTATTAGGGAAAAACAAACAATTGTACATTTTGTCTTAAAACTAAGTATGCAATAAATTAGGTTAATGTACAATCAGCGACGTTTCCACATATTACTATTTGTGTTATTTACTTACTACAGTACAAATATGGGTAAATAAAAGGGCTAATTTTATTATTACAATAACCGCACCATGCCCGTGTAGAGCCTAAGGCAGGAGGCGTTTGGACTATCCAGATTGGGCAAGTCCCAGGTACTTTATTGTCGACTCGACACCGATGTGAACTCCTCCCAAATACCCATATCATGGGGGTGCATTTCAAATAAGTAGCCTGTCCGCCATCTTGTACGTCCGCCATATTGGATTTAAGTCACGCGACTATTTTTTTCGCTGTCAGGAAACATCAAACCCTTTCATTTGATACCAATATCATGAGGTGAATTTTTAATTATTAAGAACATAAGTACAAAACTTATAAATAATACTATAGTAAATATATATACAATTTGTACAAAGCCTCACAGGGCATCAAAAAATTCGTCCGCATCGCTGTCAAAAAGACATGTGCCCAAATGGCCGGCAGCATTGCCGCGTTGTATGGCAATGCTAATTCTTTATCTCAAGGAAAGGCCAGCCCTCTGGTCACGTAAAGAGTCAACCAGCCGCTTGGTGATATCTTAAAAAAAAGGTGAGCACTCGGACCCCATGGCCCCAGTGTTTGAACCCCAAACGGCTCAAATATATAATTCCCAAAGAGTTTATTATATTTGCGCCTTTTGAGGTCTTCTGCACTTACAGCAGCTGCCCCAGCACAGCACGCAGACCTAGGAAGATGAGATGGCGCAAGGGTATCACATACACATGTTGCATCCCACACCAAAGGCCTACCCAACTTCCAAGGCATTATGGTCTATCCCATCAGGTCTTTTCCCGTCGTCGCGTGCCAGACCATTAGGTTCTAAAACAGCTGGCACTTCGGCGGAGACAAAAGCACGACGGATAATGTCATTAATACTTGCGTGTCGTATTATCCGGCTGGCACTCTTACTGCATGAAAGGCCATGGTGTCCGAGGCAGTCGACCGCTTCACCGCATTAACAGCGATGCGGAGCTCCGCAAGGAGCGCCTAGGCGAAAGCATATAGCGAGCTGGAAGGTGGTATCACCCATCATATTGCCTATGTTGGGTGAAGGAAGTGCCTGAAGCCAGAGGCCCGACTCCCACTTACCCACGGCCAGTAGGCGGGCACGCTCAGCAGAATTGGTGGACGTATTAAAGAGACATCATGGGGTTGGATTTAAAACAGCCAGTCCGCCATCTTGGGGAGGCCGCCATATTGGATTTGTAATGATTTTTCTTAGCTAGTCATGTATTGTCATCAGAACTCAGAGCGTGTGCAAAATTTCATCCTAATCGAAGACAGGGAAGTGGGTCAAATTAAGATTCCAAGATTTTCTTACATACATAGTTACATACAAGCTAATAAAAGCGTGTTAAAAAAAACGAGGGCGCAGGCTGAGTCCTGCACCCCGGCGCATAATAGACTTAAGACGGCCCTGACCACCACACTTCCGCGGGATATACAGTCTCATTACCGATGACCGTGGGTGATGCATCCGATTTGCGGTCAACAGACTACGGACCCTTTTATCCAGGGTTATCCTTTTTATTGTTATTATTTTGAGAATTCAGTATGTTGAGTATTGTTATTATGCAATGTTTTATTTGCAGGTGAAGCATGCCCAGCCCTTTTCCCGCGGCTGATTACGCTGTGTAAAGCGTACGCCGAGGTCGGCACACCCAAACAAGCCAAGAATGCTGTCAGGTAAGAGATATACTTGAGTAATGGTATATTATACTGTCACTAGGAAATTATTTTTTTTGACATCAGAATAGGTTTACAGATGTATAAATTAAACTATTAATATAGCTGTGTCTGTTACAATGAATAGTATAGAATTTATTTTCCTGTACTCTAATGAGTTGGCGAAAATTACATTATAATGTAATATGTTATTGCTAAGGAATCATATTATTTAATTGGTAGAAATGTAATGGAAGACCACACTACCGATTTGGGGTACCCTGTTATGATAGTTGTGTTGTGAAATAAATAAATACCTGGTCCTTCGAGCCAGTTGAGACTCGAAAGACCATCAATGTTTTGGAAGTTTGTGTTTTAGATTAAGAACAATTATGTATAGTAACAAATGCGGACACTGGAAAACTATATTGAAAATTTAATGCAAATTACCGAGCAATTAGCTTTGGCGTCGCCAGCCTGGCTCCAAATTGGTCTTCACTCCCGCATACATTTACAATACCTCCACTCTAAATTTCTTCATTTAAAACTATTCTAACAACAACCACTTCCTCAGATGTCTATTCGTGAACGTACCAGAACAAAGGACGCAGATCTTCACGGAAATCCTAGAGACGTTGAAAGCGACGCTCTCGCCGCACTCGGAACATTACCGCACCGCCATCGTGACGCTCGGCCACATAGCACACAACCTGCCTGATAACTTCCCTGTTCACATCAAGAATATTGTATCGAGAAAGGTAAGCCTTTGAAGAATGTGTCTTTGCGTAAAGTTATTTTTTTTTTTGTTGTGAAACAATCAAAGAAAGTTAAAGGAGTATGAACAATTTGTTATGATAAGTCCAATGTAACTACTCTTTAGTAGTTACGGCTTGTGAAAAATTGTACAAATGTTTTTATTTATAACTCAACTAGCCAGCCAAGGTTAGTTCTGTTCTGTTTAATAAGACTATCATATAAAGAAAGATTGCTAGTTAATGATTAACGCGTTTATGCAATAAGGAAAATAACTAAGTTTTGCAGTTTCTTACTCTTCTGGTGATTTATGTGCCATTCAGTCTTTTTCCACGAACAAAACAATACCATATTTATGGATAGAATGTGAATGAATGATTTTGTTGTCAGAATAATGTTTCAAAGTCGTTAAGTACGTAATGTATTTAATACAATTATAATTCAATTAATTCCACATCACAATTCCGTCCTCAGATCGTAAAAGAGCTCCTAGTCCGCGAGGGCGGCAACACATCATCCTCGTTAGACGAGGCGTGGTGCAGCGAAGACGCGCTACCTGAGGAGACTCGCTGCAAGTTAGAGGGACTCAAGTGTATGGCGCGCTGGCTTCTAGGCCTCAAGCGAGACGAACTCTCCGCGCAGAAGACCTTCCGGATGCTTAATGCCTTCATTGTCCACAAGGGAGACCTTCTACAGGTGAGCTTCTAGAACCTTTTGCTCAGATAGACAGGGCTCAAGTGTATAGTGAACGTCGATTCATCCTTACAAAACTTTTGAATGCCGGAACGAAAAGCACATGCGTCCCTCTACGCCAAGCCCTAATCTACCACAAATACCTAAAATGAAATAAAATAAAATTAATACTTTCTTTTATTAATGCACCAAATTTTATTATTGTGTCCCATGCGTCTTATTATTAAGTATGTGAAAATGTCGTTTAAAAGATTAAAAGTATTATCCGACGCCTTTAGGATCAATGATATTATAAGTAAAAAAGTGTAGATAGGTTACTTATACGACATTCTATCTTCAAAAACTACACACTAACGCACACGTATAATTAGACGTCAAAGAAGGATGACATGATTCGAATATTAGTAAAAAAAAAGACGAATATAATTTATGACAATTATAATTTGGTCAAATAGCGACATTTTTAAGTGCCACATGTTGACTGCCTATAACCTATCTACACCTTTTTACTTATATCATTGTTTAGCAATTAGCCAATCACAACATTGTTTTCTAACGGTACTCGTTTATATTCCAGCAAAACCGGCTATCAAAGGCAGAAATGGCACACCTCCGGCTAGCAGCAGGCGCGGCCATGCTGAAGATATGCGAACAGAAGGGAGTAGGAGACCAGTTCACTGCCGAACAGTTCTACAACCTGTCGCATCTCATGATCGTAAGTGTTGTGTCAAGATACACGAAGATTGATTAATTGTATGTACACGAAGTATTATTCCCGTTATCTTATTTATTTTTGCCATATCTGAGAAACTTCTGTTATTGTAGAAATATTAAAGATCAAACTACCTAATAGGTTTAACTTTTTTTTTGTGGATGGTAAATCAAATTACGATTCAAAAGTACCTGTAAATGGTTTATTTGAATAAAATAGTTTTGAGTTTGAGTTTGAAATGACTTCTCCCACCCTGGGCGGAGCGGGAAGGAGTGTCAGACTCTTACTGACTAAAACCTTGTTGTACGTTACTCAAGAAACACCGCCCATATTTTGTGATTTTTTGTGAATTTGATATGTCTTCGGTTTCTGGTACAGAAGGGTTGAACCAAAGAAAGTCATGACCTCTTTACCCTTCCTTGGATACATCTGTGAGTTATTGGGTACAGAGTTTGATTCTTTCTTAGCTTACGGCTGATGCATCACCACAAATCTTATACACTTTACTCAAATAAAAATATACTCATTTCCCAGAAATCATTTTTGCTCAATAAATATGCATAGAAATGGGTATAAACTTTTTTTTCAGTTGGTAGCTATGACACATTAATATTCTTTTGTTTAATGTTTAAAAATAAATTAAAATAATAGAAAATCAAAAGGCCATGTGAGAAACAATTGTAATGTTAAAATATTGATTTGAATAGGTAGGTCATGTCGACATGACCTTTATACCTTCGCTCGAAGACACGTATATTGGAGTTAATATTTAATTACTAACTGTGCTCAGCGATGTCACTCGAGTTAGGTTACGACTCTGGTATTTGGCTGTGAGCTTTGTGTTATAAAGCCTGTATTACCCTTTTTTATTGGGATAGCAAATCATCAAAAGACTCCTGGGGGCGTACCACAAGCCCTTATAGCAGTATTACTTTGATATTACTTTCAGTAGGAAAGAGACGGCGCTAGACAATGTGTCTAACGCTGTCACTTGCACACTCCTGCAACAGGACTAAAACAATCTTACTTTAAACGAAACGTCATGGTAAGGGGGCTGTTTTGGGCGGAGCGAAAGGGAATGTCAGACTTCTACCGCCTTATTACAAAACAAGGTTTTTCTCTAAACCAGGTTTAAACCATTGAGCCGGGTTTTGTAATTTGAATCTTAATCTGATACGATCAAGATTCGAAATACAAAACCTAGCTCAATGGTTTAAACCTGGTTTAGAGAAAAACCTTGTTTTGTAATAAGGCGGCTAGTGATCAAAACTCACCCATGTTCCTTTTAAGCCCTTTGTGTCTGGGGCTGCTTTATCTCTTTTGAACAACCCGCAGCTCCGGAGCCTGTACTACACTTATAAACAGTCTATTAAATAAAAAAAACCTTTTTCTAATCCAACTGATAGTGGTGCCGATTCTCTTATTCACAAACTAACGTAAATAAGTTAAGTGCATCTTTCTCTTTCCATTTAATTTAGAAAAGGATAAAAGATAAAGTATTAGTGAAGTCCTGTCAAATTTAGACACTCCATAGATAATTTAGACGTGATTTAAAAATATGGCGTCTAAATATACGTCAATTTTCTTCAGGCGCTGTCTAATTTGACAGGATTAAACTAAAATGTATCTTCTGTCCTTTTCTTTAAGAAATAGAAAGAGAAAGATGCGTTTAAGTTAAGTTTGTGAACAAGAGAATCACCACCATTTTCATAAATTATTGCGTTTGAACAAAGATCGTTCCCTTTTATTATTTTCTTTTGTTTACGATCTAGATCTTACTAATATGATCTAAAAATAATTGTTTTGTAATTTCAGGATGAAGTACCTCAAGTCAGAGAAGCTTTTGCTGCGAAACTACACAAGGGATTGTCAAAGGTAATTTGTTATTTTAGAAACAAAATGTGTTTTTTTTAATTTAACAAAAAAAAATATCTATACTTTCTGACCCACAGGGCATACCCAACAAGTAACCAAGACATTTATCTATACTTTTCTATCCCACAGGGCATACCCAACAAATAACCAAGACATTTATCTATACTTTTCTACCCACAGGGCATACCGAACAAATGCCTGCCTCTAGACTTCATGGGCATGTACGCGCTGGCCGGCAGAGAGCCGGAGCGCCGCATCCGCTGTCTGGTGCGCCAGTACATGCTGGCCGACGTGGTGCGGCGCCGCGAGTACGTGCGGAACATCACCGTCGGGACTAAAGGTAACTTGTGGCAGTAACCAAGGGCTTGCGTCACTTACTACGCTATTCATGTAGGTATATGCGACCTTTCCTTAACCTTGAAGGCCCGTATTAATAGACGTCACTCAATAGGGTATTACACTCTTTTTTTTTAAGTATTTCAAATAACTCCTACAGTACTAAGAAACCACTAAAAAAATCCTAAATTTTTATTTAAGCGCTAAGTACCCTAAAAACGCTTTTAAAAATTGTATTATCAAATTTCGCGCGGAAATTTCCAAAAACGGAAAACGCCGTGGGCGTGGTTTTGCTTTGGCGATATGACGTCCTTACGTCATGTAAATAAACAAACGCGCTGTGACACTTTACATATTTTTTATTGTTTTTATCTCAAAAATTAGTTACTGTTCGACTTACCGTTGGTGTGCGTTTCGGAATGCAAGAACACAAGTGTGAAAACATCGGAATAATTGTGAATTCTAGTGTTAACTGATTCAAATTTAAGAAAAACTTAGTTAAAAGTTGTGGGAAGAGTATTCCAACTATTACACCATAAAAACCCGTTTGTACCGTTTGTACTGTTGTTGTAAATATCACTTTGATGTAAGTACACATGTGCATTAGCCATCTAAAATATCTTTCACAATAACTTCCATGAAAAAGTATATTTTTTAATAAAGATCGTATTAGGAGGTTATAAATAAAACAAATAGTGACGTCTAGTTGACACTGTTGACAGTCGTCAGCTGTCACTGTCTATGGTCTGTATTTCGGTGTGTTTATGAACAGGTAAAAAAAACTGAAAACTTTGAATTGAATTTAAAAAAATATTTTCTAGTTTTATGAACTAAAACTAACACTGTTCGGCTGCTTTTTGCTTAAGCTACCTCAATAATATATTTTTATATTTTTTCTCTTATACAGTGTAATACCCTATTCTGAGACGCTCTCAAGTTTATTGCTGTCCTTATTTTTATCCTTTAGAATGACAAGGACAGCAAGAGACTTGAGAGCGTCTCGGAGTTGAGTGACGTCTGTTAATACGGGCCTTAGATTGCCGGAAGTGCAGATCTACGCGAGATACAATACTTTTTAATTGTTTTTGCTAATTACGGAATAATACAAGAGGTTAACGCGTTTGAAAAGAAAATGTTTGTGCGAAGTAACAATGTGGCTTTTTCAATTCACATGTAACATTACGTTTTCTTAAGTTATTAAAATTGAATAGCGGTACGGTAACATCATCGGTTTGACATCAGTAAAGGAATATTTATCGCGAGAAAATGTAGACTTACAATGCCAATCTGCATAGAGCAAGCGTGGTGATCAATGCTCTCTACCTCTGTATGAGAATAGGTCTGTATTTTTTTTTATTGATGGGAAATTAAGTGAGGGATTGTAAGATTTTTACTGCCATGTTCCTTTGGTTGCCCTTTATGTTCCGGGGCCGCGGTAACTATTAGAACTATTTCGCAACCCTAGCATGGGAATATTTTTTCGCCCTGCATTGGGATAGGAAAAAGCTGACATTACAATGTTTCAAATATAAGAAGTGCAATTTGACGTTTCATACTTTTCATGACGGCACAACTTTGTACATGCGTAACTCAAAAATTGACATTTATTTCTTCCGTAAAACCACGTAATTTTAAAGTTATTTTTATTTTATGCCAAACTGCACAATTATTAATCACTTAATTTACATTCAAAATTTTCAAACAAAGCAATATAACCATTGTTGACAATAAATAATATTCTTTCTCGACGTCGTGTCAAAGTCACGTAGTAAGGTACTATACCGTAGTGTAGTGACTCTTCAAATTCACTTAGATACCAATAATCGTTAAAAATGACCGGATAATCGAACTTACTAATAACGATCGTCTTCAATGAAAGCGACATTTATTATTTAAATATATTTTTGGTGATTTCTAAATGCCAACGAAAAAGCATATTTAAAATTAAACATATAGTTATTATAATTTTAATAAGTTTTTGTAAGCAAAATCGCTCGTGCTCAAGTCTTGACAAAAAATATTTTTTCTTTTAATTTGGCAACACTGGCAAGTGAGAATTTGAGAATTTCTTTCATCTAAAATTCTAAAATTTACAGTCATAAAATAAATAAATCTGTAACTTAAATCGATTATAAATTACAAAGAATTGAAATCAATATCTCGTATAAATCGGATATTGTAGTAATCGATTTTTTTAACCCAATCCCTATTCTTAAGTATGTTAGAAGTGTCAAATTGCACTTCTTATATTTGAAACATTGTAGTGTATTACCGAATATTTGATAACTTTTCTTACTTCTACGTTTGTCTGTCCACAGTGGAGCGCGCAGTGTCTCAGCTGCCTCACATCCTGCCAGACTACATGCTGGTGTTCGCCGTGCCCATCCTAACTCACGACCCCGCCTTCACCGCCTACGACAACGTCGCACAGCTCAAGGTAAGCTGGTTTAATATTTACTGGCTTCAGAAATTTTAATTATCAAGATAAACTGAACCCTAAGTCTATACGAGCGGAAAACATATTTTTTCTTACACCTTCGCTGTTCTTTTGTGATTAATTTCGTTGCGGGATCCAAGACAGTTAAATCGTTTTTCCGGGACTCGTAGAGCTTCATTGCTCGGCGCTTTTCTGGCGGACTACACTGTTGATCTGGCTTTCAGGAGTTGCAGTGGTTGGGAATAGTTCTGACTTCAAAATACAGGCGCCATCACAATTAATACATTTCCAACTGAAAGCAAGCTGAAAATCTTATTTAAAAATGTGTATACAATGAAAATGATTCCTATTTTGCCAGCCATGTGTGTGCTTAGATCTCTTGAAATATCTATTATCAATAGAGGGAGAATACTTTTATTTCAATAAAATGATTAAAAAAGAAGGTTTAAGTTCGATACAGGCATAATGTTACTGTAGCAGGGAAAACCCTGACATTTGTAACAATCATGCAAAGCTGGGGCAGTTTGTTAAATTTATAATTATAAGTGGACAACGACCACTGTCAGTGTGTTTTTTTTCTTATAATTTATAAATTATTTAATTATTTTTATTCTCAACAATCTCCAGGTCGTCAAAAACTGTTTGTGGTTCATCCTGGAGCCTCTAATAACTCGCAACGACTTCTACTGCTACGGGTTCTACAAGAGCCTCGTGGAGCGCATGAAGACGCACAAGGACGCGCTCAACGAGACCGACGACGCCGTCAACTATGTAAGTGTATATGGACGAGATTAATAGACGTTACTAAGCACTGACTTTGGCTTAGCACTATACCTGTCACTGTTACACAGCTGCCAAACGTCAAGAGTTCGATAGAGACGGGAACATGGCTTAGCTAAAGTCAGTGCTTGGTAACGTCGGATAGAAGGCTATGGACGTTCATTGGACCAGCCAAGAAAAACTGACAGAGAAAACATAAAAAAAGAAAAGGGGTTTTCAAATTTTTTTCTTAGTAAATTATTATGTATTGTATTATTATTATATCTTTTATTTTCTCTTTAAAAGAAGTGTTTTTGTATCGCCAACGGTGACGTTTTTTTATGGATGGGAAAGCACCAAATGACTTCTCCCGCCCTTTAGTGTCAGACTTACTGACTAAAACCCACCCAGTTCCTTCGGTCGCTCTTTATGTTCCGGGGCTGCGCTAACTGTTAGAACTATTCCGCAACACCGCCAGGCATTGGTCCTAGACTCCTTCACGTGCCGACTGTTCTTTGAGGTGTAATCAGCACTTTGCTTTCAGTACTAGTATAATATATTTTTAATGATATACTCAACAGAGTGTAATCTTGCACGATAAACAACATGCACTTTTAGACTGATTTACATTGATACAGTAGCTGACGTATTTCATTATTCATTATCCATTGCAGCATTCAGTATCCAGGTTGAAACATGTTTACATTAATACAGTGCTGATCCACTGCCGAAATCCAGGCGCCAGCTACCGTATTAATGTTGCGGAATGGTTATAATAGTTACCGTGACCCCGGAACATAAAGGGCAACCGAAGGAACATGGGTGGGTTTTAGTCAGTAAAAGACGGGAGAAGTCATTTGAAGATTTCCCACTACCCAAAAAAAAAAGCTACTGTATTAATGTAAATCAGCCTTTACTCTCAAAACTGGCATAATTGATAATAATAACATTTTTAATGACAATTTTTTATCTTGTTTCGTTGTTCAGAAACTGTGGGCGGTGTGCGACCTGGCGATGTCAGTGATCTGGTCGCGGTCGCAGAGCTTCGAGCTGCGCGACTTCCCGTCGGACGCGCGCATCCCGCGCATGTACTTCGCGCCGCAGTCCGAGTACTTCGTCAACACCAGGGTGTTCCTGCCGCCTGAGCTACAGGTATGCTTTGTACTTCAATCAAATGATTGACGTTATATCTTGAGTTCATTCTGGGTGTTTAGGAAACCGTTGGATCCAGGCGGCACAGAACCACATGCGCTGGAAAAAAATGAGGGTTTTTGCGTATGAGAAATCCGCTAGTTGGTAATACGTAGGCGTGAGGTCCAACTGCAGCATGATTAGTGAATGTTGACATATGTCAATGTCGTGTCTTGTCATTCCCTCCCTCATTAGTGAGGCTTATGTCAGGTTTGTTTCTTTTTAAAAATGAAGGAATAAGGATTTAAGGTAGTTTTCTTCCAGGGCCCATTGAAACTTTCCACCCTGTATACATGTACTTATATAGGTATATGTATTCTTTTATAATTTCATCACCTTTTATAACCTTTGTTTGCCCTTCCAGTTCCAACCGAAACGTCAGGCGACGACAGAAGGCAACAACCCTCGCAGCAAGAAGCGTCCGCGCGCGCTGCCTGAGAGAGAGAACGCTAACGATGTTGAGGTAAATATGATCGCTCTGTTGTTGACACCTGCTTGGTCATGTTCAGACGTGTTTGTGTTGTTGGGTGTGTATTTGAACCTGTTGTGACTAACGTATGGCAATATGTTAGCGTTTTGTATCGACCTTTGACCACAGAATTTTATACTAGGTGCATTTTTGGTCTTGCACAACCCGCTAGGACATGATTCTACTCATAAAAACAAACAACTTTTACAATGGAACCAAGTCAGAAATCTCGAAAAAAATATCAGCTGTTTCATACATTATGGTCGGGAGCAGCATATGATGGCGTTTTGTCCCTTTGACCACATAATCTATACTAATATTATAAATGGGAAAGTGTATCTGTCTGTCTGTATGTTTGTCTTTCTTTCACGAAAAAACGGAGCGACGAATTGACGTGATTTTTTAAGTGAAGATAGTTGAAGAGATAGAGAGTAACATAGGCTACTTTTTGTCTCTTTCTAACGCGAGCGAAGCCGCGGGCAAAAGCTAGTTTTATATATATGTAGCTTTTGCCCGCGACTTCGTCCGCTTGATTAGTTCCCGTTTCCAGGAGAAATCCGGGATAAAAACTATCCTGCCCTATCTCGGGTCCCAGACTATATCTGTACCAATTTTCATTCAAATTGGTTCAGTGGTTTAGGCGTGAAAAAGAGACAGGCAGACAGAGTTACTTTCGCATTTATAATATTAGTACGGAAGTACGGATTTGCACTTTACCATTTTATACATAGAAAATTCTTATAAACATGTGCATTTTATAATATTCCCAGCGGACATAAATGCATTCTGTAAAAGGGATTTACTGGGAAGGGGGGAAATGGTTTAAACTCAAATTGGTTCAAATATACACCTCGTATTTCAACAAAAATAAAGCTATAATAACATTTAATGCACTCAGTTTTAAAATATTTATAAAATACTTACTCTGCTTATACACAGTATCTCGCTAATGTACACCTTTCATACAAAGAGCTTGTATTAAATAGTATATGTATTTACTTGTACAATGTTTTCCAAGCATACTCTGGGACGCGGAAGTATTGACGTCAAGGTAAACCCATTAGACCATAGTATTTTAAATATCTCATTAATGATAACTGATGTAAGTATTTGTATCACACGTAAATCATGCATACTCATTATACTTTTGTTAAGAAAAACTTTTATTTTACTAGCATTTTTCTATCTCTGCGTACAGGCAACAAAACAATAAGTAACCAGGGACATATTGGTGCCAATTCCCTTTTTCACAAATTAAACTAAATTTATGTTCAGTACATCTTTTTTTTACCATTTCATTAAGAAAAGGGCAGAAGATAATACAAGTTTAGAGCTGTCAAATTAAGACACTCCATAGATAATTTAGACGCGATTAAAAATATGGCAACAAAAAACACCTTGATTTACTTCATGGCTGACTCTTCTGTCCTTTTCCTTATGAAATGGAAAGAGAAAGGTGCACTTAACTTAAATTTAGTTTTGTTTGTAAACAAAAGAATCAGCACTATTATATTAAAATTCTCTGAAAAATGTATGGACTTATACAATTTTTTATTAAAATACATAGTTATATATTTCATGACCCGCTTACTTATCTATGTACTATCGACAAAATTGAATCATGACCCATTTCGACGACAAATCGTTTGAAGCTGTCAAAATAATAAGACTAAACGTGTGACATTTTTAATACATGTTTACGCGATATTCGACCTAATTGTATTTGAATGTCTGTAGGAAAATAAGCTTATGGTGGGTCATGATTCCATTTGGTCGATTGTACTTTACTGTCTGTACATAAACTTATCATTCTCTATGATATGTAGTATTTTTTTACCAATTTCACAATTCATTTTCTTCCATAAATTATTATATAACTCATTGATAACAACACTTAATAGTCTTATCTCATTTCTCTCCAGCCCTCAGAAGCGTCAGACACACAGATACAACTGCCCGGCATAGACAATCCACCGGAGACGGAACTAGAAGAGCCTCAAGCGAAGCGCACGGTCAGTGACTGAGAACTACCGTCCGCTGGACCGTCGCACGAGTCTAGCGAGTAAGTACCAGCATAGCGATAGATAACGTGACTCTACGACAATGTAATGACACCTGTCACTTTGACAGATGACAGCTGTCAGTCTTGACAGATGTTTTTGACATTTAAACAAGTGTCATTTGTATAGGATTTTGCAAAATGCTGCCGGATGTGTGTGGTGTTTTAAAATCTACAGACAGATATGAATTGCATTGGAACAAATAACGTTTTTGTATGACAGTTTATTGAAAATCCAATGTTGTGTCAATAAATGTAGCTGTCAATTAAATTGTGTTTTTTTTTGTTCGGATGATACCGTATTAAATTAATATGTGTGACTAAAAGACATGAATTTCGGAATTTATTCAAGAAAAAGTTTTTTTCTCTGTCGCGTTTGTGTGACAGCAAAAGTTAGGTTAGTTTGTATTACGAAATTTTTTGATAAACTGTTTAAAAATAATTGCGTGTCATACAACATGTATAATAATATTGTTGCTAAAGTATTTTTATGGTAATAGAACTATGAGGTCTATTAACTGAACATATAAACGTGTATTTAAAATAAATCCTGTAGCACCCACAGTAATTGTAAAGAACTATTAATAATTACATTTTGTATAAAGTTTCAATAATATACAATTAATTTTAATATGTATACACTTGGTCACGGTTATCTGTCGTTAATGTTGGCACTTTGTACACAACTCATATACAAATCTCATAATTAAAGTTGATCGGACGTTTTATTATATTGAGAATACACAGGTAGCAGTTGTATTGACGATGGCTGCCTTTGGTAGCATAACCTCATTTCGTAGACAATCAAACCTTTTTAGACACTACTTTTCAATTGACGTACTTTTTGTGTACTGTCAAAACGCCATTTCATTTTTGTATGGTAACATTGCATGGTGCACGTCACTTTAAGCTAATTTCATTGAAGAACTAAATAATGGTTATAAAGCTATAACAAATCGAATTTTACACAATTTTTTTAGCTTATTATTTGAGAAGTTGTGTCTTGAAAATACTTGAAGTTATTGTTTCAAAAACATGACTGTGTAAACTTCAAACTGTCATTGTTTAAAATTATCAACTGTCATTCTCTATTATCTAAAATGAAGAAACTGTCAGTTCTTTTTTTAGTCAATTAACTGCTGTTTTAAAAGCCTTAGCACACGAATAATTTCGGATTTAGTTGCGATCTATTAAGTTGATAGTTATAAGATTTCTTTGATGAAAAATGCCGCCAATCAGACTCAAAATTATCTGTGTGTTCAGACTTAACACTAGGACAAAACTCAGTCATGTATTTATAAGCGTAACCCTATGAAGACTGGCTACTAATATGTACTCCTGATGAACGAACGAGTGAATGGAAACATTTCATTCATTCAACACTGAATGTACGTTATCTCGGCAACTTTAATTTTGCCGAAACTGTCATGTGTCTGGTCTTGGCGTGAGATAAATAGTAAAAAAATAAGGAGATTTCTTAATTTTAGTTTTTTTTTACTGTTCCTTTCTTTGATAACTAGTCTTTACCAATATAATTTCAAGTAAAAATATTTAGATTTGCACATTTTACGACCCGTGCGACTTATCTGTGCATCTTGCTGAAATTCCTCCTCTCCTACTCCGTGTTGCTCGCTGCCCCGTGTTTGCCTCGTTCGTTTAGTAGCAATAGCATTCCGACAGCGTTACGTCACAGCGCTAGGTGCACAGTTAAGTCATACAGGTAGTATTTACGTACTATTTGTCAAAAAAAAAAATGAATAAAAAATGTCTTGTTTTTAAATCTTATGTAGCTTACATTCTGGCTTTTTAGTTCTAATTTCTTTCGGGCTTACAACTTATTAATTTGTAAATTAAGTAAAACTAGCATTACCACATGCTAATTCCTATTTTAATTAATTATTGTGAGACCTACTGTTATGTTGATCTATATCTATACAATAGTTTGTTGTTCCACAAACATTTGTTTGCAACAGGCCACCAACATTGGTCGCAAATGTTGGTGTTTAGTTCATTTCCATTTTATATAGGTTAATATTTAATACTCAACTCGTCTACTTTTTTAGTCATATTCAATATCTCATGCCACGGCCATTTAAAAAGTTATGGTTTTAAAAATCATTGTGTTTTCTAAATAATCAACAAATTGTGTGCACTTTTGTGCGTCAGCAGCAATATTGTGATAATGTTTGAGATATTTTCATCGATTGATTGATAAAGGACTATAATACTAAACTTCTTACAAAAAGAATTCAAAATTGTTTGCCGGAAAGTTGCGTGACCTAACGCAATATTTTAATTTATCTTTACATTTGAATTCGTTATCAGTTAATAATCGAGCATATTGCTGTACTGTCTGTAAGACAGTGATACAAAAGCGCCCTTAGTAACAATCTCGTTTTGTAGAAGTATTTAGACTCGACAATCATCGGTTTGTCAAACTAAAAATTAATGTTACAAACTGTCAAGTTGCCTTGAATTCGATGGCTTCAAAGTGTTGCCGATTATTCGACGGATACTCGGACTAAATTCTCTTAATGTGCGTAACTTAATGTTAATAGAAAAAAATAATTTAAACAAAATGAAAATTATAATGATAAAATGAAAGAATTCCGATTCAGCAACGAAATGCAGTTTCCATTTTGTCAATTGTCAATATTGTCACATTAATTTTTCGTTCGAAAAACAATTTTCGTACTGAAAAACGACATTAACATGTCGTTTTTCAGTACGAAAATTGTACTTAAAACACTTAGCTGCCACTAATGCATGTTTATATATAGGATCTTATATGATTTGTAAATGTAAGAGCAGGCACATGTATTTATGGATCGACGATCTTTAGATTATCTATCACTGACATCCGCTTTCTCGAAAGAAAGTCGACGCGAAATTGATGCAACTGATTGTTAAACTGGTTTGAATACGGTAGTTTACACCATTCTCAATTGACGTACTTTTTATGAGCTGTCAAAACGCAATAGGGTATTACACTCTTTTTTTTAAAGTTGTTCAAATAACTCCTACAGTACTAAGAAACCACTAAAAAAAATCCTAAATTTTTATTTAAACGCTAAGTACCCTAAAAACGCTTTTAAAAATTGTATTTTCAAGTTTCGCGCGGAAATTGCCAAAAACGGAAAACGCCATGGGCGTGGTTTTGCTTTGGCGATATGACGTCCTCACGTCAGTAAATAAACAAATGCGCTGTGATATTTTACATCATTATTATTGTTTTTATCTAAAAAATTAGTTACTGTTCGACTTACCGTTGGTGTGCGTTCCGGAATGCAAGAACACAAGTGTGAAACATCGGAATAATTGTGAATTCTAGTGTTATCTGATTCAAATTTAAGAAAAACTTAGTTAAAAGTTGTGGGAAGAGTATTCCAACTATTACACCATAAAAATCCGTTTGTACTTTAGTAAATACCACTTTGATGTAAGTACCTATGTGCTTTAGCCATCTAAAATATCTTTCACAATAACTTCCATGAAAAAGTATATTTTTATAATAAAGATCGTATTAGGAGGTTATAAATAAAACAAATAGTGACGTCTAGTTGACACTGTTGATAGTCGACGGCTGTCACTGTCTGTGGTCTGTATTTCGGTGTGTTCAAGAACAGATAAAAAAAACTGAAAACTTTGAATTGAATTTAAAAAAATATTTTCTAGTTTTATGAACTAAAACTAACACTGTTCGGCTGCTTTTTGCATAAGCTATCTCAATAATATATTTTTAGATTATTTCTCTTATACAGTGTAATACCCTATTCTCCAATAGATTTTGTATGGCAATGGCAACTTATGACGTCACTAAAATAACAACTCAGTTGACTATCTATTTATTGATTTCAAAGCAACTAAAAATCATTTTTTTTTTTGGTAATTGAAAATGAACAGAATTTATTGGGCTGAAATTAAAAGAGGTTTTATAGAAATTGTATCTAACATTTATTGGTTAATGGTGTTATCTACCCAATTATTGTGATAGTGTATTTTATATTAATTAATCAAGAAAAATTACAGTAGCTTACGCGATTTAAGAATAATTTGTCTCATAAATGTTTCTTTATAGAAACCTGGAGTAGTTACGTCGCGTTTTAGACGATATAAGATCGTAAAAGGTTGTTGCGTTATAATTTTGTGTGCTTGCTCGTACTTCTATTGTCCTTCAAAGTATTCTGTCATAAATATGCACTGAAAGGCCAAGTGGTGTCAAGAGTACGAGGTGTAAAAAGACAGTACATGGCCTATAATAATCAATAATTGAATAATAAACGTGGTGATTATACGAACTTGTAGCATGCGATGTAACGCACGCCAAACGTGCTAACAGATCGGGACTTACAAGAGACGATTGAAGTTTGTAACTTATAATCGTATTTTAGTAAATAAACAACTTTCGTTTAAAATAATCAGTCACGAGAATGTTCCCAAAACAAGCAAATGAATTGGATGAATACAGATTACGGTTTTGAAAAGTGTCTTTTTGGACCTGTTATAGACTTACAGCACATTGTACGAAAATTCTACCATCGCGATACGCCTTTGAACATTTAATTGCATAAAGAATACTAATAATGCAAATTATTGCTTAGAAAATCGATTGCAGCGGAGGACTTTAAAGTGTAAAGACGGTATATTTTGTGAATAAATTTTCTGTCAGTATGCTGTAAGCCGTAGTCGTGAATAAAAGAAATATTTAGACATCTCCTGGATTGACAAAAATGCGATCTAAGAATAGAGATAATGAGTCTGTATTATAGAGTTTAATCGATAAGTTTTAATATCTTAATGTTTGTTTTATCGTTGTTTTTAGTTATAATTTCATTTCGGCTGGTCGATGAGCGTCTCCTTATTTTTTTTATTATTGTATAGTTTGTACCTCGAGTGAGGACACCACGAATGTTGACTGCAGTTCTTTTTGTAATGTTGGACATATTCGGTTACTCTGTGGTCATCGTAGCGGCTAATTTTAAGATTATAATTATTACGTGTGTTGTCGATAACCTGTTTCTGAGATATGGCAGAAAAGACGTTTTGTAAATCAAACAAATAATAAAAATTATGTAATCTTAAGCGAAACAATATTCGAAAACATGTATCTTGTGAACACAAAACTTAATCAATTGTTTTGGACAACTTTATGCCAATTTCTAATTATAAATAAATGCGCGACGTATCTCAGATACCGGCCTCTAAATTTAGGTATTCGTCAACTTAAATAATTTAATTTCTCGTGATATTATTCTAAATATCAATGTAGGTTTTTATCAGGGAATGAACCTTGTAGATTCACAAGCACTAAATTGATTCGATGAGTCGAGGTCAAGATTCGATGAGTCGAAATCAATATTCGACGAGTCGAGGTCAATAAGGTCACAGATTTTTAAATACATACACTGTATGATCTGACGGTAAATACATTATAAGGTTATATTATAGATTATTTATTCTAAGTACCATCGCTACCATTTATTTCATTAGTCTACTATAGGGTTCCCCTGCCCCGCTTCGATGTCCAGAACATTCGTACAAGACCGGCATTAATTAATAACTTTTTTTATTGATAAACATTTTATTTAAGATGTACCAAAAAAAGGAAATATTAGCGACACAGCGCTCGCTCCACTGTCGCAGTGATTCTCTGTAGTTATGTATTAAAAATAAATAATAAACACATTTCTTGGTAGTTTTCCATTTGATTCCATATGATTTATATTTATACCTTATCACAACCTTTAAGCTAAGATGGTTTTTCATTCACTGATAATAATAAATAGATATACGTTTATCATAATTTAGTTTTTCATTTATTAGTTAACCCAATTTTATTAACCTGTGTATAATTTTATTCAATTGCTTTGATTTGATTATTTTATTTATATTTACAAGATGAAATATTTTTTGTTATTGAATGTATCGGTGTTTGAATGTCGTGATGGCCTCTCATGTAAGAAATCGTGGGTTCGAATCCGGGCAAATATCAATCTTTCTTTTTCAATTCATAGGTACTCTCAAAAGTTTATCTTGGACGTTACTGAGGGCCTCAGTAACGTCCAAGATAAACAGTCAAAAAAGCCTTTATGTCTACGGAATACGGGTGATACCAATACCATTCGCATCAGCTCGGCTCGGACGACGCGTCACGACGCCGGCCGACGGCGAAACGAGCCGTTTGTCGATTAGCTGATCGCATTCGTACGGCGCTGTGGTGATACGCACTCGGCTTAAGCAGATTCCGCGTCGATAAATGTGGGTAGATCCTAACACTCCGTGCCTAAGCACGTAAAGCCGACACCGCCACTTTGACAGTCGTTGCGGGCAGTCAGAACCCAGAAAGTTTGACCAGCCTAACCAAGGGGTATTGAGTTGAGTTTGATATAGGTTGAGGAGGTCAGAAAGGCAGTCGCTTCACGTAAAACCTTGGTAGCCAGCAGAATGCGGTTAAGCTGGAAGCAAGCCGACCCCAACATAGTTGTGAAAAGACTAGGGAGATGATGATGAAAGTATCAGTGTAAACTCAGAACAAAAAAAAAGACGTGTGGCACTCGGAGACTGCCGCGGTAAAGCTATTGCATAGCAATTATAATGATTTTTATTTATATTTTACTCTTTTCCTCCGGCTAAGCAGTCAGAGCCACTAACCACTAGACCAACAGGCCCTTTAAAACCACCGGATCAGTGAGAAAAGTGATGGCCGCCATCTCGGATACTCAAATCAACCTCATTTTTGACCTTAGCACCCCAAAAAACCATGAAAACGACACCCATGACGTATATTGTGAGAAAGGTCACGGCCGCCATCTTGGATTCTCAAACCGACCTCATTTTTTACTTTTGCACCCCAAAAAACCTTGAAAACGACACCCATGATTCATATTGTGGAAAAGGTCACTGTCGCCATCTTGGATTCCCAAATCGACCTTATTTTTGACCTCTGCACCCCAAGAAACCATGAAAACGACACCCATGATGCATGTTGTGAGAAAGGTCACGGCCGCCATCTTAGATTCTCAAATCGACCTCATTTTTTACCTTAGCACCGCAAAAAATCATGAAAACGACACCCATGACGCATATTCTAAGAAAGGTCACGGCAGCCATCTTGGATTCTCAAATTGACCTTATTTTTGACCTTAGCACCCTACAATACCATGAAAACGACACTCAAGCGTAATATTTCAAAAAGTCATTAAAAGTTATGCTATTCATCGATAGATGGCAAAACTAAGAAGTATTGATTACCGCTGTGTCTGTGTAAGTGTGTAAAAAAATTTCGTTACGGAATTTCTGGATTCGGTCTCCACGCCCAAGGCCCGCGATTCAACTTTTACTGATTACCCTTGTTTCTTCGGTAGCCCTTCATGTACTAGGGCCAACTAAAGGTAATAATAAAAATAAAATAAGTTTATTTGCACCTTAAAGATTACAAAGGGTTTGTTATACAGGAAAGTACAAGGTAAACAAGGTAAAACAATAGTTTTAGACAGTGTTGCAACTGATACCCAAACTAGGCTAACTAAATATCCTGTAAGATAGGCATCAGCGCCCACCCTCAATGCAAAAGCGAAGTGAAGTACTTAAATCAAATTTAAAATTGACTCCTGTTTTTATAACTCTAAGGCAGAAAAAAAATTAAAATTAACTTAATTCTTGTGCGCGCGTGTGTGTGTGTGTGTGTGGTGGTGACTGTGTATGTGTGTGTGTGTGGGGGTGAGTGAGTGTGTGTGGGGGAGAGAGTGGGTGTGTGTGGGTGGGTGTGTTTGTTTGTGCGGTTTGTGTGTGTGATGAGTGTATGTTAGTATGTTGTGCAAATGTGTATGTACTTGTGTGGATGTCTATGTAAGGGTGTGTATATGTATGTATATTAATGTGTTTAAGTGAAAACTAGCATTATTTAGTTATTATACTAGTATTTTTAATAGGTTTTCAGTTTGTTCATAGTCCAGTGACAGTAACCATGTAATAACTTTAAGTTTGCATTTTTTTTTTGTAGTTGAGTAAATTTCGTTTATTCTATTTGCCGTGTTATACAGTTTCGGACCTAAAAATAAGTTAAATCTTTGTGCGAAAGCAGTTCTACACGCCTCTGTTTTATATATTTCCCAGTGCCGTCTTCGGGTAGTATGTTCATCGGTACATCGTATTTTGTGTTGGTTCATAATCAATGACATAATGAAAAGCTTACGAACAGTTAGTACCTCGCAAACTTTGTACAGTTCGGTAGTGGGGAAATACATAGGCTTGAAGTAGCTAACCTTCAGCAGTGCTCTTTGGGCTCTTTCAGCAATTAAAATGTGCGATTTAGCAGCACCCCCCAGCAAGATATACAGTAAGTAATAACTGCTTGACAGAGAGAGTAATATAACATTTTCATTATTTTAATATTGGCAGAGTATCTAATTTGCTTAAAAATGTAAATAAGTTTTCTTATTCTATTTGAAAGGTTAATAATATGATTTTTAAAGTTGAGGTTTTTGTCTATTATTATACCTAAGTACTTTATAGTATTTGCAGAAGCTAGAGAAGGACAGACACAGCTTTCAATTCTGTTTTGGCAAGTATGGGAGGTTATGTGATATGTAAGTTGCACATTGTTATTGGGATTACGAATAGAAAAGGGTACGTATTTTGTTTTCTCAGTATTGAGAGAGAGGTAGTGAATTGCAAGCCATTTAGTAACAGAGTTGAAGCCATGTTGAGCCTTTTCATAGACGTCTTTCCACGTATCACCATGGAAAGTCAGGGTAGTATCGTCGGCGTAAGCGATAGTTTTGCAATTTTCAATATCAAGCAGAGTGAGGTCATTGATATAAACCAGGAATAAAGTTGGACCTAAGATACTACCCTGTGGCACTCCATAGGAAACCGGAAGACTGTCACTGGCTATATTACTAACTTCAACTCTTTGAGATCTTCCAGTTAGGTAGCCCTCAAAAAGTTGCAGCTGATTACCACGAACTCCTACTTGGTATAGTTTATTTACCAGGGTGGGAATAGAAACCGTGTCAAAAGCTTTCGCTAAATCTAAAAATATACTAAGGCATTTCTTATTGTTATCTAATGTTTTTACTATATGTTGAGTGAATTCATTTAATGCATCTTCTGTTGATTTACCAGTTCTAAAGCCAAATTGAGAATTAGAGAGTATATTGTATTTTTCTAAATAGGTTATAAGTCTTACGTTAATTATTCTTTCTAATATTTTGGATAATGATGTGAGAATTGAAATAGGTCGATAGTTAGTGACACGGCTTCTATCTCCACCCTTAAAAATCGGTCTGACAATAGAGCGTTTTAGCGAGGTCGGAAAAACACCCTGAGCAAGGCAATTATTAAAAATGTAGGTGAGTGGAGCGGTTATATATTCTCTGGTGATTTTAAGAACCTCACCTGAAATTCCATCATCTCCCGATGCACAGAACCTCTTCAGTCCCAAGATTAATGTCTGAACTTCGTCCTCGCAAGTGTCTAGCAATACAAAGGAATTGCTGGCTAAAGATGAGTTATATCGCGGTGTTGCATTGTCAGTTACTTCTGGAGTAACGATCCCACTTGCAAGCTTCTCACCAATTGTGGCAAAAAAGTTTTTAATGGTATTGACCGATTGATAAGGCGTTGATTCTATAGAGAGTAGGTCTTAAGAATGGTCATTTATGGCATTTCTGTTAGTAATATCATTAATGGCCTTCCATATTTTTTTGTTATTGTTACCCGCTTCATATAATTGACGTTTTTCATATTCTCGTTTTAATTTTTTAACTAGGTTATGATAGAAGTTCCTATATCTTTTGTATGTTATTTCAAGAATTTTGTTATCTGGATTTTGTCTACATTTACTGTGCATTCGATCCCTGACACGCGAGCATCTAACAAGTCCAACTGTCATCCACGGTTTTATAAGTCTGCATCTACTAGGTAAGTATGAAATTGTTGTGTTTATGTTTATAATAAGAGTTAATTTAGATATAAATAAGTCGATAGCAATATTTGGATCGGATTCATTAAAAATTGAAGAAAAATCAAGACTTTTGCAGGCTAATTTTATCGCGTCATAATCCAATTTTATTATTAGTTTTTTATGTGTCTTATTTATCCTTTTAAGTTTAACACAGCAAAGGATAGGTAGATGATCAGTAATAGGTGAAACTATAATAAATGTTTTAACAGGTCTATTAGTTTTTAAAAGCACGTGATCCAAGCAACTATTTGCACGTGTAGCCGTATTGAAAGCAGGAAGAAAACCATTCAGAGAGAGAAAGTCAAGATAATCAGTCAGGAAACGATCAGAACTATTAGCAGCAATATTTATATTAATATCACCCACAATTATTATATTTCTATAAGTCGCCAGACTATCTATAACTTTTTGAAGGGACGACAGAAATGTGTCTATGTTTTTAAAACAGAAAGGGCGGTATATTGCCAGAATTGCTATTCTACTTATTCTCATAAGAATACAATTTGCCTCATTTAATGTGGGTTCTTCAAGATAGGCACTAATATTGATTTTGACGTACACAGTTACCCCATCATTTTGATTATAATGCTGTGACGTGGCAAGACTAGAGTATCCGTGAAGTACGGGAAGAGTTCGTACGCACGACATCCAGCATTCCGACAGAACTATAATATCATTTTCAAATTGTAATCTGTGTAGAAATACATTGAAACTGTCAAAGTTAGCGTTAAGACTACGAATATTTTGTGATAAGATTTTTAGGTAGTGATTTGGCTGTTTGAGAATAGTGGCACAAAGCTCAGGTTTACAGTTCACCGTGTCTGATATCGAAAAATCGTCAATATTTGATAATATATCATTATCGAATTTTGTAGTAGTTTATCACAGTGATGCCCAACAATGATACTACATTAATTAAATTTTTTTTTTCCACTATTTGGTAACATGATTGTAACTGTCGTGTTGTTTATGCTAACAAAATGCTGTGTGAAGCACCAGAAACACCTAACCGAAATTTTATTTAAGAAATACACCACATCTAATAAAAGCGTAGCATTGTAGTTGAGTGTGTGTGTAATGAGTATAAAATTGTATGTATTAAGTAAGAATGTGTTGGTAGTGTTAAATGTATAGTTTGTGCTGTGAGTGTTGTGTTGTAGTATAAGTGTGTTGAGTAGTGTGTGTAAAAACATTTTTTTTTCTACATGCAATATAAGGAAAGCAATAAAAGTATACATAATCAAACTTTTTGAAACTAACAGAAAGGACATGCTATCATTAAATTTTTTTAGAAAAAAATATACCGCTTTAGCTATAAAGTAGCAATTGTTGTATGTGTCGTCGTACGATCCTTTTATGAGTCACATTTTTTGACTCACAAGTTTTTCCAATTGAACTTCCGATTTAATCTGGATGGTGGGTCCGGTCTCGGTTTTTTTTACTAGCACCTTTCCATTAGCAGTCCAGCAGTATTTTAGCCGATTGTCTTTTATGTGAGCTCTTGCAATAAAGTGAAGTCTTCTTGCTCTAGGGGTGAGGTGTTCTACAATGTATACGGGGGACGATCCAGTGGCTTCAAGGTTGGAACTGTTTAATTTTGTGGTGCTAGACTGGTTATAGGTCTTAATAATGACGACGCGCTGGTTGACTTAGTAGCCACTTAGCTCGTAGGCACTTGCAAAGTCCGTTTACCTAACCTAGAACTATGAGTACAGGAAAAAACTGTAAACTTGTAGATGGATCTACAAAAAATTAAAAATTATTGTAACCAGATTTCATTACCTACAAGTGCGGAAAGGCGGAACCACATTACCGTGTCGTGGCGCGCCATGATGCTTACTGGCGTGGCGGTGAGTGTGCACACTTACGTGTCGTGTCGTGGCGCATTCTGGCGTTTTTTCTGAACAGTACTTAACGAACCTTTGCAGCGTTCAAACGTGCATAATGTTTTCTTTTGATGAACACCTACATTTTCTCTTAGCATTGAAATTTCTTCAGTCCAAAAAAATAAACGAAAATACTGGGTTCGCCCTATAAACAGAGGATTGTTAATTTTGTATAATTATTCATTTATCCCTTTTTAAATAAATATTATAGTAATATACTATTTTATTGACTTTCAAAATTTCAGTAATTCCTTTCCAAACACTATTTACAAGTTCAATAAGATCGTCAGTAATTTTGCTGCAAATATTAATAAATCCAAAAGTGCCCGCCAGATGTTCGGTTCGCGCCACGAGCCACGCGCCGGTACAGAAACACATTTTGCCCGCGTGTCGTGTCGCGTCATAAACCCCCACCACCGCTCTGGCGCAATCGGTGGCGAGTAGTCTGCGACACGGCCGAACGTGTCGCGCCACGACACGCCATACAAGTGTGTCTCTAACCATACTAAATGTATGAAACCGATATGCTTCTGGCGCGCCACGACACGCCACGACACGGTAATGTGGTTCCGCCTGAACGCTCGATGGGTCAGTCTAAAGGCGGAACCACATTACCGTGTCGTGGCGCGCCATGATGCTTACTGGCGTGGCGGTGAGTGTGCACACTTACGTGTCGTGTCGTGGCGCCTTCTGGCGTTTTTTCTGAACAGTACTTAACGAACCTTTGCAGCGTTCAAACGTACATAATGTTTTCTTTTGATGAACACCTACAATTTCTCTTAGCATTGAAATTTCTTCAGACTAAAAAAATAAAAGAAAATACTAGATTCACCCTATTTTATTCAGAAAGGAACTCCAACAAAGGATACACATTACATGCATTATTATACAAAGTTCTTTGAAGATTTGTGCTCCTTCAGTTATAGGAGACACACATCATGCATACATCATCATTTTAAACATAGTTTAGCATTGTATAAGTTAAAGTACACGATAAAATTAAAATCAAACAGTATTAAATTGAATTAAACAACACATGAACACAAAATCAAATTAAACATTTGAAATTAAAACACGGGTTAAATACTAAACAATTGAAGAATAAAATTAAAAGAAAATTAAACATTAAAATATTCTAAAACACAAATAATACAATCAAAGAGAAAAAAAAACAGAGATAAACAGAAGATTGTTAATTTTGTATAATTATTCATTTATCCCTTTTTATATAAATAATAAAGTAATATACTATTTTATTGACGTTCAAAATTTCAGTAATTCTATTCAATAAGATCGTCAGTAATTTTGCAAATATTAATAAATTCAAAAGTGCCCGCCAGATGTTCGTGTCGCGCCACGAGCCACGCGCCGGTACAGAAACACATTTTGCCCGTGTGTCGTGTCGCGTCATAAACCCCCACCACCACTCTGGCGCAATCGGTGGCGAGCAGTCGGCGACACGGCCGAACGTGTCGCGCCACGACACGCCATACAAGTGTGTCTCTAACCATACTAAATGTATGAAACCGATATGCTTCTGGCGCGCCACGACACGCCACGACATGGTTATGTGGTTCCGCCTTTACTCGCACCTGGCCAGTTTTTCTTTTACTGGCCATACTAGGAAGGCCTAACCTCGTTCAGCTACTATTTAAAATAACATGTCACCATCAAACAAGTTTCTGAGGTATGTATGAAGGTCATAGCTCATTACAGCCACCCGGCAGCTACTCCGCACCGACTCGCCTTATAACAGAGGCGATCCGGTGACGGTACGGAGTTGATATAGTGAGCGAATCCCCATCCATATAAAGAGTCGGTGCGGAGTGGCTGCCAGGTGGCTGTAATGAGCTATATAAAACAGTGACTACAGCGAAATTGAATAAAATAGTGAAAATGAATAAAATAATGTGGTTAGTAATATTTGTGACAATGTTGACCGCGTGTCAAAGTGTTTCCTCTGAAAACTTGGAACTGAAACAAGTCTTCATACTCAGTCGCCATAACATAAGGAATCCGATAAGAGATGTTCATAGATTTACGCGGAAGACCTGGCCCCCACGGACTGGCCCACCAGGGGCCCTGACTGCTAAAGGAGCACAGCTAGAAGGATACATGGGCGAATATTTCTCAGAATGGTTCAAGAGTGAACATTTCCTTCCTGAAGGATGTCCAGAGGAAGGTACAGTTTTTGTGTACTCCAACACATTGAGCAGAACCAAAGCGACTGCCAAAGCATTTATTGATTCCGCATTCAAAGGCTGTAACTTATTACTACATCACAAAAACACTACAAAGCCGGATCCCGTGTTTAGAACTGTCATACACAACACCACCGAAGCATATAAAGAGATGGTGCACAAAGAAATAAACAGAAAATTACAAGCTCATAATTCTAAACTAGTGGAAATTTACAAAGAAATGAATAAGATATTGGATATTGAAGGATCAGAAGTTTGCATGGAGGATGGAATATGTGACTTGACGGTAGCTAATGACACAATTTTGATACGAGTCGGCAAACTAGTGGAAATTGCTGGACGGTTTTCTATAGCACATAGATCTATTGGCGCATTTATTATGAATTACTACGATGGCACGCCAATACAAGACATAGCATGGGGACAAATAACAACACCAGAAAAATGGCATTTCTTAACTGAAATCTGTCGTCTTAACCAAGAAATAAGACATAGAACTGTAGGGAAAGATACGGCAGCCCCTTTAATGGAATATATGGCTAACACATTTAAGAATTATGACGAAATGCCAAAGTTAATGTTGGTATTCGGTCATGATACTAATATGAACTCTGTAGCAACAGCTATGGACTTTGAGTGGATCGACTTACCAAATCAAAACGAGAAATTCCCGATTGGCGGAAAGTTTGTGTTTCAAAGATGGGCAGACAGTAACGGTGATTATTTGAAAGTAGAATTTGTGTACCCAAGTTGGTCCCAGTTAAGAAATGGGTCAAAATATTCGTTGGAAAGTCCTCCGCAAAGAGTTGTGATGCGATTACCGTGGTGTAATACTGATAGTCGTGGGCTTTGCCCCTGGAATGAGTTTATAAATAAACTTTAGGTTCTATGTGTGATACATTCTGTTTAAGTTTTCTTTTTTGGTTATAAAAATATCGGTAACACATATGTACTATTGATATTTAAAACTGTGTATGAGGTACCAAGGAAAACGCGTTTCGTTAATCATATGAAGTTGATTCACAAAACCTGTTTTCCTATAGTTTGTCGGATTCGTTGGTCTAGTGGTTAGTGACCCTGACCGCAAAGCCGGAGGTCGTGGGTCCGATTCCCACCCAGGGCAAACTTTGTCTAATGTTTGTCTGTTCTGTGTTTAGATGTATTTTATAATTTGTATAAGTATGTTTATCAGTTGTCTGGTCACCATAGTATAAGCTCTGCTTAGTTTGGGATCAAATTAGTAGGTATAATAAGTATAGTTATTTGTTATTTAACTGTAAATCGAATCAAACCCATCATTTTATTACCATATAATATAATTTATGTGATATTAAAATTGTCGCGAAATTTATTTGTGCACATGAAATATTTGCTAATTTTTACCATAACAGAAAAAGGTCTTCTCATACGCCGATGATACCGCGATAGTTTTCTCAGGGAGATCCTGGCATGATGTTAAACATAAAGCGGAGCTGGGTATGGCCCAAGTAGCTAAGTGGCTTTAGCCACTTAGAAAGTTAATGTTTAGAAACATTAACTTTCTCACACTTAATACGGCTAATAAACGAATTATATAATATGTTTTTAAATAAGCAAGAGTACATAACCTAATAAAGACTTTAGCAGACTTTAGCATAAAAGTTCATACATGCGGAGACTCTAATAATAGACACCGTAACTGTGCTCATTAAACAGGTCGCGCAGACAAAGTACCTAGGAGTGATACTCGATCAACGGTTATCCTGGTATCCCCACATTGATCAAGTTACGAGTAGACTTAGAAGGCTAAGCTGGATAAGATTCAAGACTCTCAGACACATCACACCAAAGAAAATATACACGAACAGCGCCCGAAACCCGTCGAGAAATATTTTAAATGAGATTTACACAGCTCTGGTCCAGTCGGTCCTAATATATTGTATCCCCATTTGGGGCCAGCAAAAACTAATTTTATCAACGTTGAACGTGCCCAACGGGCCCGAACAAATAAAGACAATGGTGCCGATTCTCTTGTGCACAAACTAAACGTAAATTTAAGTTAAGTGCATCTTTCTCTTTCCATTTCTTAAAGAAAAGGACAGAAGATACATTTTAGTTTAATCCTGTCAAATTAGACAGCGCCTGATGAAAATTGACGTATATTTAGACGCCATGTTTTTAAATTGCGTCTAAATTATCTATGGAGTGTCTAAATTTGACAGGACTTAACTAATATTTGATCTTCTGTCCTTTTCTTAATTAAAAGGAAAGAGAAAGATGCACTTATCTTAAATTTACGTTAGTTAGTGCACAAGAGAATCGGCACCAATGTATTTCAAAAAGTTAAGACAACTTACTGAAAACCTGTATCAGATTAGTGATTTACTCTCAGTTCGTAAATTGTACGTAATCCAAACAATTCTAAAGATACATAAATCCCTAAAATATGACTCGAGCTTTACAACTCAAAGAAGAAAAAGACCTAATTGCACAAATTCCCTATACAAAAACCACATTCGACGGAAGACAATATAATAAACGAACGCTGATCGTTCCAAAAAAATACTTTGATTGTAAAAAAATCTTAACAAATTGGATAAAATCACTAACCTATGATGACACGGAGACACTCTTGGAACAAATTAAGTAAACACACACACACACGCACACACACACACCCACACCTACATTAGCAAACAATCCTTCAACAGTACACACTAACCTTACATAACACTGAACACATACCTGCAAGCAAGTTTTTCATAAACTTTAAACTAAATTCATACTTCTGGACCTCTTGTTTATATTTTTCTTTTTGATTTTAAAAATACGCTAGTTATAATAAGTTTCCGTATTGCTTTGCTATGGGAGAGCGGTGCTTCCCAACACAGGCATTATTTGCCTAAAGGCAAATTGTGCAAATGCCTAAAGGGGAGCTCCAACTACAAAATGATTATTGTATACTTAAGAAACAATAAACTATTTTATATTTGTATTTTGTACCTAGCACTATGAGTACAGGAAAAATCTGAAAACTGTAAACTTGTAGATGGATCTACAAAAAATAAAAAAATATTGTCACAAAATTCATTACCTACAAGTGCGGAACGCTCAATGGGTCAGTCTTACTCGCACCTGGCCAGTTTTTCTTTTACTGGCCTTAACCAGGAAGGCCTAACCTCGTTCAGCTACTATTTAAAATAACATGTCACCATTAAACAAGTTTCTGAGGTAGATGTACCTGGCATACATTATTTGTACAAAAATAAACCAGTCCCGATTTACTAATCGACACGTGTAGACTATTCAAATACCAGTGATGTATAATAAAACAGTGACTACAGCAAAACTAAATAAAATAGTGAAAATGAATAAAATAGTGTGGTCAGTGATATTTGTGACATTATTGACCGCGTGTCAAAGTGTTTCCTCTGAAATCTTGGAACTGAAACAAGTTTTCATACTCAGTCGACATAACATAAGGAATCCGCTAAGAGATGTTCATAGATTTACGCGGAAGACCTGGCCCCCACGGACTGGCCCACCAGGGGCCCTGACTGCTAAAGGAGCACAGCTAGAAGGATACATGGGCGAATATTTCTCAGAATGGTTCAAGAGTGAACATCTTCTTCCTGAAGGATGTCCAGAGGAAGGTACAGTTTTTGTGTACTCCAACACATTGAGCAGAACCAAAGCGACTGCCAAAGCATTTATTGATTCCGCATTCAAAGGCTGTAACGTATTACTACATCATAAAAACACTACAAAGCGGGATCCTGTGTTTAGAACTGTCATACACAACACCACCGAATCGTATAAAGAAATGGTGCACCAAGAAATAAACAGAAAATTACAAGTTCATAATTCCAAACTCGTGGAAATTTACAAGGAAATGAATAAGATATTGGATATTGAAGGATCAGAAGTTTGCACGCAGGATGGAATATGTGACTTGACGGTAGCTAATGACACAATTTTGATACGAGACGGCAAACCAGTGCAAATTGCTGGACGGTTTTCTATAGCACATAGATCTATTGACGCATTTATTATGAATTACTACGATGGCACGCCAATACAAGACATAGCATGGGGACAAATAACAACACCAGAAAAATGGCATTTTCTGTCTGAATTCTGTCGACTGAATCATGAAATACGACACAGAACTGTAGCGAAAGAATATGCAATCCCGTTAATGGAATATATGACCAATATATTTAAGAACTATGACAAAATGCCGAAGGTAATGTTTCTATGCGGCCATGATACTAATTTGATCTCTGCAGCAACAGCTTTGGACTTTGAGTGGATCGACTTACCAAATCAAAACGAGAAATTCCCGATTGGCGGGAAGTTTGTGTTTCAAAGATGGACAGACAGTAAAGATGATTATTTGAAAGTAGAATTTGTGTACCCAAGTTGGTCCCAGTTAAGAAATGGGTCGAAATATTCTTTGGAAAGTCCTCCGCAAAGAGTTGTGATGCGATTACCGTGGTGTAATACTGATAGTCGTGGGCTTTGCCCCTGGAATGAGTTTATAAATAAACTTTAGGTTCTTTGTGTGATACATTCTGTTTTCAAGTTTTTTTTTATTATAAAAATAGCGGTAATACACATGTGCTATTGATATTTTATCCTTCGAACACACGTGATTTGAGACACAATAGAATAACAATAGCAGCCCGACAGCCGGGTGTCGGTTGGTCGTTGAAAGGTTAAAACTGTTTATGAGATACCATAGGAAAAAGCGTTTCGTTAATCATATGAAGTTGATTCACAAAACCTGTTTTCCTATAGTTTGTCAGATCTGTTGGTCTAGCGGTTAGTGACCCTGACCGCTAAGCCAGAGGTCGTGGGTCCGATTCCCACCCAGAGCAAACTTTGTCTAATGTTTGTCTGTTCTGTGTTTAGTTAGATGTAATGTAATATTTTATAATTTTTAGAAGTATGTTATATCAGTTGTCTGGTCACCATAGTATACGGTCTGCTTACTTTGGGATCAAATTAGTATAATAAGTAGTTATTTATTATTCAACTGTAAATCGAATCAAACCTATCATTTTATTACCTACCTTATATAATTTATGTGATATTAAAATTGTCGCGAAATTTACTTGTGCAGATGTATTTGCTTATTTTTACCCTAACTTTTCTAAGTATCTTTGTCGAAATCTGGTAACACAATTATTATTCTTGTTTACTGTATAATTAAAAACAAACTACACGTGTAAGTATGTAAAACTTTGTCTTAAGCAGTTGAGGATAACCTCCGTTAAAATTAAAAATTAATTAAATTATAATTTTGTAGAACGTCAAAATAAAGATTTACTAAACGAAAATTCAGTTTATTATCTCTTATTTCTAGATTGATCCTTAAACCTTCGAACCCACGTGATTCGAGAGACAATAGAAAGACATAGCAGCGCGACAGCCGGCTGTCGCTTGGTCGTCGAAATGTTATTGAACTGGACTAGGAACTTTTAGGGGGTTAATAGTAACTGTGGAAGAGATTCAATGTTTACCTCACTCATGTCTCCTTCACCAAACCCTTAACAAGTATAATTCAAGAAACTTGCCAAAACAAATCAAATGGGCCCAAACTTATTCACTGAAAGGAAAACCCGATCTAATCGAAATAATTATAAATTGAATTGTGACGAAAACTCGTCAATATTGCGTGTGAAGTTTTATGTAAGTAGATTAGCTGTCTCCGGTGCGGTTTCTCCCGCATTTTTCGTTACTGCTCCGCAACCGTGGGTGGTAGCAATGGTTTATAGCCTATAGCATTCCTCGATAAATGGGCTATCTAACACTGAAAGAATTTTTCAAATCGGTCCAGTAGTTCCAGAGATTACCCCCTACATACAAACCTACAAACTTACAAATTTTACCTCTACAATATTATACTAGCTTTTGCCCGCGGCTTCGCTCGCGTTAGAAAGAGACAAAAAATAGCGAGTGAGTTTACTAACAAACAAATTTTTTATTATGATCAATCTGAATATAAACTTTTCGTTTGTCGTAAATCGCCAATCCGTCTTGAGGAAGCGTGGTGCCTATGCTCCTGCCTTCTCTGTAAGAGAAGAGACCTTTGCCCTGAAGTGTGACACTTGTGACAGCAATAGGCTGGTAAGTATTATTATAATTTCTGCATATTGTCCATTTATCTGTCACTTATCACTTTATTTTTTTCAATTAGTTTATTTTATTATTAGGTACCTATATAAAAAATCATTTAACATAAATGCCGTTAATATTTTTGTTATTATAAATAATTTTGCATGCCGAATGGTAAAATGTGGCTGAGCTGTATTATATATTCTAAGACCTGAAGGCCTACCATGAACTCTTATAGCAGGTCAATTTTCGACGATAAATAACCTGCCGTGTTAGTTTGTACCATGAGCGCGCTAAGCAGCAGGCGAGCCAGCGATCACGTGATCTAAACCGGCGAGTGACCACGTGACAGCAGTGTTGTGGTTGTGGCCCACTACACTGCTGTCACGTGGTCACTCGCCGGTTACTAGTGGGCTGCCCTGTTTATTGTACTCACCATAAAGTATTTTTTGACAAATTCGCATGTGACCGTTGAACTGCCCTGCCGTCATTATTTGCAGGCTTGTGAAAGTAAATTTAATTGACCTGTTTCAATGAATTTTAAATACAAAAACGTAAGTAATTATAATAATATGCATATAGACAATGATGTTATAAGTAAAAACTTATAACATCATTGCATATAGAATAATTTAGACGTTATTTTAAAGTATTGTAAAATAAAGAAAATTATCCGTAAGCTGTGTCTTTCCTGTTAATTTTAGATGTGTGATAAAGACGAATTTTTTTAGTTTTTTCGAAGAAGATAATCGTAGCACCAGTGTGAAAGAAAGGGATAATATTTAAAGAAGAAATAAAGAATTTTAAGCATCTAAATAAAACCTTTCGAGATGCCAGACAGCGCTTTTGTTAAGCTTTACAGCCCAACTAAAGGGCTCACTTGAACTGTAATGAGGTAAGAGAATTCACGCCACGCCCAAAGAAATCAACAGATTTGTTAGCTGAGACCAAGGTTAGTACTAATATATACTTCTATTCATCAGACTAATCATCTTAATACTATATTTGATACTATGCATGCATAGTTTCAGGTTTTACCTTTCTTTTTAATTTTAAAACTCGTTTTTCGCGAATGGAACCTATCAAAGACAAATACAGTGAAATTCATTGGATTTATTCATTCATTTATTTATTTAAATTAAGGGTCAGCACGACATTTTTAACAACTGAGAGTTGTTAAAAATGTCACAATAAAAAATCACGTAAATATATCCTATGCTTCAAATTAACTTGAACTCAGTTGAGTTGATTTCAATATTTTATTTGACTCTAAATGTGCAACTCTAAGTGTACAACTATGTTTTACTTATTTCAGATTTTTGAACAAGTTTGGTATGCCTGGAGTTTAGAGTTTAGAACTCATGTCGCAATAAAACGGCCAGTAGAACATGTAAACCCAAAAAAATTGTCTTAAATAGATAAACATTAAGTAAAAAAATATATTTAGATCTAACAGTTAATAATATATTTTTTCATTTTTGTAGGTGATTCTGGATTTCCATTACAGAAGTCGATGATGACTCCAGTTATTGATGCACCTCCAAATTCACGTGAAGCTCACTATACTGGGTTGCATGTGAGAAAACGAAATAAGCATTTTCATTTGCAATTGAGCCAATATGTTGAATCCGAAAGAAGTTTTTCAAAGTATCCAAAACATGACCGACGTCACTTCCGAGGCGCATTCTTTCAGAAGAGCCCAGAATCAAGAACAGCGGCAGGGCCTCCTTACTAGGAGACAGCTCATTGCTCATTTGTGGAATGTAACCTAGAATATTAAAATATTTTTTAAGTGTTTATATTTTTGTATGTAACGAATAAACACAAAAACTACTGAACAGATTACAAATATTCCTTTTTCTTTAGAAAGCTACATTATCCCTGAGTAATATAGGCTACATAATATCACGCTATATCCCACGGGAGCGAAGCAATTACCAAAAACCTAACGTTACGTGGGTGAAACCGCGAGGAACAGTAAGTTTTATTATAAAAATCTGGATCTAATTACCGATTATTTATACTCTTCAATGTTCCTACCACACGAGAAAGAAGATTTTCAATATTTAGGTAATTAAGTTTATGAATTATTTAGTAACAAAACTTACAGCGGGTCAAGTTGTCCAATCTTTGTTAGCACCACCAACAACCGAATTTAGATTTTTCGCCACCTCAGTCCACATTCTTCAGGTATTTCCAGAGATTGGGCACTTTTATCACAGCCCATAGCAATATCCCAGCAATAAAATAAAACACGAAACTCATCGGGAATAATCCATCGTCACAAATAAGACACTCTTACACATAACCACGGCCACAAATATTTAATTTTAATAATAAATCCAATTGAGTTTCAAAATTACCTCGTAAATTATTGTACTACTATTTGTCATTTGTCAAATAAGTATTCGTTCGAAAATAATCATGAAGTGTCAAAATGGTAACTTTTCGTTTTAAGTTTCACAAGCTGGAGTAAAGGCCTTCGCTTTTACAAATCAGTGCCAAACTCTTTTTATGCCACAGAAAAATGTTTATTTTTCATCACCTTTTAATTTTAAACTGTTTTTATATAAATATTTTTCACTTTTATGAAAACCGTAAAACCGCTGAAGTATTTTAGAACGTTTGTTTTCTAATAATCTTATATAATCTGTGCTACCAATGTACTGGTCAGAGACTCAGGACAAAAGTTTAATTATTGATGCAGGTCAGCCGGAAATGCTCATGGTACAAACACAAAACCTGTCAGGTTGAACATGTCAGGTTAAACTGCCCTGTACTTGGCAAGTAGTTGAATAGTTCATGGTAGGCCCCCTGTTGTTTACCCATATTTGCAAAAATAAAATATTCTATATTCTATAAGGCGTTGTACAAGATCCTACAAGTATGGATCATTATTTTTGTACAATGTTTTCCAAGTATGTAAGTTCATTTTAGTACAAATAATTATGTAAGTTCATTTTATTTTAATACAGTGATTTTTTTCGTGAGCCAGCCGTTTAGCTTTTAGAGGGCCATTATCAAACCCTATTTTAACAAAACCTTTCGACGACCAAGCGACAGCCGGCTGTCGGGATGCTATTGCCTTTTTTATTGTGTCTCGAATCACGTGTGTTCGAAGGATTAAAGCTGAATATCTCTCAAAAGAATCTTTAAAAAGAATGTCTCAGCAACCCCACACAATGGGGTGGGAGCGAAAAAAATATATATCCCCACTTTAAATCTACGGAATGAAAAATGTTTTATTTTTTTATTTTAGCACTTTGTCGACGTGATAAATTCACATATCTATGCAAAGTTTCAGCTTTATAGAAATAACCGTTAGGTCGGTAAGCTGAGGACGAATGGAAGGATGGACGGACATGACGAAACTATAAGAGTTTCTCTTGTACCATTTTTGTAACGAACCCCAGCATCATGGTAAGTTGTTTGATGTAACTTCTAAAGACGTAACGTCAGAGAAGCGATGAAAAAAAACCGTAAAAAATATTACCGATATTGTCAGGATAGTTGGGAAAATGTCCCTGCCCATTTCTGAATTTGATTCTGCCTGGGACCACCTGTATAATTAAAAAATATAGACAGCATTGATGTCATAATATCAACGATGCGTTTTATTTAAAACTAGTCTCAACGGTTTTCAGCGCGTTCTGCGCAAAATTTAAATTTTAAATAGCCTAAGTTACTCAACACAAACTTAGATGCCTGCGAAAATTTTTTAAAACCGCTAGACGTGTTTGGCCAGACATCCGGAACAAACAAGCAGAGAGACGAAAAAAATAAATTGTTAGTTCGGTGTATGTCGTCTGCATGTTCTTCTGCAACCGTAAAAAGCCGGAATTTTAAAAGAACAAACTGGTTTTTAATTTGTATAGTTAAAGCGTCACCAACAAACAAGGTTATGAAGTACCGTGCATTAACAACCGTTTTGCATTATATCGGTTTCATTAGTTTGTTGGTCATGCCAGGCCTCTAGAACTCCTGAAATAACAAAAATATATAAGCCGTTTTCTTTAAAACCCTTAAAATCCTTGGTGTCGTGATGGCCCAGTGGATAAGGCGCCCGCCTCTCGAGTAAGAGGTGTTGGTTCGAATCCGGGCAAGTACTAATGTGACTTTTTCAATTCATATGTACTTTCTAAAGTTATCTTGGACATCACTGACATTTCGTGCCTCGGAAAGCACGTAAAGCCGTTGGTTCCGGTTGTCATTCGTACAGTCGTTTCGGGTAAGTCAGAAAGTCTGTCCAGTCTAACCAAGAGGTATCGTGTCGCCCAGTTACTGGGTTGTGGAGGTCTGATAGGCAGTCGCTCCACGTAAAACACAGGTATTCAGCTGAATCCGGTTAGGCTGGAAGCCGGCCCCAACTTAGTTGGGAAAAGGCTATGGAGATGATGATAGTTTTCCTTTAAACCTCATTAAATACACTACCATCATTACTTTTATCAGTTTTTTTTGAGCTAACCGTTATTATATTTAAAAAAAACGTACGGACCTCCCGTTCCGTATCCCTATTATTATTCCTATTTACATGGGACATGAATCCCATGTCTGTTGTAGGGTGGGCACGACGGTGGCCATACAATATCAAGCATCCTCAACGCTATTGCGGCATTGCATGAAAACGTCCCCACCTACCAACAGATTTGGAACAGGCACCATTTGACGCGTTTAGTAAAATAGTTTTTTTTTTTATTATGGCGACGTACCTCTAAAGTATGGGGCTTCTATCTACCCGAACCAGGGACGAAAGAGTGTTACAAATCTTTCAAAATTTCATATTCTTGATTTTCTTTTACTATAATACGCATGCATTATACATATAAGCTTTTTCCTTAAATCTATAAATAAAACCCATTCATTTTGGCAACAAAATCTGTTTGCTCTTTTGCGGTTAGGAATGAACAGACTAGCATCTATCCCATGACTGTTGGAGGGTGGAGACGGTGGCCATTCTAAATCGTTCGGCACATAGCCATTCTTGTTTTATTCGCAACTAAGTTATGGGTATGAAAATTGCCTGAACTGCTTCGAGAAAAGGATGGTATGGCCTTGCAGCTTTTTTGATCGACTCAGTGGGGACAAAAAATAAACTAGTCTTGATTTAACAATCGGCACGTGTAGACTATTGAATTACTGGTGATGAAAGGCCAAATAAACAGTGACTATAGCAAAAAAATATAAAAATGAACAAAATTGTGTGGATATTTTTTGGATTAATATTGATCGCGGGTTATAATTTTTTCCCTGAAAATTTAAAACTGAAACAAGCTTTTATATTCAGCCGACATAATATACGGAATCCGTTAAAGGATGTACCTAGATATACGCCGAAGACCTGGCCCCCACGGGCTGGCCCGCCTGGGGCCTTAACTGCGAAAGGAGCACAGCTAGAAGGATACATGGGCGAATATTTCTCAGAATGGTTCAAGAGTGAACATCTTCTTCCTGAAGGATGTCCAGAGGAAGGTACAGTTTATGTATACTCAAACATAGTGAACAGAACCAGAGAGAGTGCTAAAGCATTCATTAATTCAGCGTTCAAAGGCTGTAACGTATTTCTACATTACAAAAACGCTACAAGGCGGGATCCTGTGTTTCAAACCGTTATACACAACACCACCGAAGCATTTAAAGAAATGGTGCTTCAAGAAGTGCAGAGAAAATTACTAGCTCATAATTCTAAACTAGTAGAAATTTACAAGGAAATGAATAATATATTGGATATAGAAGGATCAGAAGTTTGCACGCAGGATGGAATATGTGACTTGACGGAAGCTAATGACACAATTTTGATACGAGTTGGCAAACCAGTGAACATCCTTGGACGGTTTACTGTAGCACATAAATCTATCAACGCATTTATTATGAATTACTACGATGGCACGCCAATACAAGACATTGCATGGGGACAAATAACAACACAAGAAAAATGGAATTTCTTAACTGAAGTCTGTCGTCTTAACCAAGAAATAAGACATAGAACTGTAGGGAAAGATACGGCAGCCCCTTTAATGGAATATATGACTAATACATTTAAGAACTATGACAAAATGCCAAAGTTAATGTTGGTATTCGGTCATGATACTAATATGAACTCTATAGCAACAGCTATGGACTTTGAGTGGATCGACTTACCAAATCAATACGAGACATTCCCGATTGGCGGAAAGTTTGTGTTTCAAAGATGGGCAGACAGTAAAAGTGATTATTTGAAAGTGGAATTTGTGTACCCAAGTTGGTCCCAGTTAAGAAATGGGTCGAAATATTCGTTGGAAAGTCCTCCGCAAAGAGTTGTGATGCGATTGAAGTGGTGTAATACTGATAGTCGTGGCTTTTGCTCCTGGAATGAGTTTATAAGTAAACTTAACAGTGGTGGTCGACCCGAGTCAGAAGTTCAAATATGACATTCTGTTTTCATTAACGTATAATGTTTTTATCTAGATAGTATATAATATATATTTTATAAAAGTATCGGTTACACGTATGTATTTAAACTGTTTATAAGAATGTGTCTTCATAATAAACTGCAAATCGAACCAACTCCATCATTGAATTACATTATACAATTAGTATGGCATAAAAATTGTCCCTGATATTACTACTATACATATGGTACTTATTTCCTTATTTTTAAACTATAGTTTTTTTTGTTTTTCTACAGGTATTAAGAACACAGATATATATCGTCAGTTAAGCACAAGTTACATAGTTATTATATTCCTGATTATCTGCATAATTAAATCTAAACTACACGTGTAAGTAAAATTTCGTCACAATCGGTTGAGGATAACCAGTATCAAAAAAAAAATCTAAAATTTTATTCTTTACTAATATACCTAAAGCTGAATAAATTGTTTGGTTGAACGCGCAAATCTTAGGAAGTAGGTTTATATCGAAAATTAATTTTATGTTGGATAGCTTGTCTATCGAGGGAGGCGATATATATCATTACGCTGCGACCCACGGGAGCGGAGTAGTTACCAAAAATGCGTGTGAAACCGCGAGGAACAGCTATTTAAATAAATTCTTACACGAAAATTCAGCTTATTGGTGCCAATTCTCTTGTGCACAAACTAACGTAAAAAGTTAAGTGCATCTTTCTCTTTCCGTTTAATTAAGAAAAGGACAGAAGATCAAATATTAGTTAAGTCCTGTCAAATTTAGACACTCCATAGATAATTTAGACGCATTTTAAAAACATGGCGTCTAAATATACGTCAATTTTTATCAGGCGCTGTCTGATTTGACAGGATTAAACTAAAATGTATCTTCTGTCCTTTTCTTTAAGAAATGGAAAGAGAAAGATGCACTTAACTTAAATTTAGCGAAGTTTGTGTACAAGAGAATCGGCACCATTGTCTCTTATTCCGGATTGATCGCTTATTTGGCTGAACTGCGACCTTTAAAGTTCAAAGTCAAGTCCAATTTAAATTTATTTCCAATAGACCAAAAAAGGCACTTATAAAGTAGTAAGATTATTAATTCTAGTCAGTAAAATGACATTTCCAGTGTTTTGCAGGTTTTTAGTCCCAAATAAATAGTGATGTGGTACAATCGAGTTTTTATAATTAAATCTTAGTCGAGAATAGTTTATTATTTACTAGCTTTTGCCCGCGGCTTCGCTCGCGTTAAAAAGAGTTAAAAAATAGCCTATGTTACTCTCTATCCCTTCAACTGTCTCCACTTAAAAAATCACGTCAATTCGTCGCTCCGTTTTGCCGTGAAAGAAAGACAAACATACAGACAGACAGACACACTTTCCCATTTATAATATTAGAGTATAGTATATAGTATAGTATGGATAGTTTATTCAATATCAAATTGCCTTTATTTATATAAAAATATTACATGTAATTTACGGTAACTAAACAGAAGACATACACGATAGGTAATTTAATATTAGGTACATAAAACAGTTATATTATTTGTTTTTGGTAAGGTCCATATTTCTAAAATTGTAATATTTAATACGGTATGTATTCAATATTTACAATAAAAAACCGGTCAATTGCGAGTTCTACTCGCGCAACGAGGGTTCCGTTAATTTGTTTTTTAGTGAAATAACTACAAATTTACGGTTTTCAGAGTTTTCCTTTTACTTGTGTTACATGACCTTGCTTCTTGCCAAATTTCACAATTCTAGGTCAATGGGAAGTACCCTATAGGTTTTGAGTTTTGATTCCCTTGAAAATGTCTAAATATGCAATATAAACCGCCATATCTTTTTATTGCGTTGATTTAGAAACTTGATTTTTTCACTGCTTTGAGAGATAGCAGACCTGAGTATGTGATATTAATTTCAGCTTGATATCTCGACGCGTTTCTGAGAAAAAGGTTCTTGACAGACAGACGGACAGACGGACGCCTGATGTCAACTAACTACAAATTTACGGTTTTCGGAGTTTTCCCTTTACTTGTGCTACATGACCTTGCCTTTCGCCAAATTTCATGATTCTAGGTCAATGGGAAGTACCCTATAGGTTTTGAGTTTTGATTCTCTTGAAAATATCATAAATATGCAATATAAACCGCCGTATTTTTTTATTGCATTGATTTAGAAACTTGATTTTTTCACTGCTGTGAGAGATAGCAGACCTAAGTATGTGATATTAATTTCAGCTTGATATCTCGACGCGTTTATGAGAAAAAGGTTCTTGACAGACAGACGGACAGACGGACGCCTGGTGTGAACTAACTACAAATTTACGGTTTTCGGAGTTTTCCTTTTACTTGCGCTACATGACCTTGCTTTTTGCTAAATTTCATGATTCTAGGTCAATGGGAAGTACCCTATATGTTTTGATTTCCTTGCAAATGTCCAAATTTGCAATATAAACCGCCGTATCTTTTTATTGCATTGATTTAAAAACTTGATTTTTTCACTGCTTTAACCCATATATGCCCGTAATTATTATTTACTCCGAATTTTGTAATTTTTTGATATATTAGTGTAAGTATATATAAAAATATATCTGTAACATCACTTTTGTGAAAAAGAAATGGGAAAGTGGTTTTTCATGGTGGGTCACTAACGACCCACTGGGCACATACCAGTCCTATGGCTATTAAATAAATAACTTCAAACATATCGTATCAAAGTGAAATAAACTTTATAAAGAAACTTTATTATTACAATTTATGATGATAATTAGCACAACATTTGATATGTAATTGAATTTCACACTTTTTACAGGTTTTTGTGGTCTTATTTTTTACACACAGCACACCACCTTCTTTTTTGTCGGGTAATTATCATATTATCTGCTTCAAAATAGCTAACTGCAGACGCTATTTGTCTTGATGTTGATGGGCATGAGGGACCTGGCTTGTTCCGTGGCAATCCAAATCTCATGAGAAGCGTTCTAAAGTGTCCACAAAGCTGCCTAGAGATTTTTCCAAAAGGGTAGCGTTGTTTACAGTTACGTTCACAAGCCATAACATGATTGGCATATACCATTTTTATGATACAGCATTGCCATCAGGGGTACCTACATTGGCATCAAGCTTTTCTACTCTTTCCTTGTACCTGTTATGTAATTATGGCAATCTTTTTGGCACAATTTTTTTTTTCCCTATTTCCGTTGGTTTTGCTGGTTTTCTTTACAGAGATTTCATTTTTTATAGGATTGTGAAGTTCTTGGTCTAGCTGGCTCGTATTTTTTACTCTCAGATACTAGCTGTCTTCTGATTATGACTAATTCAGCATGTGCCTGAAGTTAAGCTCAATTGACCCGATCAGACTCATTACATCATTCGTCTCCAGAGTTCAGTTCTGAATTCTGACCACTATTTAGAGGATCTAATATAAATATCGATTTCATCAACTGTATTTCTTCAGCAACCCTTTCCAATTCATCATAAATCTCAAAAGTGTTGAGCATATGGTGAACTCCTATATAAATATCATTAGGTCATATATGTGCTCAAAGGGTCGTTAACGACCCAACCAAGTTTGCACTTGATTATAACTATTGTAATAATTACTAATTGCCATTTTGATTTTTTTTTATGATTATTTAGTTATTCGTCAACATAAATAAACCGCAAAAATATATTTTCGTACAGACAAATAGAAAATATTTACATTCGTAAATAGGGAAGCGTGCACTCAACGACACAATTTGGCTGGTAATAATTTTAAAGTAGTAAAATAACTTCTCATGTTCACAAAAAATGGAACGATTGTAGATAAGAACAAAGGGATGTTTGTCAAGCTTCGAATCGCGCGTTATTGCTGATCTCAAGTGATAAAAGAATTACATAAATAATCACTTAGTCACCTTAAGTATGTGTGGGTCGTTATCGACCCTTTGGGCATATATGGGTTAAGAGATAGCAGACCCGAGTATGTGATATTAATTTCAGCTTGATATCTCGACGCATTTCTGAGTAAAAGGGTCTTGACAGCCGGACGGACGGACAGACGGACAACAAAGTGATCCTATAAGGGTTCCGTTTTTACCTTTTGAGGTACGGAACCCTAAAAAACGCTTTGATAACTAATAAAATAAAGCATGACTAAATGTCTAAATCGATTGATTGCGGAACATCACTATTGTAGCGGGTCACCCATAGAGTAAAGTAATATATCGGCGGGGTTATTACCTATGAAACAGCAATGAGCAATATTTTCGTATTATGTATGAACCGATTGCTAATCGATCGCTGATTGTTCTAATGAACTTATTGCTACGATGACGATAAAGTAGCAATCGCTGGAACTAATTAAATAACCTTTAACAAAAAAAAACTTAACTTTGCTCCATGGGCGTAGCCAGCCTTGGACTCGGGATGGGGCAGAAGTCACCTACCCCCCCCCCCCTCTCGCGGTTTTTTTTGCCATGCCCATGTTTATGTTGTATTTTGTAATGTTATTGCCAAGAGTGTAAGTGAGTGTGTGAGCGGTGCTAGAGAAAGAGCAGAGCGGACGCGCCAGAACGCTCTGGACCCGAGATATAGAATAATAAAATCCTCTCAAAATACCTAAGTAAAGTAGGTACAAATTTCACATAACGATAGAGACATACAGAGAGTATGGTTTGCTGGCATTGCTGGTAAGCTGCATGAAGTTAACCTACGTGCTCGAAGGCTACTTCAAGTACCAGCGCTAAGGAGAGGCAAGCGAGGAAGAAGATTACATGGGCTATTGCACACGAAAACTGGAACCATTTTCAAAGGTCACTTGTGCTTTTCACTGATGAATCCAGGTTTGGATTTCATACTGATTCGCGAAGAGTACGCGTTTTGGGGTGAACCTGGACGTTGGAAACGACTGCAGCATCCACAACAAGTTCATGCATATCAAGGTGGCACGATTATGGTTTTAATTGAAATAACTGCTAGAAATACCGAGATGAGGTGCTAGAGCCTGTCATCTTGCCCAACAGACAGCAAATCGGACAAAATTTCCAGCACAACAATTCCCGTCCACATCCGGCGCCTTTCGTTACATGTTTCAACAGCATCTAAGCTTTAGACTGGCCTGCACAATCCCCTGACCTATTGAGCATGCCTATGTGCTTTACAATGTTTCAAATATAAGAAGTGCAATTTGACGTTTCATACTTTTCATTACGACACAACTTTGTAAATGCGTAACTCAAAAATTGACATTTATTTCTTTCGTAAAACCACGTAATTTTAAAGTTATTTTTATTTTATCACAAACTGCACAATTCTTAATCACTTAATTTACATTAAAAATATTCAAACAAAGCAATATAACCATTGTTGACAATAAATAATATTTTTTCTCGACGTCGTGTCAAAGTCACGTAGTAAGGTACGATACCGTAGTGTTGTGACTCTTCAAATTCACTTGTATACCAATAATAGTTAAAAATTACCGAATAATCGAACTTACTAATAACGATCGTTTTCAATGAAAGCGACATTTATTATTTAAATATATTTTTGATTATTTCTAAATGTCAACGAAAAAGCATATTTAAAATTAAACATATAGTTATTATAATTTTAATAAGTTTTTGTAAGCAAAATCGCTCGTGCTCAAGTCTTGACAAAAATATATTTTTTCTTTTAATTTGGCAACACTGGCAATTGAGAATTTGAGAATTTCTTTCATCTAAAATTCAGAAATTGACAGTCTCAAAATAAATAAATCTGTTACTTAAATCGATTATAAATTATAAAGAAATGAAATCAATATCTCGTATAAATCGGATATTTTAGTAATCGATTTTTTTAACCCAATCCCTATTCTTCAGTAGGTTAGAAGTGTCAAATTGCACTTCTTATATTTGAAACACAGTAGAGAAGAGCTCTTAGGAATTTCCCTGAAGATATTGTGGATCTCATACCGAAGCCGGGGCGTCCTGACCCCTCTTTGAGGAGTGGCTGGAGAGGCGCCACGGCGCTCTCACGTTTTGCTTGACACAGGTCCTCACCGGACATGGTCAGTTCGGGAGGTTCCTGTGTCGGATTCGGGCGGAAGCGACGCCTGGGTGTCACCACTGCAGCAACGGTCGCCTGGAGGACACGGTCGAGCACACGGTGGAGGTGCGCATGGGCGGACCATCGACGTGTCCTCGTAGAGGCGATCGGCGGCGGTGACCTCTCGCGCCCAGCGCTGGTTCAGGCCATGCTGCGGAGCGAGACGGAATGGGATGCCGTCGCCTCCTTCTGCGAAGCAATTATGCTAGTGAAGGTAGCGGCGGCGCGCGAGAGGCAACGACGAGCCTCTTGCCCCGGACAAAGACCCAGGCGTAGACGTCGAGAGTCGCAAGACGACTACCGGCCACCGTAGGCACGGTTCTGCGGATGGCGAGCGATGGGTAGCTCGCCACCCGGCTAGAACCAGGACCGCGTCGACAGCGCGTTAGTGTTCCACGCGCGCCTAGTCAGCACATGAAGGGGCCCAACAGGGCCAACGCCTGCCGGGGTTGCGGAATGTTTATAATAGTTACCGTTACCCTGGAACATAAAGGGCAATCGAAGGAACATGAGTGGGTTTTAGTCAGTAAGAGTCTGACACGCCCTCCCGCCGCACCCAGGACGGGAGCAGTCATTTGATGATTCCCCACTCACCAAAAAAAAAAAAAGATATTGTGGATGAAAACCAGCTTTTCTTGCATCTAAGCAGGACTTTGGGCACTATTCCACAACAGGATTTTGACACCCTTATTTTGAGTATGCAGAACCGCTGCAGATGTGTCAGGAGCGTCTTAGAGGTAGATCCACGGATTAATAATTTTAGGTTTCCTCAATTTTTATAAACAAAATAGCTGCGTCGATTAGGTTTTGATGTTTCAAAAATAAAGTCAAGATTTAAATTTTGTCTGAGTTTTTCCTCTTCTTCTAAGTTTCTTTAAAATTTTATGCTTTATCTAAAAGTTTATTATCAGATTAGATAGGCTATTAACACAAGGTTTATTTTAATGTATAGGTGTCTTAACAAAAAGTTAATAGAATTATAGTTATTAAGTTTTAATTGAAATATCCCTAGACCATGTTGATGTGTGTATTTATCTACAGTAATACGGCTCTGTTTCAATAGGCTGCTGCGATGCGCGCGTTCAGTCAATCATGCGCGCTTTTTGTTTTGATCGCACTTCTTTTCTTGTCGACTATTTTTATTGTGTAACTTTCTTACGGATATTATGATTGTTGATAGTATGTATAAGATTTTTTTTTGTTAGGCGCCTAATAGGTCAGAGCCAGGGTGGGGCAAGTGCCCCAGCTTGCCCCAGTGTGGCTACGCCCATGCTTTGCTCTTAAAAACCATACTATATACGAAACCACCAAACGAAAAATGCATATTTTAGTTAACTGATTGCTCCACAGAGGCAGCACTATCGCTAGAGTGCTATTTGACGTGACGTATTTTGAATTGACGTCTGAGCAGCAAATTTTGCTAAATTATCGCGATCGCTCGGCTATTGCAAGATACGTAATCCCAGTGCGGGTCACCCTTTTTGGTATCAGTGACAGTTGCACTTGTCATTTTTCTGTTTCGAAATACAAATCGTACTTTATGAATGTCATTTACAGGACAAAAATGAATCTAGTTGTCCATTTCAAAGTGTAGCAACCTGTCAATGATTAAAGAGACCTAAGGCGCGTAAAAAAAAAAAGAAATATTCCCACTGTTCTCCAAAAAAATATATTTTTCCTGATTTTATTGTAGCACTTTGTCAACGTATAAAATACACATATATTCATGCAAAGTTTCATCTTTCTAGCTCTAACTAGAAAGATGAAACTACACTACACTATATACTTCCAGGGTGTCCCTGGAAGTATATAGTGTTCTCGCCTGGAGGTGCTGGCAGTAACGTCAGTGGCCTCCCGATCAGGAAGTGCCCTGGGGTCAAAGGAGAGAGATCGTTGGGGCCAGGTGATAAAGGAGTAAGAGGTCGGGAGTTGAGGATCGCCTCTATCTGTGTAAAAAGCGTACTCAACTCCTCAAAAGTAAGACTGGCATTTCCTACAATACGCTTAAGGCGATGCTTAGCACTCTTTACGCCAGCTTCCCATAGCCCACCGAAAGTAGGAGAATATGTTGGATTAAACACAAAAATGCCTTCATTGCTAGAAAAATCGTGAACAGAACGTAGACTGGACCGCAACATCCTACCCAATTCGTTTTTGGCCCCTACAATATTCTTTGCGTTATCGCAAGAAATACTATAGAGTTTTCCTCTTCTGGAAATGAATCGTTTAAGGCAAGCAATGTAACCTGCGGTACTGAGATCGCTGACCCAGTGGATAAGGCGCCCGCATCTCGTGTAAGACGTTGTGGGTTCGATCCGGGCAAGTACCAATATGACTTTTTCGATTCATATGTACTTTATAAAGTTTATCTTGGACATCACTGACATCCCGTCCCTCAGAAAGCACGTAAAGTCGTTGGTCCCAGTTGTCAATCGTAGAACTTTGACAGTCGTTACGGGTAAGCCAGAAAGTTTCACCAGTCTAACCAAGAGTCGCCCAGTTACTGGGTTGTGGAGGTCGGATATGCAGTCGCTTCACGTAAAACACTGATATCCACCTGAATCCGGTTAGGCTGGAAGCCGACCCCAACGTAGTTGGGAAAAGGCTAGGGAGATGTTGATATGGATATTTAAAACTTGCTGAACCCGCGGTTTTATGCGCATTAAGTTAGGTTCTGTACAAATGTGTTTTTATCTATTATTGTGCTACTCTGTTTTTTATTTTATTTTTAATAGCTTAAGTTACTCAACAAAACTTCCGATGTCTGTCAAAGTTCTGTAAATCTAGTTCAGTCCTTTAGCCAGATTATCCGGAGCAAACAAACAGAGAGACGCAGACCGACAAAATTATGTTAGATCGGTATATATGTATAGTCTAAATATTCAATTATGCAACAATAAAAAAGCCGGAATTTTGATAGTACAAATGGACACTTATTTTTTTGTATCGTTAAATCTTTACCAAAAGAACAGGTAATGAGCTGCATAAAATTATTTGGTGTCAAAAATAAACTAGTCATGATTTACTAATCGGCATGTGAGGACTATTTAAATACTGGTAATGAATGACAAAATAAACAGTGACTATAGCAAAAAATATAAAAATGTACAAAATTGTGTGTTTATTTTTTGGGATATTATTGATTGAGTGTCAAAGTTTTTCCTCTGAAAACCTGGAGCTGAAACAAGTCTTCATACTTAGTCGACATAATATAAGGAATCCGCTAGGAAATGTACAAAGATTTACACCGAAGACCTGGCCTCTACGGACTGGCCCACCAGGAGCCCTGACTGCGAGAGGAGCACAGCTAGAAGGATACATGGGCGAATATTTCTCAGAATGGTTCAAGAGTGAACATCTTCTTCTTGAAGGGTGTCCCGATGAAGGTACAGTTTATGTATACTCCAACATAGTAAACAGAACCAAAGCAACTGCCAAAGCATTTATTGATTCAGCGTTTAAAGGTTGTAACGTGTCTGTACGTCACAAAAACACTCCAGGCCCGGATGGTGTGTTCAAAACTGTCGTACACAACACCACGGAAGCATTTAAAGATATGATGTTACAAGAAATAAAGAGAAAAATCCAAATCCATTATTCGAAACTTGAGGAAATTTACAAGGAATTGAATAAGATATTGGATATTGAAGGATCAGAAGTTTGCAAACAGGATGGAATATGTGACTTGACGGAAGCTAATGACACAATTTTACTAGAAGCAGGTAAATCTGTGGATATTGCTGGACGATTTTCTATAGCGCATAAATCTATCGACGCATTTATTATGAATTACTACGATGGCACGCTTGAACAAGACATCGCATGGGGACAAATAACAACACCAGAAAAGTGGCATTTCTTGACGAAATTCTGTCGGCTAAACCAGGAAATTAGACACAGAACTGTAGGCAAAGATACGGCAGTTCCATTAAGGGAATACATGACTAATAAATTTAAGAACTATGACAAAATGCCAAAAATAATGTTGCTATTCGGTCATGATACTAATTTGAACTCTTTAGCAACATCTTTGGACTTTGAATGGATCGACTTACCAAATCAATACGAGAAATTCCCGATTGGCGGGAAATTTGTGTTTCAACGGTGGACAGATAGTAAAAGTGATTATTTGAAAGTAGAATTTGTGTACCCAAGTTGGTCCCAGTTAAGAAATGGGTCAAAATATTCGTTGAAAAGTCCTCCGCAAAGAGTTGTAATGCGATTGAAGTGGTGTAATACTAACGAGCAAGGTTTCTGTTCTTGGGAAGAGTTTGTCAATAAACTTTAGGTGTCAGTGTGCACTCGTACTACTAGAATTCCCTCACCTAGTCCTAGGGAACTACCCATCACTCAATAGTCTGAGTGCTGAGTAGTCCCGTGAGGGACTTGTTTGAAGCAATTTAGTGGAACGAGCGGTGTGTGATGATGGTTGTGGTAGTCTAGAAATGAGCCAAATAGAGCCATTGAATGTATTTATTACTTTAGTTTATTGTATTTTCAATGACTGGTTAAATTGATTTTCCAATTAGACTGCATAGTGAATTTATGCAGTTAATTATGTACATTGTACGTTGATTATTAGCAAAACGGAAGGCATAAATAATTCGCCTTGAGTACCTTGCTCTTTTGGATTTTTTATAACATGAAGAATACCAGATACACTTTAAGTACTTATAGTAAAATACATTTATTTTATTTTTCATTAGGCCAATTGAAAATGGCATATATTTGATATGAATCGGTTTATTTATTTTTATATACTGGCTTTCGCCAGCGGCCTTGCTCGCGTGAATATCGGAACTTTGGAGTGGAAATTTCCAAAAACCCTTTCTTAGAGTATACTTACTGTTCACATAGAACATACCGACGACGGGCCTGTTGGTCTAGTGGTCAGTGACCCTGACTGCTAAGCCAGAGGTCGTGGGCTCGATTCCTACCCAGGACAAACTTTGTGTGATGAGCATAATTGTTTGTTCTGTGTCTGGGTGTTATTTATCTATAATGTATTTAAACATTATATAAGTATGTATATCAGTTGTCTGATTACCATAACACAAGCTCTGCTTAGCTTGGGATCAGATGGCCGTGTGTAAGATGTCCCAGGATATTTATTTATTTTATTTATTTATACCCTTGTTGGGGCTGTGCGTTGATATATTAACCAGTTAGTTTCCCATTTAAATAGATTTCAACTACTAGATTACTACACGACTTCGATAGGTAAAATGTATGGTCAATGACACTGAATTTATGTTAATCTAAAACAAAAGTCAAGTACTTGAACTTGTAGCTACGCTCACGATTGTGAAAACAGCAATACAATTTAAATATAAAATAAATTAATAGATATATTGGGCAACAATTTATTTATTTATTTAAACTTTATGTACAAACACCGCACAGAGGCGGACTTAATGCCTTAGGCATTTTCTACCAGTCTACCTTAGGGTGATGCAGAGACAAGGGTATAGGTGCAGAAATACAGAAAAGTTACAGACCTAAAATATAATAATACAATACTTTAATACATATATAAATATATACATACATACTATATATACAAAGTGGAGAGAGATGTAAATAAATACAAGGAGAAATACAACAAATTTAAATAATATATAAAAATTACAATAATTTTGAATTTAGTATTTTTATGTAATTTTTAAAATACTGACAATTATATTTGTATGCCTATATTAGGCTGATCATAGCGCACATCAAACTAAAATTCGACCAACCATTGTACTTATGTATCACAAATAAAATATTTCTTTCTTTCTTTCATTCTTTCTATCGTGCGACGAGACTGCCAAGTCCTAAAGTAAAAGTTCTCGAGCTTTTACTTTGAATGTAAACTGATTGGTAGCCATCCAGACATTCTGAGGAAGCGCATACCAGAGAAAAACCGCTTGGATAGGAAAAGAAGATTTAAGGAAACCAGAACGGTGAGTAGGACATCGTAGAAGACGGTTATTGGAAGAACGTAGATTTTAGCTGTGCGCACTGCGCACAACTAAAATCTACGTTATTCTAAAATAAAATTGAAAGAGAGAAGTCAGATAGGAAGGTGAACTGGGTTTGTCTAAAAGTGAAAACAAGGTAGTCAAAGCACTTAACGCTCTGCGCTGTCTGATGGGCAACCATTTATTGCCCGATGCATGATCATACTTACGGAGAATAAAAACGAATCGAATGCAGTTATTAAGAAGACGGTCAAGTTTATTGAGTAAACAATTCACACACCTGTTTCTAACGCGGCGTCATGCGTGAGCGAAGAACGCGACGCGACGCAACACGACGCGACGTAATGCGACGCGATGCTAGTCATTACTACTCGAATCATGGAGAAGTACAGTACAATTTTGCTTGAAAGTTCGTGGTGTCGCATCTGGTTGCACTCAAAACAAGTGCGCGTTACGTCGCGTCTCGCCGCAGGCTGTCATTAGGCCGCATGTAGGGTATGCCATTGAGTTGATCGCGTTCGTCGCGTTTGCAGCGTCGCGTCGCATCGCGTTTTTCGCTCACGCAGGACACCGCGTAAGCTAGTTTATAGAATCTGGCGTTTATAGAATCTGACATTTGTAGAATCTGGCATTTGTAGAATCTGGCATTCATAAAATCAGAACTCGTCTGACATTTCTAGAATCTGACATTTTTCGACTAATCCGGCAGAGCCTGTGTTATGGTAACCAGACAAATGATATACATACTAATATGTTTAATTTATAGCTTCTTTATTATACTTATATGCAAAAAAACGTTCCTCTTTAATCACTGTATTTATTACAATAAACCTTATCAAAATCCGTCGCCTAGTTTTAAAGATCTAAGCATACATAAGGACAGACAGCGGAATGCTACTTTGTTTAGTACTTATTTCATTGACCCTTGTCCCAAGAAAACAAAAATAGGGGTCCGAATTCTCTGTAGTTATGTATTAAAATAATATAACACACACATTTCTTGGTATTTTTTTTTTAATTGGTTTAAACATTATATCCTATACAACCCTTAGGTAAGGTATGATCATGTTTTAACTTCATGTCTGTGCATAAGTTAAAATATGAATAAACATTAATGGGCCACTAGTAATAATACAATAGCGGTAAGTAATACCTAAGGCCGCTATCCCTCTGGCGTTTTACGATCATCGGCGTTTCTTCAACGTTGTAAAAAAGCCAACGATCATAAAACGCTAATAGGATAGCGGCCTAAATGCACCTTAAGCACCTTTGTTCATAAAGTTTAAATATATAACATTCATGGGCTGGTAATAACTGTTACTTAGGCCGTAGTAATTTTAATTAAGTACTACCATTGTTGACAAATATATGAGATTTTGATTGTTATTATCTAATTAAAAAAATATAAATAAGAAAGGGGTTATCCGTCGGCGTCGTAAAACTCGTCATCACTGTCGACGCGCGACGGGCAGCGTGCCCAGAAGGCTGGCAGCATTGCCACGCTGAATTGCGATGCTTAATCTTTGGGCAAAGTAGATGCCAGCCTTCTGATCACGTGAAGTGTCGACTAAACGTTTCGCAATCTCTTTGTAAAGAGAACGGGCACTCGGGCCCCATGGTCCCAAAGTTTCAACCCCAAACGGCTCAAAAATATAATTACCAACTAGGTTGTTATATTTCCGCCGCTTGAGGTTTTCTGCTTTGGCAGCAGCAGTGCCCGCACACATTCCATAACTAGGAAGATGCGATGGCGCAAGGGTGTCGACGCACGTAGCGTCCCACACCAAAGGCCTACCCAACTTCCAAGGCAATAATGACATTCCGTCTGGTCTCTTCCCATCGTCTCGTACCAGCCCGATGGGTTCTAAGATGGCTGGAACGCCGGCGGTAACAAGAGCTCTGCGGATAATGTCATTAATATTTGCATGACGTGGAATGCGACCTGCACTCCTGCTGCAAGAGAGGCCATGGTGACCGAGGCTGTCGACAGCTTCACCACATCGGCAGCGATGAGGAGTACAACATGGTGTACCTAAACGCAAACTTGTGGCGATACGGAAAGTATTGTCATCCAACTTAGTGCCTATGTTGGATGACGGTAACGCACGCAACCACAGTCCCGATTCCCATTCAGCAACAGCCAGTAGGCGAGCTCGCTCCGCAATGTTGGTACACGTCTCAAGAAGGTTATTCCGTGCCAACATACAGAGCGGCCCGTCCCACAGTCGCTGTGATGAACGGGTACCGGGAGGATTTTTGCCTGGGCAAGCCATTTTCCAAGCATTTATGGCTTCAGTCAAGCAAGGTACTTCGAAGCTAACCAAAGAAGAGGAAAGTATATTCCTGGTCAGCTCCTCAGTGCTGAAGACTGAAGACAGGAATGCAGGGAGACTAATACTGGAAATTTTGCGGACGCCCAGGCCACCTAAACGAATAGGAAGAGTGGCCTGTAGCCACGCCCGATCATCCAAATCAATGTTCAAAATTGCTGTTAAAGAATTTCGTATAATTTGGTCGATTTTGTCTAAAAGTGTAGGGTGTCCCATAACGGGGAGGAACGAGCAAAATAAATAAAATTAGGGCCGAAACAACAAAACCGAACCAGAGTTAAAGCGGAGTGAGTGCTAATCTTTAGGAGTCTTTCCGACATATCGTTGAATTTTTGAATTTTTTCCTCGACAAAATTTGGGAAAGACTCCTCGAGAATTGGAGACCCTAGGAGGTAAAGTGAACTTTTATCCACAATTTTGATGTTTGGTGCTATTGAACAGAATTTGGAAATTGTGGTCTGTCTGTCTGTATTGTCTAAAATGTGCAGTTCGCATTTGGAAAAATTTAGTTCGAGGCCAATGGCAGAAAAACTAGTTTTTAAAAACTCGAAATCCGATAATACAGTATTAACATCACCTCCGAGGGTCCCGTCATCCAGATACCAAACGTTAAATTCAGAATTTAGCTGCCGAATAATAGGTTGAATGGCTAAACTAAAAATGGCAGGCCCAAGAGGGTCGCCTTGTTGACAACCAACGGCGGATTTCAAAAGGTGGTCTTTGTATAATAATTTTGAGGGGTAACGATAACATTGCCAAAGGAATTTATAGATTTCGGGAATTTCTTTTTTGATTTGTTCCAACAAGGCGTCCCTATTAACTGAGTTGAAGGCGTTCTTGATGTCCACCTTCAAAATGACCTCACCTTTGCCACAATTTAGATAAGTGGAAACGGCATGTACGGCAGCCTCACAGCCCCCTCTTGACCCAAAACCAAGCTGAAGGGGCTGGAATTTTTTTTGATAAATTGTCACTAAAAATTCTACAACAAATTTTGGCTGCCGTACGCCTGAAGGTGGAACCAACGGCAATGGGACGAATACCACCATCTTTCTTGCGCAGGGCGCAGAGATTCGCCCCGTACAAGACATCGATGATGGCTTCGTCCACATTGCCGGACAGCATAAGGTTGATAAGAGCCGTTAGCTCCTTCAAAAGGGCCTCACCAGCTTCCCCGGCGCTTGCGCTTATTAGATCTTTCAAATGTTGAGGCGTCAAGCCGTCGAGGCCGCCGGCGGAACCACTCTTGAAGGAACCAACGGCCGCCATCACATGCTGGGCTGTAATGTTGAGAGATGATGAGTTCAAATCCGGTGGGTCGGGAAAAGTGAGGTCATCTGCTGGGACGGGGTGCTTACTCTCCAAAGCTGCAAGAGTCTCTGGAGAGAAAGGAGCAACCACATCGCTGCTAAAAAGAATCCTGGCGGCGCCCCTGATATCACCATCGCTTAATTTAGCCTCTACATGGTGGTATATGTCTTTATGACAAATTCTTGACGACGGAAATTTAGAATCCAAAAATGAAACCGAATTATTACAATTGTCTTTAATTTGAGAAGTAAGAGATTTTTTTGGTGCCAAATTTTTTTGTACGTGTAGGACTTTATAAGCGAAAGTGAGCAATTGCTCCCATGCGGCCAGCGAGTTCTCTCGGACGACAACGCGGACACATCGCGCCAAGTGGCTGGCCACGGTAGGCCTGGCGCCTCGAGGAACTCGCTTTAATATAGGGGTCGAATTTTTTAATTTGGATAGTGTTTTCCAAAAGGGAATTTCGTTGCTGTTAGACTGTAAAGCCGCTGAGGCCGAAAGAGGAACAGGGCCCGTTAGGTTTTTGTGAACCTTACCACAATGTATTTTAAGGCCTCGTTCCCCTCTAAAATACCTCGTTGGGGAGCAATGGGGGCAGCTCACCAGAGATAGCAGCGAGGTGGGAAGGTGGACATCATTACTTTCCGTATCACTTTGATTAGCGACGGACATTTATTTACACAAACTAAAATTAAACTAAAATTTAGCCTTCTGGGCACGCTGCCCGTCGACAGTGATGACGAGTTTTACGACGCCGACGGATAACCCCTTTCTTATTTATATTTTAATTTTTAGTTTTATTTTAGTTTTAGATATTAATTAGTTTTTTTGAGTTAGTTTTAAGTTAGCCATATTTATTTGTATATTGTACGTATGTAAATAATTTATTAAAAAAATAATGTATCGTAATGACCGGTATTGTCCTTTGAATTTTCTGCAAAAGTACCAGTGTAAATAAATAATTCAACATCCTTTATGCTTATTTTAATTAAGTACAATTTATATTTATTTTTGGTCTTTTTAATCCTTTTAAAATACAAAATTGCGAAATACACACAAAGAAAGAACTTATGTGTACTTGGGAAAAAGATAAATTATGTATTTGGAAAAGATTGAGCAAATCAATTTAAAAAGTTCATTTTGTAATAATATACCTAAATGAACAAGCACTTATTGCTCGCACCTTCTTTGTAGGGGAAAGCGGTTTTTGCACTGCAGCTGACTGACTAACAATAATAGCCTTGTGCTTACTACGTTTTTTAAACGCGCCGACTGCTCTGTAGGATTAGAAATACTAAGGCGTCGTCGCACGTTTTTAAAACGCGCGTCTACAGCGCGTCTTAAAAAACGTTGTGTGCAAAGGCCTTTTTAATATTTATTATGAGTAATCTTGATTGATGTAAAGTTTAAAATTACTTTTATATTAAATTACTAGCTGTTCCTCGCGGTTTCACCCGTGTTACGCTAGGTTTTTGGTTACTGTTTCGCTCCCGTGGGACATAGCGTGATATTATAATAAAGGCTTGTGTTTATACACCGCCCAAAAATGTACCAATTTTACTACCAAAAAAGTTCTAAACGGTTACCAAAATGCATAAAAGGTCACCAAATAACGTTTCTTAAAATATTATAAACTAAATCAATTTGGTTTTTATATGAATTTGACTGAAAACTGAGACTTTATATAAATCACTAGTAGATCTGGTAGACTCGTTGTGTGGACACAGTTCTAACCTAACCTAACCTAGCTAAATTTGGTGACCATTAATCCATTTTGGTTAGCAATAATATTTTCTTGGTGATCATTTAAATTGTATCCTATAATAAATATCCTTTTTTTTTTGGGGAGTAGGAAATCATCCAATGACTGCTCCCGTCCTGGGTGCGGCGGGAGGGCGTGTCAGACTCTTACTGACTAAAACCTACTCATGTTCCTTCGATTGCCCTGTATGTTCCAGGGTCACGGTAACTATTATAAACATTCCGCAACCCCGGATAAATATCCTATGTTACTCAGGCATAATGTAGCTTTCTAATGAAAAAATATTTTTTGAAATGGGTCAGTACTTTTTGAGTTTATTCGTTAAGTAGGTACATACAAAAATATACATTTTTCCTCTATATAATATTAGTATAGATAAATCTGACAACTTTGCGCTTAACTCAACTGTAGTATTAAATGTAAACATATGATTTATTTTCCAAATACCCAATTTTTAAATTATATTTTCTTTAGGAAACAAGTTTTTTATAAGCTTTTGTAGCACCAGACATAGAGATAAGTCTATAGAGGTAGCAATAACTTTTTAGAAAGTTTTTCTTTTATTTATGCATAATATCTCAGAACCTTGAGACATAACTTATTTTACAAAAGATAAATAATAAATATCTTGGGACAACTTACACACGGCCATCTGCTAACTAAGCAGAGCTTGTACTATGGTAACCAGACAACAGATATACACAATTAATTCCAGCCTATTACTGTCCCACTGCAGGGCAAAGGCTTCTTCTCATACAGAGAAGGCACGAGCATTGATCACCACGCTTGCTCAAGGCGGATTAGCGATTTCAGACTCATATTAACTACGAGTCCAGGTTTCCTCACAATGTTTTTCTTTCACCGATGTCTGTGATGTCCAAGATAAACTATAGAAAGTACATATGAATTGAAAAAGTCACATTGGTACTTGTCCGGATTTATAAATACATACATAAATATTATAGAAAAAAAAGCACCCGGACACATAACAAACAATCATGCTCATCACAAAAAGTTTGTCCTGGGTGGGAATCGAAACCACGACCTCCGGCTTCGCAGTCAGGGTCACGAACCACTAGACCAACAGGACCGTAATAAGAAACCTTGGGTTTTGAGTTGTCTCATGTCCGACAAAAGTTCAGCGTTTGACAAAAGTTCTGGCCCATTGAAAGCGTCTAATATTCTTAATATTACTTAAAAGCCATATTATACAAAATATACTTACAAAAATATCAGCTATACAAAAATAAGTAAAGTTACTCTTATTTTTGGTCATCTTTCTCACCTGGTACCTGCCCAGGTGTCACAGAGCCAACTCCTCAAGCACACAGGACATGGGACTACTCAAAGCCCGATGTTCCATCTTTTGCCCCGGAACATAAAAGGGCAACCGAAAGAACAAGGGGTAAAAGTAGTCAGTAAAAGTTTGACACTCCCTCCAGCCCCGCCCTGGGCGGGAGGATTGGGAGGGACCATTAGATGATTTGCCATCTTCACAAAGAAAGTTTCATGTTTTATGTCTTATGGCTCTGAGATCTCCCCCCCATTATGGTAGTCCTTCACTTGGCGTATTTGACAGATATTTGCTTATTCGATGCAACGCAATATTAACCTTATTCTTATAAATCTAGAGTATAGTTTGATTTACACGAGTAACGCGAATATTTTGCCCAATGATACGCCAAGTGAAGTAGCATCATAATGGTGCGACTTAACTTGGCTTATTTTTCAAAATATTTGCGTATTGGATACATTGCAATATGAACTTGAGTATAGTTTGTATTACCAAAGTAACGCGAATAGAAGTGAACTAGCAGCATCATTAAGGTCATAGCTCATTAGAGCCACCCGGCACCCACTTCGCACCTACTCGCCTTATAACCGAGGCGATCTGACGACGGTACGGAGTTGATATAGTGAGCGCATGCCTATACAAGTCCATATAAAGAATACTAGCCGCAGGAGGCGAGTCGTTGCGGAGTGGGTGCCGGGTGGCTCTAATGATCTATGACCTTTATTGTTATGAATACAGAATCATTACAGTTTCCAATACAATACTACCTTCAAACAAGTCTTTACACAAACACAGGCTCAATCTTTTTCCAATACTTCTGGATTTCTTCCAAGCTTTTGCCTTTAGTCTCTGGTACCCAGAGAATAGTGTAAATCACGCCGAATAACGTCACTGCTGCGAATGTATAGAACACGACGTATGCGCCAAACTGATTGGCTATCGGCGTGTAGAAGAGGACGGTCATTGAACTGCAGAAGAACGAGAACGCCATTGAAGCACCCGCCATTCTCGCACGGACCTGAAGAACATAGGGGGAACATAATTATATGTTTAATGGTGCCAGCATTGTAAAGTTAAAATCATAACATTCGAAAGTGACTTAACTTTTAAATAAAAGTATTTTGAAAATGTAAATTTGTAACGCGAGCGATGCCGCGGGCAAAAGGTAGTATTTATTAATTTTTTCCAATGTTTTTATAGTTATTATGCTATTTGGGGCGGAGACAAATTCGACAAATCAAAGACACTATCCGTTCGATTTAACTGTGCACCTCGCGCTCTGACGTAACACTAGCGGAATGCTATCGCTACTAAACGAACGAGGCGAACACGGGGCGCCGCGCGGGGAAGCGGGATAGAGGTCGCGTTTCAGCGAGGTGCACAGACACGTCGTACAGGTTGTAATGAAAATCAGTCTACCCGATCTTGAGTTATAATGATGTAACTAAATACTCTACTTTGTTTCATATTATGAAAGCCTCACTTGAAACTACCACGGCTACGACGACGGCACCACTTAGCACGGAGGTCAGGCTAGCGCCGTGCACACGGCTGCACATCAAGCTATACAAAACCAGTTTTAGCTGACCTCGCATTGTGTATGTTTTTCGTACAATCAGAAGTCAGCTTATACTGGTTTTGTATAGCTTGATGTGTAGCCGACCGTACACCGTGATTGGTGAGACGTGGGACATATTGAAGGAGGCTATTCAGTATTCGATTCTCATTCCAAATATGAATAAAAACAATATCTTAATTGTTTACTAATGCCCATCTAAAGGAGAACGGATCATACCTACATCACTCTCTTATCTGAGCGACCCGATGCACAGCAAGTGCAAGAGTGTCTTTTTTAAGGACTCAGAGCCTTACTGCGGCCTTAGGGTCAATTTATACTAGCGCAGAGTCGAAGCGCATCGAAGCGTCTTTCCAAAACTGAACATAACAAATTCAACCTAACCTCTACAGCATAACGCACACATTATTTCTGAGATTTTAAAAAGTCGCGCGCTTTCTTCGGATTTCGTGCGTCTGCGCATGAACAACGCTGATTGGTGCGCGCATTCTCGCGTATACATGCGCCCACTAGCGACCCTACGCGTCTTCAGTCGGAAATTGGCCTGCACAAAAAAAAGAACACTATAATTTCGCTTTCTTTTTCTTCTTTCTTCGTTTTCTTCTTCTTCAACTTCCGAAAGTAATATCAATATCATGGCAAGATCAATGTCGAACATTTTCACACGTTTCAGCTACGAGAGTCAACTGACAAGTGATTGAATAGCCCTGCTGTTGATGCCCATTACTACACGTAGAAGAGTGCGTGCGTATTCTGGCGAATACGCGCGCATTCGTGCGGCTTCGCTTTAGTTGTAAAAAATTTGACGCTTCGATGCGCTTCGACTCTGCGCTAGTATAAATTGACCCTTAATATTACGGTATCCTTTACAATATATATTATTATATTGCTTTTTTTTTGTGAATATGTCCCTCGATTCACCAGTCACGTTGTAGAAAGATTATAAAAACCTTACCTGAAACGTGAACACCTCGGCCATGACGACCATAGGCACAGGAGCCAGGCCAGCACCATACGCCAGTATACACACACATACAGCCATTACTGGCAGCCAGCCGCCAGTGCCAAGGAGGAAGCACGTCGCTAGCGTCGTCATACATATTGACACGACCAGAGAACTGCACGCCAGAGGTATCTGGAAAGAGCAATAAGCCGATGCATTAAATAAAGGTAGCATGTACTTGCGTTGACAGATAGTACAGTCAGCATAGAAAATTTCACATCAAAAATATTAATAAGATTGTTTATTGTTTTCTTCGGAAACAGTAGTGCCTACTTTTACAACAATAACAAACAGGTAACAACGGCAAAATAACAGAAAACTATAACAAGATATTCATAAAAAGGATCACTGAGCGCGTCAAGGCAGCGTGGAAGCAAATCAAGACTATTTTTCTTATGTTGACGGTACGTGCGCGAGTGAGTATAGACGGCACTAGTGTGCAAGCAAGAGAAAATGATAAGCGCCGTCATTTAAGATTCCTTTCTTTAATAAACCAGGTTATACATACTAATATTATAAATGGGAAAAGTGTCTGTTGTTTGCCGTCTTTCACGGCAAAACGGCGAAGAATTGACTTGTTTTTTAAGCGGAGATGGGTCAATTACTCAGACTCTGCCACCTGATTCCCAACTAAGCAGAGCTCAAGTACTATGGTAACCAGACATTTGATAAACATACTTGTGTAGTTTATAAATACATACATATTATACTAGATCAAACGAGATAAATGTGGTATTTTTTTTTTCAATATTATTGTGTTATTTTAGTAGTATCAGTTGACATGTCTAACGGAACTACCAGGCTAAATTATATTATTTTTGTTTGTTTAGTTTATTAACGCTATGCGTTGTATTAAAAAATGAGTATTAGTAAAAAAAAAACTTGAAAATGACCAATATTTTAATAGTCATTCTTCTGTTCTCTAGAAGGCAAGTCCATCAAGTTAAAGATTTAAAAAATCGATCCAGCCGTTCTTGATTTTAAAATGGTGTAAAATAAACCGATGCTTCGCTGTTTACATAGCGCAAACATTTTTGCAAATATTTATTAAGTGCCTGTGCTTGTGAGTAAATAAATATTTGTGTAGTTTTAATAGTAAATGAGGAGTGGTTCTAATGAGGACTATATGCACATTTTTTTTATTAGTTACTAATAATGCCATTGCATGTGTCGATGTGTGTGTAGTTTTATAGTGTGACTTCACTTAGCATATTTATTAAAATACTAGCTCTTGCCCGCGGCTTCGCTCGCGTTAGAAAGAGACAAAAAGTAGCCTATGTTACTCTCCATCCCTTCAACTATCTCCACTTAAAAAACCACGTCTATTCGTCGCTCCGTTTTGCCGTGAAAGAAAGACAAACACACAGACAGACACATTTTCCCATTTATAATATTAGTATGGATCTGCGTTACATAATATGGACCTTATTCAAATAAAAGTAGAGTATAGTTTGTATTACCCAACACAAATATTTTGCCAAATATGCCAAAAGAAGTCGCAACATCATGTAATATTAGGTGAGCTGCACGCTACGTGCTAGATTATTACATTTACATATTTTTTATTAATCAGGCAGGTTTTATTAGAGGCCGAAATGTATTTAATAATCGTTTAATTTTAAAGGAACCATTTTTTTTTGGTGAGTGGGAAATCGTCAAATGACTTCTCCCGTCCGTGTCAGACTTTAAGTGACTAAATCCCACTTATGTTCCTTTGGTAACAGGAACTATTAGAACTATTCCGCAACCCTCGCAATAAAAGTACCATTAAACACTTAATTTGCCTATAATAAAAAAAATACACCTACAATCTAATTTGAGTCCGTTCATCGGTTCTGGCCAATAGACAGACAGAGATAATTCCGCATTTATATAATACTAGCTTTTGCCCGCGGCTTCACCCGCGTCAAAAAGAGACAAAAAGTAGCTTATGTTACTCTCCATCCCTTCAACTATTTCCACTTCAAAAATCACGTCAATTCGTCGCTCCGTTTTGCCGTGAAAGAAAGACAAACATACACACAGGCAGACAGACACACTTTCCCATTTATAATATTAGTATGGATAAATATTAACATGGAAGTATGTAATAATATAATTTATTATTTTAATAATTATATTCTTAACACCATCCAAAACAGTAGTCTCTATCGCTGAGCAGAGCAACACGAGGTCCCACGTGTAATTCTTTAATGTCAAGGTTCGCATAATGAGTCAATTTTTAATATTTTACCGCAAAATTATTAATTCAATGAGTTTCGTCTCATTCAACTTCGAACTAACGCCAGTAACAGAAACATGTTAAAGTGTACGCTTGTCAGTTTGTGAATTCGTGAAATAATCAAAAACAAATACATAGAATATATTAAAACTTGTCAGTCGCATAGAGTTAACAATAGTCGTAAAAACACTAAATAAAATGGTGTCGAAATTACTATTTCTACTTTTATGGATCGCTGTGTGTAAAGGATTCGTCGTGAATAATCTGAAACTGAAACAAGTATTTATACTCGGACGGCATAACATGCGGTATCCGTTAGGAGAGGCACTACATAGATATTCATCGAAGCCCTGGCCTCAATGGGATGGCCAGGCGGGGCTCTTGACTCCGAAGGGGGTACAGCTAGAAGGATACATGGGTGAATATTTCTCAGAATGGTTCAAATCCGAAGGATTTCTTTCTGAAGGATGTCCAGATGAAAATGCAGTTAATGTGTACGCTAACACGTTTAACAGAACAAGAGATTCTGCCCAAGCATTCATTGACTCAGCTTTCAAAAATTGTAACATTACTGTGCATTACAACACAGAAGGACCTGATCCTCTTTTTGAGCCAGTCGTACATAACACTACTGAGGCATATAAAGAAATGGTATTGGAAATAATTAACAGAAAATTGCAAAATAATACCAAGTTGAAACCTGCTTTCTCGGAACTGAATAGAATACTACAAATTGAAGAATCAGACGTTTGCAAGAAGGATGGAATATGTGACTTAAATGGTGATAAGAATAAGATCACTTACAAGGTTGGTGAAGAAGTGTGGGTCAAAGGACCGTTGTTTGTGGGAATTTCGAGTGTAGATTCATTTGTTATGAGTTACTATGACGGCAAGCCATTAAAGGACGTTGCATGGGGACTAATAACTACACCTGAAAAATGGAGATTATTACTTGAAATACCACGACAAGACCATTTTATAAGGTATACAACATTAGCTGAAGATATCGCGGGATTATTAGTGAAGAATATAAGTGAAACATTTAAATCTTACGACTCAAAGCCTAAATTAACCTTGTTAGTCGGTCATGATTACACTATGAACTCTGTGTCAACCGTTTTAGGTTTTCAATCGATCGAATTACCAAATCAATTTGAGAAATTCCCAATTGGTGGGAAGATTGTATTTCAAAGGTGGACAGATAGTATAAATGATTTTTTAAAAGTAGAGTATATATACCCCAGTTGGTCACAGTTAAGAAACGGGACAAGATTTTCTTTAGAAAATCCTCCGCAAAGAGCAGTGATGCGATTAAAATGGTGTAACACTGATGAGCGTGGCTTTTGTTCTTGGGACGAGTTTGTTAGTAAACTTTAGGTCAGAGTAAAATATATCATAATGTGGGATAATAGAGTACATATCTTTGACACTGCCTACTTGTAAACGTATGAAAATTATCTGCTTTACACTCCAAAGTACACGGTTACTACCCCGGTCAAATTTTTGAACATTCAAATAAGGATGACCTGATGCCAATTTCTCATGGATACCGGTGATGTCTAACAGCCGTAGACTGCTTGACGTGGTGGACTGTAGCAATATCAATCACTGACAACAGCCGTAGTAGAACCAAGAGCTTCTGTATGAAGGGATCCAGAAGAACTCTTGTATCACAATCATCTCTCATCAAGCACTTGTATTTACAATTTACAAACAACAAACTATTAAGCTGATTTTGGAAAGAATTACGACCACTACCACTCTGTTTATAATGACCTGGTTGAGTGGCTCCACAGAATTTGTGGAGGCTATCTGATAGTCTACCAAGAACCAACACTGGGAGTCACTACCGATAGTTCTTTTAATAATTGAACTAGTGTACGATGAATTGTTGCATCTGCCGCCTGATTTTTTCAGACAAAAGCAGTGTTTGAAGCGTGGTGTCAATCTTGAAAGTGACAAATTGTGTGGCTAGATTGTGTGTTCGCTGGAATATATAACAAGATATGGAAGTATACAGTCCATATACCCAGCTTTGTGGCTATATTATGTTTTTTTTTAATTAAGCTAACACCAGGCCGCATGAAGCAGAGAAAGGGGCCGATGTATTTAAACATCTTCTTAAAGGAAACAGTCTGTGTCGATAGAATGAGTCATTATAATTTATGTTATTGGGTGTCTTGTGTTTTAGTTGCAATAAAATATTTTGAACATTTGTTTTTTTATACCATATTACCATCAGCTTATATTGATCGCAATTGCTGAATGCAGATTGGCGATTTTAGACTTAATTATATTAAACCTTCGAACACACGTGATTCAAGACACAATAGAAAAACAATAGCAGCGCGACAGCCGGCTGTCGCTTGGTCGTTGAAAGGTTAATTACAAATTATAAGTTCAGGTTTGATTAAAAATTTTTCCCTTAAATATTAAATGCCAGTGGCATCCGAAACAAGCCAGAAAAGGACGTCGCTTAAGTCTCTACGACCTCTCGTGCGAGAGACAGCCGCAGTCCTAACCACTAGTACATCACAAAAAATTATTAAAATCAATGCTAATTGGATATTTTGTTTTTTAAACTTTGTCACCGACTTGTAATCTGGTTGTCATTGTATAAATTATGCGGCGGTTTGGCTCGCACCTTTTTGCAAGGCCGTTGACAATTTATTAGCATTGATTATTAATTGTTGCCTACTAACTACATATTTTATTTAAAATCATTATCATAATTTTTAACCTTAGTTGAACTGATTTTGATGCGGTTTACAGAAAAGTATTTGTTACATTTAAGATAAAGTTTTAGTATTTTGACCAACTTTAAAAAAGTTCTTAGTAAAAATCACACAAAAAAAGAAAAAAAAAAGAAAATTAAACGAACCGCCTTCAAAAACTAAAAGCAGAAAAACAATTTAAATTAACGGAAGTCCGCGGCCTCCATTCTGTTTGTTTTACATTGCCACCGTCTTCTGATATTTTTAAAATATATAATTAGTTTCTAAACAAGCGACGAACACTAACGGCTGGTCATTGGAGTAACTTTAGGGTAGCAAGAGTGGAAAAATATTGCGGGCCTCAGGACAGTAGGCTCACGAATTGATGGTAGCTACAGGCTAAATAAACTTAGATTGTGGGCCCACAATCTAAGTTTATTTGTGTAGCCAGGAAATGTTGCTGGGTATTAGCTGGACCTTGCACACTGCAAGGTCTGGGGCTGCTATGAATTTTGAACGCCTTAACTTACTAACAAGACATTGTAGTTAATTCTTCGAACACACGTTATTTGAGACACAGTAGAAAAACAATAGTCAAAGAGTCGGTCGGTCAGTCAGAAAAGTGACGCTAATTGCCTGTTCCAAAACGTAGATCTCTATGGAGAAGAACAGGCAAGAAACTCCAAGGACACTCTTTAAAAAAAAACATGTTTTACAAAATCTTGGTTACATTAATTTTCGTGCTTCTATATGTGAAAACAATGCAAGTAAATAACAAAATTAATAATTAAAAACTTATAAATTAATAATAAAGAAAAAAGTAATAAAAAAGTCAATAAAAAAGTCATGACAGTTAAGAGATGACCGATCTCAACTGACAGCGCCCGTTCACGAGCATGACGCGTGACATCAGCACCATTTAGCTCAACCATTTTGAAGGGAGCCAAATGATCGAATGCACCCGCCACTATCAGCGAGACTTTTAAGCGAGCATGACAATATTCTCTCCCAACCGCCATGTCCATTTGTGTCAGTATTATAGAATCATAATATATGAAATATATAAAGAAATATTGGCTAACTTAAATTTAGTTTAGTTCAAAAACTAAACTAAATTTAAGTTATGTGCATCTTTCTCTTTCTATTTCTTAAAGAAAAGAACAGAAGATACATATTAGTTAAGTCCTGTCAAATTAGCGCCTGAAGTAAATCGACGTATTTCGTGGCCATGTTTTTAATCGCGTCTAATTTATCTATGGATAATCTTAATGTGACAGGACTAAACTAATACTTTATCTTCTTAATGACATGGAAAGAAAGAAAAGATGCACTGAACTTAAAATTTTAGTTTGTGAACAAGGGAATCGGCAAAAATATTTCAAGTCTCAACATCTATGGCGAAAATTCGACCAAGCGGAATCCGTACTTAATATTATAAATGTGAAAGTAACTCTGTCTGTCTGTCTCTTCTTCACGCCTAAACCACTTAACCTATTTGAATGAAATTTGGTACATATATAGTCTTGGCCCCGAGAAAGGACATAGGATAGTTTTCATTGCTTAAATCGAACGGGAACATTAATCCACGCGGACGAAGTCGCGGGCAAAAGCTAGTATACTATACTCCAGCTAAGTACTATCGACAAATTGGATTCATGACCCATCATAACCTTATTTCCACAGACGTTCAAACACAATCAGGTCGACATTTTCGTAAACATTTATTGAAAATGTCACTCGTCACGTCTTGTTATTTTGACAGTCTCATCGATTTATCGTCAAAATGGGTCATGATTTCCATTTGTCGATAGTACATAGTATTAATTATTTATATTACCCACCTTTCGTCCAAACTTCTCAATAGAGACCGTTGTAAAGAAGGATCCAGCCAGCTGCAAAGAACCCACAGCGAGCGCCAGCGTGTTAGGGCTCCACTCCGTGCCCGCGCGGTGGAACACATCGGCCGCATAGTTCATGAGGGCGAAGCACCCGGACAGCGTCTGCATCGCCATCAGCACTAGCGTCATCCGAAGCGCCGAGAATGTCGTGCCGTCACGGACTGTGGAGAAAGTACTTGGGTCAGTTAGAATTTGATAGTTAGTTATGGTTGTTAGGGTTGCGCTTTCCTGGGTGGTTTCTTATATTGAAGTCGTTGAAAAAAAAACCTTACTAATATTATAAATGCGAAAGTAACTCTGTCTGTCTGTGTTGCTTTCACTCCAAAACTACGGAACCGATTCAAATGAAATTCGGTGCAAAGATAGTCCGTAGCCTGAGAAAAGACAAAGGATAGTTTTATCCTAAAAAATTCAAGGGAATGAGATCTACGCGGGTGAAACCGTAAGGGATATTCCGGGGTTGCGGAATGTTTAGTGGAACATAAAGGGCAATCGAAGGAACATCAGTGGGTTTTAGTCAGTAAAAGTCTGACACGCCCTTCCGCCGCACCCAGGACGGGAGCAGTCATTTGTTGATTTCCCACTCACCAAAAAAAGGGACAAATGTTAATAAATATTATCTAAGCATAGCGACTTGGCTCGCGAGGTTGTCGATATGTAGGATGTGGACTCAGCGATCATTGTGCTGATAGTTATTTCTGCCAACGGTTTAATAGCTATCAGTCTCGACCAACATCTATAGGAGGCTCTCGTAGAGCCGCTCGATTCAGAAGGCAGTACTTTTGGGCATGGCTTGCATAGTTAGGAGGTTTCTTTCTTTGGATCCCTGACCGCCGGTAGCTTGGACCCTGTTCCCGATACCGGTGGGCTGTACAATACTCTATTTTAAGGTACGGTTGGAGGGGAGAGCATTTTGCCTGTTTTGCTAAATTGCGTAAACATACGTTGTGCAATTATGTACTACTTTACTGTTAACGATATACCTACTAAGCTAATATTTTCGTGTGTTATCTTAACAATGTAAATATCATCTTTCTCACAATGAGCTGTTAACTGAATAATCCGAATAATTATCACTTTTATTGCCGTAATCTAGGTAAATTTATGTATCTTCTTACTAAATACCTCAGTCTAGGTATATTACCAGTATGTGAAATAAGTTATATTATAATATTAACAATGGGATGGAACACACTAGATAACATGTAATTACTTATGTAACAATGTCTTATTCTGTAGTAGTAGCGTAAACTTGCTGTAGTTATGTAAAATTTAAAAGATCGGATCTCCTCACATACTTAATATCAATTTGCGGCTTTGAGCAATTTTATATTTTTCTAAATCTTTAATATCATTGAACCGTTCCAAAATCAGACACGTGACAGGCTGCTACGCCAAGCGCTAAGCCATTAGCACTGTGCTGGCAATTTAACTTTAGGGCCCTACTTCGTTAGGACACCATGGTAGGTGTATGGGGGGTTTCCTACCACCAGGTAGGAAACCCTCCATACATCCTTCCGGTTCTATTAGTCAGGATTTTGTATAAGCTAATGTCGCGTCAGACTTCTATTCACAGATTGGGCGACATCCTAATGGAATAGATAAATCCGTACTAATATTATAAATGCGAAAGTAACTCTGTCTGTTTGTATGTCTGTTACGCTTTCACGTCTAAACCACTGAACTGATTTTAATGAAATTTGGTACAGAGATAGAGTTGACCTTGAGAAAAAACATAGGATAGTTTTTATCCCGAACTTTTGTAGGGTTCTCTTGAAAACGCGATATAACCGACACCCACACGGGCGAAGCCGCGGGCAAAAGCTAGTTAAAGATAAAAGATCGAAGAATATGTGCATTACAAGGGACCTTTTATATCAGTGTTCAAAATACAGCCCAAAACATGATTGATAGAGGGTGTGTTTTTCAAAGGGACCTTCTTTCCAGTGCTTAGAAATACAGCCGATGTTCGTACTATACCTACACTGAGAAGTGACAGCTTGGTGGTCTCCTCAAACTGCCGCTGTTCCTCCTTCAGCTTTAAGATCTCCTCCACAACTATCTTGTGGTTCTGGCTCAGGCTCCGTAGCCAGGATATTGTTTTAGCTGCTTTCTGGAACAATGAGGAGGGCTGTCAATTAATTGGTATACTTTATGATACTTGAAGGTAGCAATCAGATAATGAATGATACACATGTTTGTTCAATTTTATTTTTAATATAAAATCTTTGTTTTCTATGGACATAATCTGAATATAAATGTGCGTAGTCCCTTATATCCTTCTAAGATTTGATAAATTTAATAAAAGTTGTACATCTATGTACGTATATATTATCTTCTTATATATAAAATTCTCGTGTCACAATGTTAGTTACCTCACTCCTCCGAAACGACTTTACTGATTTTTACCAAATTTTATATGCATATTCAGTAGGTCTGAGAATCGGGTACTATCTATTTTTCATACCCCTAAGTGATAAGGGTTGTTCACCCTTAGTATTTTTAACGCGGGTGAAACCGCGGGAGTCGGCGGGTGGCAGCTAGTAATAAATTAATAAGGCACCAAGTTCTCTCATGACTATTCAATATGAGTTTATGTATCCATACTAATATTATAAATGGGAAAGTGTGTATGTCTGTCTGTCTGTTTGTCTTTCTTTCACGGCAAAACGGAGCGATGAATTGACGTGATTTTTTGAGTGGAGATAGTTAAAGGGATGGAGAGTAACATAGGCTACTTTTTGTCTCTTTCTAACGCGAGCGAAGCCGCGGGCAAAATCTAGTTTAATAAATGGGTGGGTAGTTTTTATAGTGCTTATGATTTCTTTGGCAATAAACGTAATATTATGCTTTTGAAAATTTTGTACGCTAATTGAGTTAAACAGTTAACAATTACCTACAGCTGAAAACAAAAACTTGCGTGATTTTCTTATCTTTATTTTACTTTACCATCTGTTATACCGTGTGTTTAAGTAAATATTTAAGAATATGTTAAAATTATCAAAGTTTATTATTCTATTCTAATCCACATAATTTTTGGCGATTAAAGCGTGAATTCTTTACGTGTGACGTTTATCGCTTTTGCCTTAATTTTTACTCATGCATGCCATTAAATTTATTTTTGCCGTGGCTACTTTAACGAACATTGGCGTTACTCACAAAATGCAATAATGAGCTTTATTGTCACATCAATAAGATACAAGCTTTCGTCAACGTGAATGTCAATATTTCTGTCCCCTATTTTACCCCTTTAGGGTTGAAATTTCCAAAAAATCCTTACTTAGTAGTTATCTACTCTTTACAAAGAACACATCCTGCAAGTTTCATGACTCTAGGGCCCGTATTAATAGACGTCACTCAATTCTGAGACGCTCTCAAGTTTATTGCTGTCCTTATTTTTTCTCTTTAGAATTTAGAACAAGGACAGCAAGAGACTTGAGAGCGTCTCGGAGTTGAGTGACGTCTATTAATACGGGCCTAAGACTAGCGATATAGGCTGTGCATTGATATAGGTAGATATCAACAGGGAACCAGTCAGTTCACCATTTTATACAAGGTGTATTTTTGGTCTTGCACAACCTGCTAGGAGATCATTCTACCCATGAAAACAAACAACTTTTATTATGGAACCAACTCTGAAATCGCGAAAAAATATCAGCTGTTTTTAACAAAAGTTCAATGCCCTCCCGACCATAATGTATGAAACACCTGATATTTTTTTCGAGATTTCAGCCTCCTTACCATGACGTTTAAAGTAAGATTGTTTTAGTCCTGTTGCAGGAGTGTGCAAGTGACAGCGTTAGACACGTTGTCAAGCGCAGTGTCTTTCCCACTGAAAGTAATATCAAAGTAATACTGCTATAAGGGCTTGTGGTACGCCCCCAGAGTTGGTTCCATAATAAAAGTTGTTTAAAAAATCACGTCAATTCGGCGCTCCGTTTTGCTGTGAAAGAAAGACAAACATACAGACAGACAGACAGACACACTTTCCCATTTATAATATTAGTATGGATTGGCCACGGCATAATACAACAGAGATAACACACATACCAAATACCAACCTTCTCCTGTCCAATTTTCAGCAAGTAGTTGGGCGACTCCGGCATGAAACAGAAGACGATCACATGGGCACACGCAACCGCGAGATACACCGCCTGATTGATTCGGTATGATACCGCCATGCCCACTGCGTACACGAAGATTACACCTACAAATAAATATAAAAACGGTTATTGGTGCCAAGCTAAAACATGGCCACATACCTACGTAAATATTTAATAAATGTTAGACCCAATTTCTATAAAACCTCTTTTAATTTCAGCCCAATAAATTCGGTTCATTTTTAATTAGCTATATAATTTGATTCTTAGTTGCTTTGAAATCAATAAATAGATAGTCAACTGAGTTGTTATTATAGTGACGTCATAAGTTGCCATTGCCATACAAAATCTATTGGAGAATTGCGTTTTGACAGCTCATAAAAAGTTTAATTTAGTTACAATAGCCCCGTAGCCGCTTTATTTTAGAGTTGGCTTTCAGTCTAACCAGATTCAGCGCCTGCCTGCCTGGTTACTGATGGGTAACATAAAACCACTTGGTTACACTCATTGTCTATGATCTAGGTTTCCCTCTACCCGTAACATTTATCATAAATCTATGAATCTAAGACCCGAGACCAACGGTTTCATGACTTTAGAAAGACGCATTAACAAACACCATAAGGTCTCATTAACATAGATGGATAATGGTGCCGATTCTCTTATTCACAAACTAACTTAAATTTAAGTTAAGTGCATCTTTCTCTTTCCATTTCATTAAGAAAAGGACAGAAGATAAAAATTTTGTTAAGTGCTGTCAGATTAAGACACTCTATAGATAATTTAGATGCGATTCAAAACATTGCTACTAAAAGTACGCCAATTTTTTTCAGGCGCTTTCTAATTTGGCAGGACTAAACGAATATGTATCTTCTGTCCTTTTCTTGACGAAATCAAAAGAGAAAGATGCACTTAACTTAAATTTAGGTTAGTTAGTGAACAAGAGAATCAGCACCAATGTTCAATATGTCTAACTAACGATATCCAAGCAAAAAAAACACTGGTTATTTTGGCCTAAAATAATAAAACCATTTTTTTTGTGTATTTTAGCAATTTTTTTTGTAAATATGTAAAGAGTTTTTCTTCTTTACCGTTGTCTTTCTTTAGGTGTGTCTGTGTCCATCTATTTTAATGGGACTTTATCTACACAACCACCCAGAAAAAGTAGTCCACGTAATTTATTTTACCAAATTTCATCAAAACGGTTCAGTGGTTCATTCGTGAAAGCGTAACAGAATACGGATATGCTGTAATCTGTTTCTATTTGTAATATTAACTATGCTATTCGCGTACAAAGAAGTGCGAGTCTCTTTACGCGTGTTATGTTTGAAAAAGGGGTACAAAGTTATCTCTGAATGTGTTTAGCTATGAAGATACCGTGGTAGGGACGCGTTATCTATCTACCTTATTTTAACTAGGAAGCCGTTAAGCCCAGTAAGCTGTTTTATAAAAAAGCAAATCTTGCAATTTCCGTCACTTAACGCCCTAGTTTTTTAGGGTTCCGTAGTCAACTAGGAACCCTTATAGTTTCACCATGTCTGTCTGTCTGTCCGTCCGTCCTCGCTTAATCTCTGTGACCGTTAGCACTAGAAAGCTGAAATTTGGTACCAATATGTATATCAATCACGCCGACAAAGTGGTAAAATAAAAATTGGAAAAAAATGTTTTATTAGGGTAGCCCCCCTATATGTAAAGCGGGAAGTGATTTTTTTTTAATTTCAATCCTGACGTGTGATATATTGTTAGATAGGTATTGAAAAATGAATAGGGGTTTACAAAAATCATTTTTTGATAATGTCAATAATTTCGGAAATAATCGCTCCAAAAGGAAAACTCAAAGCGTCCCCCCCCTCTAACTTTTGACCCGTAGGTTTAAAAAATATGAAAAAAATCTGGAAAGTAGAACTTTATAAGGACTTTCTAGGAAAATTATTTTGAACTTGATAGAAAGAACAGTTTTTGTACAAAAAAGACAAAAAGGTTGTACAAAATAATTTCTGCGTACTTAGTATGTAAACGTAACAAAAGCCTTTTTTTAAACTTATAAGTGGGAACACTTATTGTGACGGACGGGAAACTACGGAACCCTACATTGAGCGTGGCCCGACACGCTCTTGGCCGGTTTTTTTATATCTCTAGAACTATTTGTATTAATGATCTAAATATAAATAAATATCCTTGGACGACTCATCATTCTTAGACTGAAATGTACCGTGCCCCGGGGCTAATGCAACTACGGGGCTATTGTAACTAAATTAAATAATCATTAAAAATCCTATAATAACGAAGTCATATAATTTAGTTACAATAGCCTTGGGATACTCATTTTTAACTCTATCTTTTTATGAGAGGGTTAACGCCCTAGTAAAGGACAGCAGTTTCAAAACAATTGGTTAACAGTCTATAAAAATAATAAAAATGAATCTGAGATTTTTAATATATCTATGGAAACAGGTATTTTTTTTCATGTATTCAAGTCCAAAGAAAGTTTTTATGAAGAGAAAAATTTTAAAGTCTTTCTTTAAAGGGATTTTTTGGTTTTTTTTTTGCGTAATCAAGACCATCCTCTTCCGATCGAACTAGGTCGGGTGGGGTTAGCTAGTCTATACTAATATTAAAAAGAGGTAAACTTTGTAATGTTTAATTATGGAACCAACTCTGAAATCGCGAAAAAAATATCAGCTGTTTGTAACTAAAGTTCAATGCCCTCCCGATCATAATAGGGTCATTTCGCCTGTTCGCGTCCATTTAGTGCAGTTGGCAACTTTGACGGTGATAATAAAATTGTTCTAAAACTTTATTTTATGAAAAAAATATGTGATGTGTTAGTTATATTAGTCTATTTTAAGATTTACTTGCAGTTTTGTTCGAAACCTTTAGTGATTTTTTTTTTAATAGAAAAGTTTCAGAAATAGGCGTTTTACCCAGTTTGCGTCCAAAAAATCCAAATTGCGTCCACCCGTGGACCACTTTGCGTCCAACCACTTAGAAAAGGAATAAAGGGGTGATATTTTTAAGAATTTGTAAAAAAAGCTGAATTACAAAAAAAAACTTAATTATGAATATACCTAAATTATAAAAAAAATGGTCAGGTGCGAGTCGGACTCGTGCAACGAGGGTTCCGTTATTATTTTATTTTTGTAAAATACATTCAAATTTACGGTTTTCGGAGCTTTTCCTTTACTTATGCCACATGACAATGCTTCTTGCTAAATTTCATGATTCTAAGTCAATTGGAAGTACCCTATAGGTTTTGATTCCCTTGCAAATGTCTAAATATGCAAGGATATAATTTAAATTATCAACAAAAAAATCTTTTTGGCTACCAAAAGGGATTAATGATCACCAAATTGTGTTAGGTTAGGTTAGAACTGTGACCACACAACAACCAGATCTACTAGTGATTCATATAAAGTTTCAGTTTTCAGTCAAATTCATATAAAAACCAAATTGGATTTAGTTTATAATGTTTTAAGAAGCGTTATTTGGTGAAAATTTGTTCGTTTAGAACTTTTTTGGTAGTAAAATTGGTACTTTTTTGGGCGGTGTTTAAACACAAGCCAATGTGCAATATAAATGGAAAGTAAACAGCCATACATTTTTTTTGCGTTGATTCAAAAATTAGATTTTTCACTGCTTTGAGAGTTAGCAGACCTATTTATTTATTTATTTATTTAAACTTTATGCACATATGTACAATGGCGGACTTAATGCCTTAGGCATTCTCTACCAGTCTACCCAGGGTGGTGCAGAGATTAAATGGTAGGTGCACTTAAAAAAGACAAAGAAATGGAACTTAAAATTAAAAAAAACCTATGTATGTGACATTAATTTCAGCTTGATATCACGACGCCTTTCTGAGAAAAAGGGTCTTGACAGACGGGTGGACGGACGGACAGCAAAGTGATCATTAAGAGTTCCGTTTTTACTTTTACTAGGAACGGAAGTACGGAACCCTAAAAATTAACATTATCTTAATTAAAAAATTACTTTACAAAAAAATATATATATTATTTCATCTCAACATTGATTGTAAGTAGTACATAAATAATGATTGCACATTTTACAATAAACAGTAATCAGTTCTGTTCTTTTTGCTAAATATCAGTATTGATTAATAATCCGTTTGTCTGTCTGTCTCTCCTTCATGCCTAAACCACTGAACCGATTTGAATGAAATTTGGTACAGATATAGTCTGGGACCTGAGAAAGGACATAGGATAGATAGTTTTCATTCCGGAAACCACCGGGAACGGGAAGACAATTGTATTTAACTAAAATACTTAGTGGACGCAATTGGATTTATTATTATCCACTGTAGGTACAGTTTGCGTCCATTGCGGACGCAAAGTGAAAGTTTTGTAAATTCGAAGTAGTAATTCGCGTCCACCTTATTTTAATCATTAAATGTAAAAAACCTAAGCAAATTCATGATTAACATTATTCCTTTTTTCATTATAAAAGTCTAGAAACAGCTATTAATCCTAAAATTCACATAAAACAATATTAAACTTATCATCGAACGCACCACTGCACACTATTTTTTATCTAAAAAACCGCGCTTTCGCGCTTCCTTGTTAAACAGCCGGGACTAAATATTTTTTTAAACAGGATTGGTTTATCGCACGGACCTTTTGACCTTATGTGCGTGTCTCTTATACATTGAGGTATTACCGGAAATGACTATTCGTTTGACTGGTGTGTAAGTTTTCTTAATTTCGAGGATTTTTTGAAGGAGATCCGTAAAATGGACGCGAATTGGTCTATGGACGCGAACAGGCGAACTTACCCTATATGAAACAGCTGATATTTTTTTCGAGAATTCAGATTTGTTGATTGGTTCCATAATAAAAGTTGTTTGTTTTTATGAGTAGAATCATCTCCTAGCGGGTTGAGCAAGACCAAAAATACACCTTGCATAATATCACGCTACGTCCCACGGGAGCGAAACAGTAACCAAAAACCTAATGTTACGTGGGTGAAACCGCGAGGAACAACAAAACAACCTACCGTGCCTCGGAAAGCACGTAGAGCCGTTGGTCCCGGTTGTCATTCGTAGAACTTTGACAGTCGTTATGAGTAAACCAGAAAGTCTGACCAGTCTAACCAAGAGATATCGTGGCACCTAGTTACTGGGTTGTGCAGGTATGATAGGCAGTCGCTTCACGTAAAACACTGGTATCCAGTTGAATCTGGTTAGGCTGGAAGCCGACCCCAACAGATGATGAGATGATGGTGAAAACCACTTACCTAATTTACATACAGTCATGTTTAAAGACCCCAGGGCTCCCCTGAGTGTGTCTTCCGAGATCTCCTTGACGTAGACCGGCACCACCACGAAGCAACCACCAGCAGCCAGCCCTGCTATGACCCTGGCAGCTATTAGGGCAGATGGCATTATCGCTGCCAGTTTTATCGTCCACGATATCTGGAAGTTCAATGTGGATTTTATTAGTTACGATGATAAGGTTTTATTTGGTAGGAATGGGTTTCTTGGTGGATTAATTTGGTTGGCAATTCATCATAATTATCAACAACCTATTGCCACCCATTGCTAAACTTTGGTCTCCCCTAAAAAGAGAAGAGTTTTGGCAGAACGGGGTCATATTCGGCTGTTCCGTGGGGTTACTAATTGAAATCTTGAAACGCAACACGAATCAGCATCTTCATCTATACATATACTAAAATTATAAAGAGGAAAGATTTGTATTTTTGTTTGTAACGAATAAACTCAAAAACTACTGGATCGATTACAATTTTTTTTTAATCGAAAGCTACGTCATCCCTGAGTAACATAGGCTATATAATATCACGCTATGCCCGACAGGAGCGAAGCAGTAACCAACAACCTAACGTTACGCGGGTGAAACCGCAAGGAACAGCTAGTGTAGACATGACGAAACTATAGGGGTTCCTTTCTACCATTTTGGTATTGTATATTTAGGAAGTAGAAACCCTAAAAACATGGTAAAATAAGAATAGGTATTTCAAAACTGCTTGATTTGTTGAATACTTGAACAGCAAATAAGTTAATTACTCAAATAAAAATATTATCAATTCAAATGAATGCATGTATAATTTGAGGTTTGTGGTCACGGTCTTAAACTTGAGGGCACGGCATCACTTGACTCTGTGGTAACCAGTGACTGGAATTTGGGTGCTATTATAATAAAAAAATATGAATGAACTAGCTTCTGCCCGCAGCTTCGCTCGCGTTAGAAAGAGACAAAAAGTAGCCTATGTTACTCTCCATCCCTTCAACTATCTCCACTTAAAAAATCACGTCAATTCGTCGCTCCGTTTTGCCGTGAAAGAAAGACAAACAGACAGACAGACAGACACACTTTCCCATTTATAATATTAATTCGTCGCTCCGTTTTGCCGTGAAAGAAAGACAAACAGACAGACAGACAGACACACTTTCCCATTTATAATATTAGTATGGACTAGTATGGATAAAACCAACTGTTCCTTGATAAAGAAGAAGACAAACTAAGTATACAAATGAAGGATCGCTGAACGGCTGTGGATCTTAACACCGCGATTCAGTTACCTATATGACGTACGACAACAATGCCATCCATCGCGGTGTTAAGTAACTAAGCTAAACGTAATATTGAACAATGAATATGACCGGGAATCGCTAATTTGATCAAAATTTTGCCAGGGCTATAATTCTGAATATTTTTTAGGGATTATACGTTTATTTTTATGTAATCGATATTTTCTCGCAATTAAAATATTATAACCGCAACTACCAGAAGCAATTTACTTAAAATCCTTGCAATATCGTCATATCCATGTAGCCGGTGCCGCGATTACAGTAATGTAGTTCCTGTCGCAGAAATAATCATAGATCGCTAGTAATATTTGATGAATGGTGTAGCCATTTAGTGAAAATCAATGTATTTGTTTCAATCGCTCGTGCGTCGCAGATCGCGTCGCAGCCTAGTGTAGCCTCAGCCTTAAGGTAGATAATTCTTTTACAAAAATCGTATAAAAGACATAGGTAACATAGGTTTAGGTAATTGACTAATCTTAAACATTTTTAATGTTTTTTCGGCGTATTTTGCTCGAATAATGTTCGCTAGACCATTCTAAACCCGTATACGTAGGGCGTATACACCAAAATGGTGCTGATTCTCTTGTTCACAAACTTAACTATATTAAAGTTAAATGCATCTTTCTCTTTCCATTTCTTAAAGAAAAGGACAGAAGATACATTTTAGTTTAATCCTGTCAAATTAGACAGCGCCTGAAGAAAATTGACGTATGTTTAGTCACCATGTTTTTAATCGCGTCTAAATTATCTATGGAGTGTCTAAATTTGACAGGACTTTTATCTTCTGTCCTTTTCTTAATTAAATGGAAAGAGAAAGATGCACTTAACTTAAATTTACGTTAGTTTGTGAATAAGAGAATCGGTACCTTATCTGCTTACATTTGAGTAATAACCACTGATAATTTGTTAGAAACACACATCAGCCTTTATTAAACGGCCTTCTAAGCAAGCAAGTTTGTTGAACGCAAGCACACAGTAATAATTAGTGGTTGCTTATGTAAAGCAAATATCTATAAACTGTGTAAGCCGTAAGATCTACTTATTTACTTTGACACAATAATAGAGAGATTTAAGTGGAACTGCGTCATAAGATCCGCTTGTAGTTATCTTTAAAAACAGATTTTCCTACAAGGATGTTTTTCTTGCATATTATTATCATAGATTGGAGCTAGAATTTTTGCCACAATTATTTTTGATACTTAGGTATAGATATCTACATAAAATAAAACGGTAAATGGACTCATTGTTGATATATCAACGCACAACAACTGTTGGTCCTAGAGACATGAAATTGGAAGGGAGTGTTTTATGTGAAAAGTAGGTATCAACTAAGAAAGGATTTTTTGGAAATTCAAAGGGTAAAAAAATACTTGTTGGAAGTTCGAATATGACGCAGGCAAAGCCGAGGGTGAGAGTTAGTCGGTAATAGGGATGACGACAGCATTAAAAAAATGGCTATCTGTTTAGTCCGTCTGATAGATCGGCCAAAATTAAGGGACACGTATTTTTTGCTTGATCAAATTAATAAAAAAATACAAAGATAAAGAGCCACAAAGTTCCGGAGTGGGGGCTTTTGACGTCACCGTCCTACAAACATTGTATCAGATCGTGACGTCATGCGCAACTTCAACGCACTGTATCGTCGTCATTCTTCGTTTACGAGAAAAAAGAAAAAATACGTGTCCAAAATTTTTTGATAATCTATCTGACGGACTAATTACTTTTTTTTTGTCGTCTCGCCTTTCGGATTTTCTCTATACAATTCAAATAAATAACTATACGTTTTTTTCTTATCTATATTTTCTCGTGTTAATCTTATCTGTTTTGACGTCTTATGCACAAAATTGTTGTCGTCAAATATCTAATGAAATAATTTGCTTTGGTGACCTGATATAATTTTGAAAAATCTAAAATAAAAAACAGGAATTCGAATGCATATCCATATTTACATACATATAATAGGTATTAAAAAAAAACCTTTTTTCTAATTTCTGTAGTTATTTATTCTTTCCTCTAGTTTTTTTGTTAAATTTATAGCCTATGCCTAGCACATAAAATTTAAATGTAAGCATTATCCAAGGGGTGGAGACCTGGTGTCCTGAAATACAGACCTCACGTCTAGTTTAGGCACCAGTCTCCCACAGTATATTAATATAGTTCTTATGTATTTTGTATAGATAACTCTAATGTACCTATATTGTGGTGAGAAAATAAATCTTTATTATTATTATTTTTAAAACCTTTACGTTTCTCGGGACCCTGGGGTCCCGGACCTTTGGAAGGCGTACGAGGGGCCGAAGCCAACTCGCAGAGGCCTCTTGAGGAAAACTTTTTGTGGAATGGGACACCAACCGACGATTATCCCTATATGCACTATGTAAGGGCACCTAAGGATAACCCCCGGTTGGTGTTGGACTATTGTAAAATATGGCAACTAACAAAAAAAAAATTGGACTATGGGTTTGGATTCTTTAATGAATAAGTTACCAGAAACTATAGAATGACTATGGCCCCTGCCTGACCAATGGTTGTATACACGGTTAGTATGGCAGGGGGTAACTTGCACACTCAGTAAATGGGCCCCCGAAAACGGCCGCTAGCACATAGTGACGTAGCGACAAGAGGGCAACATATATCGAGGGGCTTGAGGAGTGGAGAGGTATTCCACGGCTATCAGGACAATCCCGGAAGTACGGTCAAGATCCCTACCAGCATCTTACTGGAATACTTCCTTCCTCTTGCGATTCTCCACTCAAACCAGCCAATGAAGGCAAGAGTGAGGTGGGAGCCTTGTTCCTCGTCAGTGCTCACTCTGGCTGGCCAGTTAAGGCAAGCCAGAGATGAAGAACAAAGGGTCTCCCAGGAGGTCAGGTTCGCGGGGTCGCTACTGCCCGACAGCTCGCCACAAGCTGCCCTGTGGGTTAGGTACGGTTCGGTATCGGTTATTATTTATTATTTGAGGTAAATAACTTTAAAACAATCTAACTCCTTCGATTTTTGCATATCATAGCCCGACTTAGCAAAGACAAAAGGTAGCAGTTCATTATGTATTTTCATCGTAGCGCCTACATTACTCATCCGATTTCGATGAACGATATGCCAATCGGTTCCTTATTATGGATTGCGTGACATAACTACTATTTATACGAACACAATCAATAATGACGAATGGTACATCTAAAGAAGGACGCTGATAGTTTCCTATGTACTTAGTCATCTTATTCGTATGTACTTTATAAGGTGCAGTGCAATATTGAACTTTATTTACTACGTTAAAAGGAATATATTTCAGTGGGAGAAGACATCACTCTCGAAGTCTCGAAATGCAGCGTGCAGGAGCCCGATTCGTTAAACAAAATGTAGGAACGTGTCGTCCGTTTTTAAATTTGATTTAGTAATTTGACGAGTAGGTATAAATGGTGCCTCTTTCCACTTAATTAAGAAAAGGACAGAAGATAAAATAAATATTAGTAAAGTCCCGTCTTTAGACTGATAATTTAGACGCGAATAAAAACATGGCGACTAAATATACGCCAGCTTTCTCCAGGCGCTGTCTAATTTGACAGGATTAAAATAATATTCTGTCCTTTTCTTTAAGAAATTGAAAGAGAATTAAATTTAAATTAAATGCATCTTGCATTTAACTTAAATTTAGTTAAGTTTGTGAACAAGAGAATCAGCACCATTGTCTAACTCCAAAATTAGGTATGTTTTCAGCTTTTAGATTAAAGTGATGTCTCTGATTTCGGGTTTTCAAATAGAATGGACTTTTTTATTTATTTATTTCATATCCATGGTTCAGAACCAATCTTTGTTATTACGCAGCTGTTAAGTTAATTTGTTAGCAGCTAAGTCTTAGTAGAAGTAAAAATGACACTGTTCAAGGCATATTGCCAGTCCTTCTACACGTGCAGTCTGTGGGTTAGTTTTACGCTAAGGTCATACAACGCCCTGCGAATACAATATAACAATGCGTTCAGGATGCTGGTGGGGCTTCCACGTTTTTGCAGCGCTTCGGGAATGTTTGCCGAGGCGAGGATAGATGACTATTATGCCATCATCCGGAAGCGCTGTGCCTCGATTCTTCGCCGAATGCGTGCGAGTTCCCACCGCATGCTGAGCACATTGTGCGGTAGGTGGGACTGTCCGTGGATACGTCACTGGATCGGGCAGCATACGTTTGCGGGTGTGTCCTACACGCTGCGTGGTTAGGGCGTTATCGTATTAGCTTTACTATAGTTATTTTACTAACATTAGTTTGTAAGTATTTATGTATTACTAACATTGAATATGGATTCCTAATTGTTCGAAATAAAGGTTCTATTATTATATTATTATTATTAGTAGGCATAACAACTTGTTTACTAAAACGACTCATAAAGATGTATATCTGCGTGCAAATCATTGGCAAAATATTGAAGATGTCTCAAAGATTTATTATAAAAGATAAAAAACGTACCTTGTTAATATTATTCTCTAATACCGTCATTAGTTAGTAATAAATCCATTTCTTTAGCAATTTTTTGTCATGATTTAAAATGACATCTGAAATTTAGTAAAAAAAAAAATTATAATTGCGCAACCTTAAATTTTTTCCAACAGTTAGGCCACACATACCTTACACAAATGAATTAAATAATTAACCTTTACCTCTACATGAAAATAGCCTTGGGAGACATATCCACATTTTTTCATATAATTATGATCATTATTTAAAAAGACAGTTGCTAGAAATTGCTCTCTAAACCTTTCAACGTCCAAGTGTCAGCCGGCTGTCGGGATGCTGATGTCTTTCTATACAGGGGTGGCCAACTTGAGTAGACCTAAGATCTACTATTTACTAAGGAAACTCTGTGCGATCTACCAAACACATACCTTCGAAATCATAAATGAAACAGCGTAGTCTTAGTAGGTTCTGTTTATATCACATTTGAGATCGTTTCCTTAAATTTACTCAACATTATATCGGTCCTATATATTAGTGTAAGCATTGAGCCTGAGCATTTTCCACAAGTTTATCATAATCAGGTTTATAGTTGAAGATTGCCAACCTTAAAGAATCCAATGTATGAGCGTCTGTCAAGCGAGAAAGGACGGTGTTAATTTTTGGTTTGTTTAAGGTAGGAAAATGCTGACTCACATAAATATGTTGAACCAAAACACGAATGAAGCAGTTCAACACATTTTTTCAAGTTTGGATATTTATCGTTGGAAAATAATGCCCAGAAATCTTGATTTCCGGAAGACCATTTATAAATATGTCGCAGCGCAGAGTAATCATTTCGTTTTGTAACATTATGCTCCATTTGAAATGTATCTGCAAATTTTGTAGCCAATTCATAGATAACACTATGATCAATGGCATCATTAAACGGATAACTTATGAATTGATTTAACTGTAATTTTTTTCTGAAATCACTAAAGCGAATTTCGAAGTCTGCTATCACTGCCCTAATTTCTGTCGTGTACTTCTCATAAATGAAATTGTAGGTACTTAGGTAGGATGTTTTTCCATAAATGATCCTTGATGTTTACAAATTGTTCAATTTTTTTCTAATCTATGGCAACTATCATAGATTCTGTTTGTTTTTGAAATACTGCAATAGAACTCATAACTTCTGTTAATGTTTTATTCTTGCCTTGTAGATTCAAAATTGATTTAAAAATGATACAAGATGATGCTGCAGTAGTTGATAATATTTATATTTTTTGCCTGGCTACGATCGACTGGACTAGCAGTCGCGATCGACTGGTCGATCGCGATCGACCGGTTGGCCACCCCTAATCTATAGTGTCTCGAATCAAGTGTGTTTGAAAATTTAAAATACTTACACAAGACAAAAAAGACACAAGAATCACGCAGATCTTCCTCCCGAACCGATCGGACGCATAACTGAAGAAGGGTATCCCACAAATGGCGGCGAGTGGTAGTGCCGCCGCCATCCACGAGATGTCGTTGTCGGTGAAGGGCGCACGTGCAGGCGTTGAGGTCGACTTGAGGAGTGGCCCCATAGGAGACAGCCAGCCGATCTGGATGCCATATGTGAAGGTGGGTATTGTTGCTGGAAGGTACAAAAGGTAGTGTTAGGGTTGTGAATTCGTTTACCGTATTTAAAAATGATGTCTCTACGCTAGCATCGTTACCTGTTGCAATAGGCGAGACGACAAAAAAAAAAAGTAATTAGACCGTCAGAGATACATTATCAAAAAATTTTGGACACGTATTTTTGATGTGAAACATCTATAGCCGCACGTAAAACAAATTTCTGGCGTGGCGACGCATCGCCACGCTATATGATGGTGTATATGTCGCAGTCATCTGGTTAAATCAGCTATTTAATTGTATGACTAGCGCGTTCATTGAATGACGACATTTAATTGAATGACTAAACGACAACTCGTCAAGTTGTTTAATGTAACGTTCAACGACTTGACTGAACGTCATTTAGCATTGTCGTTTAATGGGATATAGTCGACATTGTAATGGGGGTATAAGTGGCCCTACCATCACCACCAGGGTCAAAGCCAACCTCACCTGCACGTGGTACACCCTGCTGATTCTCTGACGAGGCTCTGACGGACCAGGTCTCTTCACAAGGAGGAGACCATCGCAGTCATATTGCATATACTTTTGTTATAAATCTTTCTTCGTTATGTATCTCTAGCAAATAAACGTATGATTATGATTATGATATGATATTCGTTTGAGATAATATTGTAAAATAAACATGGTCGTGGCAGAATTGTGGTGTGTTTTCCACAAATGCCATTAATAAAGAGTTGAAGTTGACTTTGTAATGTTTTTTTAGGGTGACCATAAGTTCACAACTTAAAAACTTAACTTCCTTTACATATCAAAAATGATTTCACTATCACTTTATTATGATTTTAATTAAAAAAAAACTTTAAAACTAGCCGGCGGCGCCGTATCAATTGGTAAATCCATGCTGTCACACTATTTTATCAAGAATAAGTCACTTTAAAGTAAATTTAATAAAAATAATATTAAAACAGTGCTATCCGCGCGAGCTATTTTACGCCATATTTGTTTTGGTGACTACTAACGCCGCAGTGGAAAAAAAATGAACTAAATTACAGTCACCTGACTGATATTACGTCCGCTCTGTTCAAAGGGCTATGCTTCAATCAGCTATCTAGTTGGACGTTGAGTAACGCTTGTTTAATCAGCTTTCGGCCTAGTCATTCAATTAAATGTTGCTATTCAATGAACCCGCTAGTCATACAATCAAATAGCTGATTCAACCAGATGACTGCGACATATATATACAGTCACAGTCTTGTGTACTGTGTGGCGATGATGTAATGTCGATGTTTCACATCTGCCAGGCGTCCCGTGACGGCTCACTTTTTTTTTCTCGTAAACGAAGAATGACGAAGATACAGTGCGTTAAAGTTGCGCATGACGTCACGATCAGACACTTTGTTGCTCCTTATCTTTGTATTTTTTTATTAATTTGAACAAGCAAAAAATACGTGTCCCGTATTTTTGGCCGATCTATCAGACGGACTAAACAGAATGCCATTTTTTTTATGTTGTCGTCATCCCTATTCTGCTGTTTGTCGCGAAAAGGTGAAAGGGCAAAAATGTATGGAAGCTGACCTTTGAACCAATAACGATGTGATATATACCATTAGAAAGGATTTTTCGTGTTCTTTAACCCTTAGACTGCTTGAGGCGCAGATCTACGCGAGACACAATGCTTTTTAATTGTTCTTTTAATTACGGCAGACAACCGGTTAAATAATTCTACGGTAGCAAGTTCCAAATCGCGGTGTGGACAAACTTATGGAGCAAAAAATTCAATCACTGGAACTCCGTAACAGAACATCGTGTTGTGGCCGCAATTAGTATACAACATGGTCTGATGATGAAACCGTAAGGCACTAGAACTTCATAACAGAAACAGTCTCGGGCAAAAGTAAGCATCTTATTTCTATTTATAGATTATTTATAGTCAATTTCAAAAATTATTCCTTGGAGTATTCCGAGGAATTTTTTTTATTAAACAAAATTGTATTTAAATACTCTTAAGTAAAAACAATTTATTAAATTGCCATTTCATTAAAATATTTTAATTTCCTCTAAAATCTATGAAAATTACACTTTTACAAAAAAGATGTTAATATCTGCTGACCTCTTACGAGGTAGCCAGCATGTGGAATATAGACTCAACAATAGGGATGACGACAACATTTAAAAAGTGGCATTCTGTTTAGTCCGTCTACAACTACGACTGGCTAAAAATACGGGACACGTGTTTTTTGCTTGATCGAATCAATAAAGAAATACATAGATAAAGAGCAACAAAGTTTCGGAGGGGGGCTTTTATTTATTTATTTATTTATTCACAAAATTACACTTTTGACGTCACTATCTTGTAAAAATTGTATCAGATCGTGAAGTCTCACGTTTCGTGAGACGTCACGATTTCAACGCGCTGTATCGTTGTCATTTTACGTTTACGAGAAAAAAGAAAAAATACGTGTCCCAATTTTTTTTTGATAATCTAACTGACGGACTAATTACTTTTTTTTTCTTCGTCTCGCCTATTATAGTGCTGATAGTGGTATTTTTTTCGTGGTGGATGGGAAATTATCAAACGACTTCTTTATCACGGGAGGGAATAAATAAATTAATATCCTTGGACAACTCACACACGGTCATCTGATCCCAAACTAAGCAGAGCTTGTGCTATGGTAACCAGAAAACTTATGTAATTTATAAATATATATCTACATATTATTGATAAATTACACCCAGACACAGAACAAACAATCATGCTCATCACACAAAGTTTGTCCTGGGTGGGAATCGAACCCACGACCTCCGGTTTAGCAGTCAGGGTCACTAACCACTGGACCAACAGGCCCGTAAGACTTACTGACTAAAACCCACTCTTATTCGACTATTAGAACTTTCCGCAACCCCGGCGGGCATTGACCCTAGAGGGCCCCCGTCACGTGCTGACTGCTCTTTGATGTGGTGACAGCAAATGGTCTGATAGTAAAAAGTTTTGATTGATAAGAAAAGCCATCACTCGTCTGCTAACTAAGGAAGTCAAGTCAAAGTCAGTAACGTTTATTTATCATATCTAGTTAGGATTGAATTTACAAATACTGCTGATTGTAGCTACTCTTCACAAAGAACACACCCTCCAAGTTTCATGCCTCTAGGACCAGAGGATTTTTTTATGGATAGGAAATCATCAAATGACATCTTCCGCCCTGGGCGAGGCAGGAGGGAGTGTCAGACTTTTACTGACTAAAACCCACCCTAGTTACTTCGGTTGCCCTTTATGTTCCGGGGCCGCGGTAACTATTAGAACGATTCCGCAACCCCGGCAGGACCAGCAGATTGGGCTGTTGCGTTGGAATCAACGATCAGCCTGTTTACCATTTTATTTATAGTAATTCATTTATCACTCGCCTGCTCTTATCATCCTTAATAATTAGCATGCATTAAACACGGGTGCGGATCACGCATTTATTAAGTTTATTTCGGACTTTCGACTCATGGTATCAAACCAAATCTTGTGTTCTTTTTATGTCGTGGGAAAATACGATATAAAAAGGTCCGGGGAAGGATAAATCAGGAAAAATTCGAACTGATACTGTTTTTTTTTAATTCTAGGATAAATAACAATATTAACCCAAAACACAAATCATTGAAGTGGCTCAGAATTACCACGAAAGAGATTTTTTTTTTGGTGAGCGGAAAATCATCCAATGACTGCTCCCGTCCTGGGTGCGGCGGGAGGGCGTGTCAGACTCTTACTGACTAAAACCCACTCATGGTTCTTCGATTGCCCTTTATGTTCCAGGGTCACGGTAACTATTAGGTATAAGCATTCCGCAACCCCGGCAGGCGTTGGCCCTGTTGGGCCTCTTCCTGTGCTGACTCCTTCTCTTTGAGACGCGCGTGGAACACTAACGCGCCGTCGACGCGGTCCTGGTCCTAGCCGGGCGGCGAGCTACCTATTGCTCGCCTTCCGCAGAACCGCGCCTACGGTGGCCGGTAGTCGTCTTGCGACTCTCGACGTCTTCGCCTGGGTCTTAGTCTGGGGCGAGAGGCTCGTCGTTGCCTCTCGCGCGCCGCCGCTTCCTTCACCAGCATAACTGCTTCGCAGAAGGAGGCGACGGCATCCCATTCCGTCTCGCCCCGCACCATGGCCTGAACCAGCGCCGGGCGCGAGAGGTCACCGCCGCCGATCGCCTCTACGAGGACACGTCGGATGGTGCGCCCATGCGCGGCACACCTCCACCGTGTGCTCGACCGTGTCCTCCAGGCGACCGTTGCTGCAACCACGAAAGAGATGGCGGGGCGACTTGGTCGGCTTCCTTGAGGATTGGCAAGACGTAGCGTAAATAAATCTTTTTGTCTATCTATCTATCTATCTATAGCGTAAAGTCGCAACAGATGGAAGGAATGGAGGGAGACCTTTGCCCAGCAATGGGGCAGTTCGGGATACTAAATAAAAAATAAAAAACCATTAATATTTTCAACCAAGAGAAAAGTTATAGGATGCCTTACGTCGAATCGGAAAGCGAAACATTCATAAGATCTCACGTGTTTGTCTGCCCAATGTTCCACTCTCCCTTTATCTCCAAAATTATTAGGAGCAAATTTAATAGAAAAATTACAATAAACACTAAGTACTTATGTAGGAAAACTCGACTTTTTAGTTTTTTTGTAATCACACAAACACTGTTAATAGCCTTTGCATACAAACAGGCAATTTATATTCAATATTTTTCCTTCACAACTTATCCAATTTTTTTAACTATTTCCTCTTACTAATAACCGGCGTAAAAAGTTATATTAGTTAGTTATTTAATTTAAGAACACAAAACATAATTCAGACTATAAGTAATACTGAATATTAAAGTGCAGACCGCGACTTAATTCCTGAACATGTGTACACAGCATGACTATTATACAAATGTAAACAAGACTAAGAAAAACCAATGATAAAACCAATATTTAGGTTCGTTCCCATAGATATAGATTTACGTATTCATCTTAATTAGACTAAATACATACATATCTGCGGAACAATTACTATTTGTGCATTTTAACAGTTACAACACAAATAATAAATAAAAACGTATCATTAAAAGAAAATTTATAAATAAAATCCATACTAATATTATAAATGGGAAAGTGTGTCTGTCTGTCTGTCTGTCTGTCTGTTTGTCTTTCTTTCACGGCAAAACGGAGCGACGGATTGACGTGATTTTTTAAGTGGAGATAGTTGAAGGGATGGAGAGTAAAATAGGCTACTTTTGTCTCTTTCTAACGCGAGCGAAGCCGCGGGCAGAAGCTAGTATCATATTAAAACACTAGGTTTTGCCATCTCTCCCATATTTTACCCCCGAATCCAATCAAAAAAATCCAAAAATCCTTTCTTAGTAGACACATTTTCTTCATCAAGAACAAGTTTCATGCGTCTAGAACTAGAGGTTTGAGCTGTGGGTTCATACAGGGTGTCCCACGGCAATGCCACATGGAGGGAAAGTACCTTAAATATTGTAGATAGAGCATTTTACTGAAAGAAGACATTATTTGAATTTTGAAAACATTTTAAACTGCATTCATAGATATTTAAATAATTACATAGTTGAACCGGGAATCGAACCTGTTACTCGAGAAAATTAATCATCCTGTATTTTTATCGTACAGATCGAAAGGCTTCATCACAAGGATTATTTTTTGCTAAATAACATAGTGTCAAAAATAAAAGAAAGACCATGAATTTTAACATTTTTAATACAAAATTAGTCAATTTTTCAAATGCTCAAAACTAGTCCCTTCTTCTTGAATACAAAGTGATAACTTTTAATTATTTCGTTCCCTGACGTTTTTTTGGTCTTGTTGTGGTATTTATTTATTTAAATAATGCGTACTACTCAAGTGGGTAGATTAATTAGTAATAAGTAGTTATGATTGTCAATTGTATGTCCTTACGGCAATGTAAGCTTAAACTTTTCTAAACAAAATTTCACTTCAAATTTTAAAATTCACGGTCTTCCTTTTATTTGTGACACTATGTTATTTAGCAAAAAATAATCCTTATGATGAAACCTTTCGATCGGTATGATAAAACCACAGGGTGATTTTTTTACCTCGAGGAACAAGTTCGATTCCCGGCCCAACCATTTAATTATTTTAAAATCTATGAATGCAATTTAAATTTTTTTAAAAAATCAAATAATGTCTTCTTTCAGTAAAATGTTCTATCTACAAGATTTAAGGTACTTTCCCTCCATGTGGCATAGCCGTGGGACACCCTGTATATTATTATAGCATCAGTCAGTCAGTCAGTTTACATAGATTTTAAATAGCAAGGTTTTTTTTTGGGTAGTGGGGAATCTTTAAATGAATTCTCCCGTCCTGGGCGGGGCGGGAGGGCGTGTCAGACTTTTACTGACTAAAACCCACTCATGTTCCTTCGGTTGCCCTTTATGTTCCGGGGTCACGGTAACTATTAGCGTCAATTCACACGTACCACAACCACACCACGTCGCAGCGACAAAATGTGGTCAAGATGTGGTTACGTGTGAATAGTGTCGCAGCGGCTTTTTGCAGCTGCGTTGTGGTAGCCACAAAATGTCGATGTGGTTAGCGCAGGCGCCAGCTAGGCGCGCGTGGACGTCATGTCGTGGCGATGTGGCCGCGCTGCCGCCGCGTTGCCGTCGCGATGTGGTCGCGATGTAGTCGTATTACACAGGTGGTCGATAACAACCACAAAATGTGGTGCGTGTGAATTGTAATATTCATTTTCAATACAAAATTTACGCCCGACCACGTCGCGGCGTTGTGGTGTGGTTGTCGCTGTGGTGTGGTTGTGGTACGTGTGAATTGAGCCTTATAAACATTCCGCAACCCCGCCCGGCAGGAAAAAGTAAGGTTTCACAGACATTATTACACCGATAAGACCCATCTCTAAATGGTAAACTGATTGACTAATTGCTCATGGTCCCTAATCCAAAACTTCTAGCGATGACGACAGCATAAAAAAAGGCATTTTAGACCGTCTGATAGACCTACCAAAAATACAGGACACGTATTTTTTGCGTGATCAAATTAATAAAAAAATACAAAGATAAAGAGCAATAAAGTTCCGGAGTGGGGCTTTTGACGTCACCTTTTATCAATAATTGTTTAGCAGATCGTGACGTCACGCGAAACTTCAACGCACTGTATCGTCGTCATTTTTCGTTTACGAGAAAAAAGAAGCAATACGTGTCCAAAATTTTTTAATAGTATTATAACTGACGGATAAATTACTCTGTTTTTTTCGTCGTCTCGTCTATTGCCAGCTATCTTTGTTCAGATAAATTGCAAGGAATTTTATTAAGTACATGGTCTTCGCCTCTTCGGTCCCAGCGGTGACTTATGGCGTCACGATATTTCACAACAGTGACAAATCATTTTCAGTTTCATGACGTAAGAAAATTTATAATGTGTTATTTACAATTATGATTGTTTTTTTTAGTCTGTTAAGTATGCAATATTACTGTACCTAATGATAAATGAGTTTTGGGAATTAAAGAGAAAATTTAATTATGATGATTGTTGATAAAAAATTCTCCACAATTCAGAAATGAATTGTTAATTTCTTGTGTATGTTGGTTTTTGGGGTCTGTAAATGCGAATGAAAAGCGAAATCCTTTGTCGAATTTCATCTCATAAATCACTATACAATAGGCGAGACGACGAAAAAAAAGTAATTAGTCCGTCATTGAGATTATTAAAAAATTTTGGACACGTATTTTTTCTTTTTTCTCGTAAACGAAAAATGACGACGATACAGTGCGTTGAAGTTGTGCGTGACGTCACGATCAGATACAATTTTTGCATTACGGTGGCGTCAAAAGCCTCTACTATGCCCCCACTATGCCCCCACTTCAGAACTTTGTTGCTCTTTATCTTTGTATTTTTTTGAAGCAAAAAATACGTGTCCCGTATTTTTGGCCGTTCTACAAGACGGACTAAACAGAATGCCATTTTTTTAATGTTGTCGTCATCCCTATTGTGATAGAATGCATAGCGAGGGAAAGAACACACCCTTTTTTTTTGGGAGTGGGAAATCATCATATTTCTGCTCCCGTCCTGGGTGCGGCGGGAGGGTGTGTCAGACTTTTACTGACTAAAACCCATTCATGTTCATCGGTTGCCCTTTATGTTCCTGGGTTACGGCAACTATTATAAACATTCCGCAACCAAAGAACACACCCTGCAAGTTTCATGTCTCTAGGACCAGCGGGCTGTGCGTCGATTTATCAACAGTCAGTTACCAATTTATAAATTGTATAGATATAGATTCTATTGTAAATTAGTTATAAAACTTTTTGTTTATTATTTAATTACCCTAACTTCAGTAGTGACTAAACTCACGTGATTTGAGACACAATAGATAGACAATAGCAGCCCGACAGCTAGCTGTCGGTTGGTCGTTGAAAGGTTAAATAACATAAACGGAAAAAAGTTTTGAGTTTTGAAGGCTAATGTTTTAATTTATTATCTCTTAAATATGCAAAAAAGAGTAATTAACGTGGTTTGTTTTAGTCAGAATTTAATCCATTGTTTGAATAATATAATATTGTAACGTTTAAATATTTTATGTTTTAATAATCCATTATACACACGATTAAAGAGCCAAAATTACCGGCGTAAATAACAAAAACTTGTATCTACAAGAAATAATCTAGAAAAATGGCCATTTACAGTAGGTAACTGCCTTTTCTTAGTGATGACGAATTTTTTTTTGGACCTACATTGGTGCCGATTCTCTTGTGCACAAACTAACGTAAATTTAACTGCATCTTTCTCTTTCCATTTAATTAAGAAAAGGACAGAAGATCAAATATTATTTAAATCCTGTCCTCCCTGGCCTTTTCCGAATTACGTTTGAGTCGGCTTCTAACCAAACTGGATTGCGACGTCCAAGATCAATTGCGTCTTTTTTTTTGGATGTATGAGAATTGCCTGATGTCGTTCACTACAAGACTACAGTGTCCAAAAGCCCGTCTACACCGGCACCGGCCCATACCCACTCTACATAATTCAGGGGCGCCAACATCATGAAAATAAACTTAACCTCTTGACGACCAAGCGACAGCCGGCTGCCGGGCTGCTATAATCTTTCTATGGTGTCTCAAATCACGTGTGTTCGAAGGAAAAGCTGTTGTTATATTAGTTATGATTATAAAAAAAAAATGTTCTACTAAGGGCTTAGCTGAGGAAAGTCTGGTTAGCAAAGAATACTTTATTGAAGGGCTCTTGTCTCATTTTTTCTAACCCGATAAACAAAATGTTCGATTGTTTGTATGTATATATGTATACAGGGTGTCCCAAAACTCAACGTCAAGCCGAAACGGGGTGACAGGATTGATCATAACCATCACGAGAAAAATCTGAAAAAAAATATATCCCATGCAGTTTGAAAATTATGGGCATTTTAAGAAAAACCTAGAAATTTGATCAAACTGTATCATTTTTCGGTTATTGTGATTATTATTTTTTATTTTTGTTCATTTGAACTTTAGAAACGTAATCCTAAATAACATTTCTAGAATCCCAATAAAAAATAATGACACAATTGCCTTAAGTTCCCGAGAATTGAGACTATTTGTTAAACTACGAATTTAAAATTTTCAAGATTCGTCGAATTTGACAGGCCCTCCTATAAAAAAAATGTACTAGAGTGCCTTGGCAAGTAGCATTAAAAGTTGGCGCATTTAATCAGAATTCTAAAATGGTACAATACTTGTTAGTTCCATACAATAGAAAAGAGTAAAAAAATTAAAACCTCAAGTAACCCGATTTTTGCTATCAGATTTTACTCAGTTAAAATGTTTTTAATTCGCACAAGCTCTAGGTAGGTTCTTAATTTTAAGGCAAAATGATGAGAGAGATGGATAATGGGTATGTTTGCCATGAGTGAGCGAGACAGATAGTGACGCCACGCATTGAGACGGAGATGCGTCGTTTAAACGAGATGCTATGGCATCTATCTGTTTCATTCGCACTAGTTTCAGCCAAGCAAATGGCTACGCTACCAGTCCGACACCAACCAGTTAGTACGTTTCGCTCATTCGTCTACTGCGCACGTTCGTATTCGCTTGTGTTGATTTAGTACTGACAACTTTGGCTTCTCTTTTTGGACTTGAATCTTTGTGAATTGGACTTGTTGATAACATACCGGCAACTTTGGCTTCTCTCTGGACTTTTGTGTTGGCATCCTTTTTATCTACCATGCCTACGCGCTACACTTCACAAGAATATGCGAACATGCACCACATTTATGGGGAATGCAGATGCAACGCAAGTGCTGCCGCTAGACTTTATCGTGAAAGATATCCAAATTTAGAGCGCTACCCGGATCACCGCGTGTTTGTTAATGTGCACCGTTCACTCACAGAGGGCGGCCATTTCCCGAATCAAATACAGGCTGGAGGTAGACCTGTGTTTCCTTTCCAGGAAGAAGTATTGCAAGAGGTCGCACGTGACCGAAGTATTTCCGTACGTGGAATTGAAGAAAGAACGGGAATACCGAAAAGCACTGCTCATCGTATTTTACAAAGAGCCGAAATGCATCCGTTTCACGTACAACGAGTTCAAAGTCTTCTACCTCGAGATTATCAGGAAAGGATTTCTTTTTGTAGAACAATGCTACAGAGGCATAATGAGAATCCCCAATTCATCCAAAAAATTCTCTGGTCAGATGAATCGACATTTAAAAAAGATGGTTACATGAACTTGCACAATTATCACGAGTGGCATGTGGAGAATCCACATTTAATGCGAGAAGATAGATCCCAGTATCGTTTTAAAGTAAACCTGTGGACCGGAATTTTAAACGGTAAAATTATTGGGCCTATTGAACTGCCTGAGAACTTGAATGGAACTAATTACCTACATTTTTTAAGAGAAGATTTACCAACCCTGTTAGTGGACGTACCACTAGCAGATCTTCGCGACATGTGGTTTCAACAAGATGGCTGCCCAGCGCATTTCGCAGTGCAAGTAAGAGATTTCCTTGACCAGGAATATCCGGGAAGGTGGATTGGACGTTCGGGCACTATCTCGTGGCCCGCCCGTTCACCAGATTTAAATCCCCTGGATTTTTTCTATTGGGGAGTACTCAAAGAAAAAGTTTACTCAAAGCCCATTGAGAACGTAGCCGACCTGCGTGAACGCATTTCTCAAGCTGCAGCTGAGGCGATCAACTCTCGAAGATATGCCCGACTAATAAGTAGATCTTTTTTAAGAAGATGTAGGGCTTGTATTGAGGCTGATGGTAAACAATTTGAACATTTATTGTAATAAAAAACGTTATTTCTCTATCATCTGACTTTTATTCCAACAAACCTAATTATTTTACTAATTTTACTAACTTTTTTTCACTTTGGTAAAAGTGGCGTCACTATCTGTCTCGCTCACTCATGGCGAACATACCCATTATCCATCTCTCTCATCATTTTGTCTTAAAATTAAGAACCTACCTAGAGCTTGTGTGAATTAAAAACATTTTAACTGAGTAAAATGAGATAGCAAAAATCGGGTTACTTGAGGTTTTAATTTTTTTACTCTTTTCTATTGTATGGAACTAACAAGTATTGTACCATTTTAGAATTCTGATTAAATGCGCCAACTTTTAATGCCACTTGCCAAGGCACTCTACTACATTTTTTTTATAGGAGGGCCTGTCAAAGTCGACGAATCTTGAAAATTTTAAATTCGTAGTTTAACAAATAGTCTCAATTCTCGGAAACTTGAGGCAATTGTGTCTTTATTTTTTATTGGGATTCTAGAAATGTTATTTAGGATTACGTTTCCAAAGTTCAAATGAACAAAAATAAAAAAGAATAACCACAATAACCGAAAAATGGTACAGTTTGATCAAATTTCTAGGTTTTTCTTAAAATGCCCATAATTTTTAAACTGCATGGGATAGATTTTTTTTCAGATTTTTCTCGTGATGGTTATGATCAATCCTGTCACCCCGTTTCGGCTTGACGTTGAGTTTTGGGACACCCTGTATGTTATTTGGTCGCGATACTCTCGCGTTATAGTTAGGTTAAACCGATTTTGATGCGGCTTTCAGATAAGTATTTGTTACGTTTAGGAGAAGGTTTCAGTACTTATATTAAACGACTACAAAAAGTAGGTTCTTAAAAAAACGCTCTAAAAAGGTTTAAAATAAAGAACCGCCTTTAAAAACTAAACAGAAAAATATTGGTGCTGTGCTGATTCTGTTGTTCACAAACATAACTAAATTTAAGTTAAATGCATCTTTCTCTCTCCATTTCTTGAAAAAAAGGACAGAAGATACATTTTAGTTTAATCCTGTCAAATTAGACAGCGCCTGAAAAAAATTGACATATATTTAGTTACCATGTTTTTAAATCGCGTCTAAATTATCTATAGAGTGTCTAAACTTGACAAGACTTAACTAATATTTTATCTTCTGTCCTTTTCTTAATTAAATGGAAAGAGAAAGATGCACTTAACTTAAATTTACATTAGTTTGTGAATAAGAGAATCGGCGCCATCTTTCATTTCAGAAGTCGGTGCTTTCCGTTCTATTTGTTGCCATATTTGTTTACATTGCCATCGACTTTCGAAATTAAAATGTTATTTTCTTGTCCTTAGTTTCAAGGCGGTTCTTTTTTCACTAACACTTTTTCTTTACTTTTCAATGCGTATACAAAGCAAGGATATCTCATTTATCAAATAATAATAAGCAGTTCAGAAGTTAAGAGGGAACATTACAGATCAACATACTTACACGCACTTTGGTCGATATCTTATCATCATATCAATAACTTAGTTTAGCTTTTAGCAAAAAGCTTCGTCATTATGAAAGCTAATCAAGTGAGTCCTAACTACATCGAGTTATTGCTGACTCCACTTTTCTCAAAAACTTATTAAAATAAAAAAAAAACAACACAGAAATTTTTTTGTTGTATAACTATTTTGTTGTATTTTTACCGACTTCACAAAAAGGAGGAGGTACTATGTTCGGCTGTTTGTATGTTTTTTTTGTATGTTTGTTCATCGATTACTCCGTCAATTGTCAACGGATTTTGATGGTTCTTTTTTTGTTTGATAAGTCATGATTCAGGGGTGGTCCCATATAAATTTTGTGGCGATCGGTTCAGTGCTTCTCGAAAAATTCACCAAGAACAAAAAAAAATGACGAAATTTTCATAGACGATGTGTGCTTTGTCTTCAAGTTTCTATTTTCGTTTTATAAGATTGTTAGTAGTTTTATTTTGAAAATAAATTACTTTGAAAGATACTATACACAGTCAAACATTGGGAGTCGACACTAAAAAGTAATAAATAAAAAACTTTAAAAAAAAAAAAATAACCGCCTTCAAAAACTAAAAACCCAATAATAACTAAAATTTCGGAAGTCGGTGGTTTCTCTTCTGCCATTCAATTTGTGTTGCCACCGACTTCCGAAATTTTAGTTATTATTGGGTTTTTAGTTTTTGAAGGCGGTTATTTTTTTTTTTTAAGTTTTTTATCTCTCGAGTTCTTGACGCAAAAAGAGGGTCTATTTATAAGTTTGACCGATTTGTGTGTGCGTTTTTCTGTTTGTTTGTCTCTGGCATCATAGCTCCGAAACGCGTGAACCAATTTGGGTAGGGCTTTTTTATTTGAAATAAGTACTATGTAGTGAGTGAAGATAATGTTGGTGAAACCTCTGGTAACAGCTAAGCTAACATTAACGTCAAGCGGTGTGGTCTAAAAGCGAAAAGATTTAAGGCCATAGCTCATTAGAGCCACCCGGCAGCCACTCCGCACCGCCTCGCCTCCTGCGGCTAGTATTCTTTATATGGACTTGTATGGACATGCGCTCACTATATCAACTCCGTAGCAGCACCGGATCGCCTCGGTTATAAGGCGAGTCGGTGCGGAGTGGCTGTAATGAGCTATTAGCCTTTAGCCAATTAGGTATGCGCGATGCCACTGCATGTTAAACTGGGGTCCGGCTGCATAATTCATCGACCCACTGACCAGTTAGTTATATTGTGGCTCTACTTCGCACTTGACCGCTTTATTTCTAACTGACACACGGTTAGGGCTTAGGCGCTGGCCAGACAGAAGAGACGTAAGACTAAGACGCGTCGCGGACAATGGGAAATGCGCCCGCGCCCCGTCTCTTCTATATTTTTAACGTCGCGTCGTTTCTATACATTTTGTATGAAAGGGACTTGGTAGAGACAAATGTCCGCGTCCCGTCTGCGTCTTACGTCTTTTCTGTGTGTCCAGCGCCTTACACATAGGGACGGAATTGTAGAGGATTTAGTTTTTCCAAAGGAGATGCAGACTTATTTTAACCTTCGAACACACGTGATTCGAGACACGTTAGTAAGACAATAGCAGCCCGACAGCCGGCTGTCGCTTGGTCGTTGATAGGTTAATTTTAACAACCTTCTTCGACAAAAATCACCGTAGCCTCGCCGTGATGTCCACCACTTTGTAAGTCAAGACTAAGTAGTAATTTAAAACTCACTTATATTTAATTAGCTTTTGCCCGCGACTTCGTCCGCGTGGAATAATAGTTCCCGCTCCCGGGGGATTTCCGGGGTGAAAACTATCCTTTGTCCTTTCTCGGGTCCCAGACTATATCTGTGCCAATCTTCATTAAAATCGGTTCAGTGGTTTAGGCGTGAAGAAGAGACAGACAGACAGACAGAGTTACTTTCGCATTTATAATATTAGTACGGATTTGACAACTGCATTAATACTAGTATAATCTCATTTTCCATTTATTACTTACTACATCATAATCATTTTCCTTGTTTTTTTCTCACTATGTTGGTGTCCCTGTCTAGCTCAATAATTTTACACAGAGCAACTGCCTATCAGACCAGTACAACCCAGTTACTGGGATATGAGATGACATGTGATACCCCCAGATAGGTTGATTATGAGACTTTCTGGCTTCTGACTACACGTAAATAAATAAATAAATATACTGGGAAAACTTACACACGGTCATCTGATCCCAAGTTAAGCTCTGCTTAGAGATTGTGTTATGGTAACCAGACAACTGATATACATACTTATATAATTTATAAATACATACATATTATAGATAAATTACACCCAGACATAGAACAAACAATAATGCTCATCACACAAAGTTTGTTCTGGGTGGGAATCGAACCCACGACCTCCGGCTTAGCAGTCAGGACTACTAGCCACTACACCAACAGGCCCGTCAAACGTAACAACTGGCAAATGTCTACGAATAACAAACACTGGGATCACGTATCTTGCAGAAGCCTAGCGATCGCGATAATTTAGCAATAAAACGTCAATTCAAAATACGTCATGTCAAATAGCAATCTAGCGATAGTGCTGCCGGAGTCATCTCATGTTCTTGGTTATAAGAACACGTGTATGATCTCCATAATATAATTTATTAACCTAACAATTGTCATTTAATCTGAAATATTATTTTCAAACTGGACATTGGCAGAAATCACCGAAAATTCGGTGGATTGCCAAAACAAATATAAAAAATGAAGTTGATAGTGCTGCCTCTGTGGAGCAATCAGTTAACTAAAATATGCACTTTTCGTTTGGTGGTTTCGTAGGTATTTAGTATTGTTAAAGTTAAGTTTTTTTTTGTTAAAGGAGATATTTAATTAGTTTCAGCGATTGCTACTTTATCGTCATCGTAGCAATAAGTGCATTAGAACAATCAGCGAGCGATTAGCAATCGGTTCATACTTCATACATACCTAAATACGAATTTTTGATTAATCGCGCGGTGACCGCGCGTTCACTGCGCAAATATTGCTGATTGCCGTTTCATAGGTAATAACCCCGCGGGAGTAATTTATTGCGACATTGGTGCCGATTCGCTTATTCACAATCTAACGTAAGGATAGGATATAGGATAGTTATCATCCCGGAAATCCCCCGGGAACGAGAACTATTATTCCACGCGGACGAAGTCGCGGGCAAAAGCTAGTCTAAAATAAAAGTATATTAAGTATTTTAGTGAAGATGTGTCTTGAAATATTAGTGTTAATTATCCAATTGAGCAATTTTAGTTGCTATGACGTGAGTCAAACACGACTGGCATAGTAATTAGTAAAGATATCATTACATACACTCTTCATCTATATATAAATACTAGCTTCTGCCCGCGGCTTCGCTCGCGTTAGAAAGAGACAAAAAGTAGCCTATGTTACTCTCCATCCCTTCAACTATCTCCACTTAAAAAATCGCGTCAATCCGTCGCTCCGTTTTGCCGTGAAAGAAAGACAAACAGACAGACAGACAGACAGACAGACACACTTTCCCATTTATAATATTAGTATGGATCTTTAATAGTAAATTTACTGACTGTTGATATATCAACGCACAGCCCAAACCGCTGGTCCTAGAGACATAAAACTTGCAGGGTGTGTTTTTTGTAAAGAGTAGATACTAAATTAAGTAAATTAATTAATAAATTCCAACCCTAAAAGGGGTAAAATAGGGGCTGGAAGTCACGCGGGCAAAGCCGCGGGCGCAAGCTAGTGTTATAATAAAACTCTAAATAATGCAATACAGGTGTACATACTTATTTAATTTTTTTAACTAGGTATATTAAAAAAATATAAATGTATAAAACACAAAACAAATGTACAGTACAAAAGTATTCGACAATTAAGAACGTCATGGTTCGTGATCGTGACATTCATAACAACAAGACAAACAATAAAACTAAACTAATAAAATGTATTGTCTTTATAGCGCTATATATTTTTAGCCTTTATTTAATTTATGTTCAATCCTATTATACACAATAAAAAAACATATAATCACAGCTTTTTTTAAAACATAGCATTTAAAAACACAATTAAAATTACGCATTTTAAACGTAATAAATAATACCTAATTATAATGCCGAAATAAAAGCAAAAACGTAAAAAACAAAAGTTATTTTTAAACAAGCATTTTGTAACGTTATTTACATTTACAAAAATGAAGAAACGGATTAATTAATAAATCCTTGAACAGTACTTACCAGCTAAAGCGGTAAAAATCTGCCTTCTTGAACTGCTTTCATTTTTTAGCCGATCCATACCGGCTGAATAATCGTAATCAGACGCCGAAAATGAGGAAAAAAAACAATGTCGATTATAGGTTATAATTTTTAGTAAAACACTGTTTCTTAAAATAGATTCATGTCAGAATTCACTGTTTTATTTCTCACTTTTTAATTAGTAGTCCGCGCTTCACGTTTTCATATAAAATGTCAGAAATTTCGCAACAATTAAATGCGCTTGCGTTCCATCTGACGGACGTCTGTCAAACGACTGACTACTCTTCATATAACCTATAATCGTGCTCGGTACTAGCTTACAGTTATGCAAACACAATGTTATGTCATACTCTTCAATTTTGCGTAAATGATCTTTATCTTTCAGCGATAAAGTTTAAATTCAACTGGTTTATTTTTATCAAGTGGTATGAAGTTTTGGCGTCGACGCACCGCCTGACTGATTTGGTTGACCGTTCTTTGGAAATGTGTTTTGTGAATTGAGACCTTGATTGCAGTGTTATAAAGACAATTACGGTTTAACATTGCGCTCAGCCTAAACATTGCATATCAATGGGCAGTTTTCCTGTTAGCAATGGGTGTTATTGGAATTAATTTGAGTTCTATGAACAATCAGAGCAAGTGAATTGCTTTTTCTTAAATCATATGACTTCTTTAAACTTAATAAATAAATAAATAATAAATATCCTGGGACTTCTTACACACGGCTATCTGATCCCAAGCTAAGCAGGGCTTGTGTTATGGTGATCAGACAACTGATATGTACATACTTATATAATTTTTAAATACATACATATTATAGATAAATAACACCCAGACACAGAACAAACAATCATGCTCATCACACAAAGTTTGTCCTGGGTGGGAATCGAACCCACGACCTCTGGCTTAGCAGTCATGGTCACTGACCACTAGACCAACAGGCCCGTCAAACTTGGTTTTTAATAGACTTTTTTTTTCAATATAACAACTAAAACTGCCAAGTGCGAGTTGGGTTCTCTCACGAAGTGTTCCATAGCTTCACTACCATACAAAATTAGGGTTTAGATGCAGAAGGCCTAACTCTCAAAATGGCAGTTCATTTGCAAAAGGACTAGTACTTAAAATGGCAAATTCTCTAAAAGCCTGATTCTCTGAATGGTCAATTCTTTAAATGGCTAATTAGGATTGTGGCGCATTTTTCTTTCTAAGTTTTAAAAATCAATATTATAATGGTTTTACTTTTAAAATAAATAAAAGTGAACAATTTACTGTACACTGTTTTGTGAAAAAAAACATCTATTAATAAGTCTTTTATTTAAAAGAAATTAAAAGATAACTAGCGACCCGCCCCCACCAGCTTCGCAAGGGTGTTACAAAACTTTAAAAATCCCAGCTTTTCTTTACTATATTATGCATGTATTATACATATACTTAAACCTTCCTTAAGAATCACCGCATACAAATCCGTTGCGTAGTTTTAAAGATCTAAGCATACATAGGGATGGGTATACAGACAGACGCGAGCGGCTTTGTTTTATACTATGTAGTGATTAGCCATTTAGAGAATTTGCCATTTTGGGAAATAGCCTTATTGCAAATCTGCTCCCATTTTGAGAGTTAGGCCTTCTGCTACTAAACCAAAATGAGCATTAAACAAAAATCAGAAGCCAGACAATTAGTTGTAGAGGTATGATGGGCAGTCGCTTTATTGGGCGAGAGAATCACATCGATAACATTACTGTCATTTTTTTTACTCGTATCTTTGGTTACTGCCTCTCTCCTGTCCGTCGTATCGTAATGTTATGGAACCTTTCCCGATAAATCGGCTATCTATCACAAAAATAGTTTTTTCAATTCGAGCCAGCACTTACTTGCTGAGATTAGCGCGTTCTATCAAACAAACAAACATGCGTCTTTATAATATTGGTATTTAGTCTCTGAAACGCTTCGGCTCATGGATAAGTAAACAACTCTATTTCAGTCCCACTACAGTTCAAAGACCTTTTATACGGAGGAGGCGCCAGCATTAATCACCACTTTGGACTTACTCATTCCCTCGCGACTTACTGACTACACGATACAACTTCTTTTTTTTTTGGGAGTGGGAAATCATCAAATGACTTCTCCTGCCCTGGACGGGGCGGAATGACAGACTTTTACTGACTAAAACCCACTCATGTTCCTTCGGTTGCCCTTTATGTTCCGGGGCCACGGTAACTATTACAACTTGTCCGCAACCCACACGATACACCTTGGTTATACTCGTCAGACTTTTTACCTTCTGACAATCCGTAACGACAGTCAAAGTTTTACGACTGTCAACCGAGACCAACGGCTTTGCATGCTTTTCGAGGCACGGGATGTCAGTGATCTCCAAGATAATGTTTAGAAAGTAAATATGAATTGAAAATTCACATTGATAGGGCAAGTACCGTATTTAAAACCAGCAACCTCATACATGAGAGGCGGACTCCTTAACCACTGGACCATCACGACACTACGGTACAGCTTATGTAGTTACTGGCATTTGCCCGCGACTTCGTCCGCGCGGAATAATAGTTGCCGTTCCTGGGGGATCTCCGGAATGACAGGTGACAGGTCACTAAAACAAGTCTCGCAAATGGGCAGAAGGACAAACAGACATTAAAGTATAGAGATTCCTCGAAGACTGCATTTCTACGCAACATTTGATATTAGTGTAGAAATAAAAAAAAAATGACATAAAGAACAAGGCAGTCTTGAAATGACGCAGTAATGTAATTATTAAAAACACAATTTATATGTATACCTAATTAATAAATAATATTCCATACTTGATATAATATCTATTTCGCCAGATAAAAGTAACAGGCCAACCTTGTAATTTTAACACACAATATTTTTATAGATTGAGAGAATGGGCGCTTTTAAATTAAATAACATCAATCAGTTTGTTTTTTTATACTTACTTTCCCGGCCTTTACCTCAGGTTTTGGTGGACATCACGGCAATGTCGATCTATGTATTGAAGGTTGTTAAAATTAATAGATGAATCACACAAAAGACCTTTAAAATAAATCTTTGCTCCCTTGCTAAACAATAATCCCTTGCTAAACAATAACACTATCTTTATATATATAATTCTTCTGTGAGTGTGTATGTCACTGAACTTCTCTCAAACGACTGGACCGATTTTGATGAAATTTTTTGTGTGTGTTCAAGGGGATCTGGGAATGGTTTAGATTCACCAATCAGCCCGGCAGATGGCGCTAATTGCTTGAAAAAGCATGTGATCTCGGAAACGACCCTAACGATTTCGCTGAAATTTGATATGTGGGGGTTTTCGGGGACGAAAAATCGATCTAGCTTAGTCTTATGTCTGGGGAAGCGCATGTTTTCGAGTTTTAAGTTAAAATGTTTGGCGCCCAACGAAGTGGGCACGGGCCAGCTAGTTACATTATAATCATTCGGAATAATCCTAATCCCTGGAACATTTTGATCAAATTATCGATTCCTGGGAATTTTAAGTCAAATTCATATTATTTATACTTTATTCTTTATTGCACACAAAAAAACATAACATAATTAACTTATAGCAAACAAAAGACTTATGCACAATGGCGAGCTTAACCCAAAATTGAGTTTTCTACCAGCAAACCAAAAATTTCGTAGTGAGATTTGCAACGGAGGATATGCTTATGTGCAAAAAAAATACCTATTACTCTTATTATATTTATAGTAACAGAACCCAAATTCCGATCACTGCTTAATAAACAATCCAGAAAAAGGTCTTGTGTAGGAAGTATCAAAATAAACAAACAGACAGGCGTGCTTACGGACGGATTCGTGCCTTGTCATTATTTATGTTTATTAGTGTATAAGGGTGCTTGTACACGGTGCATGTAGCTTGCGCATGTTGAGGCACTTGCGCGGGTTATATGCATCGTAAACATATCGTTTAAAAACATTTGCGCGTCCAGTGACTCAGTAACTCGAACAAATAGCTTGCGCATATTACTCACGCGTGTAACCCGCATCTTTACTTGCTCCAGCTACATGCACCGTGTACAAGCACCCTTAGTTACAGCTACGATAATTACAAAGTTTAGGGCACTATCCACTTTATATTTCTAAAAACGTGCTCATCTATTAAAATTAGCATTAGCATACACATGTGCCTGTATACATTACCACAGATTTGTGCCAATATAAGGTCACATAATTATTAATACCCATGGAAATAAACCAGCTTCCCAAAAAATAACCAGCATCAACCAACTATCGGCAAAAAATAGCAAAAAAATCACGTTTGTTGTATGGTATTTATTGTAGCTGCAAAGGGCTTACGCAGCGTCCGCGCGCTGCCGAATTTTGTACTTACTTATCGACGTCGAAAAAGCTATCGCCAATATAGATCGCACGCGCGTTTTGTAGGAGCGCGGAGCGTGTAGAATTGTATAATTTAAAAAGCTGTTTCTAGTGGCTTCTTCAAATAAAAAAGGTCCTAATAAGGGCTCCTGTACACAGCACTCAACTATAAAACTTTGTCTACGAGGCGTAGGCGTAAACGCGAGCACGACGCTAGCGCTTCGTGGACAGAGTTTCAAAGTTTTATGTATGTAAGCTGCTGTATACACCAGGCGCATAACGACGGCTACGCGTCTATGCAGCTACGCTTCCGTGGACAGTGACAAAGAAAATCTTATGTAACTTATTTATAACTTTTATTTAATTAAACTCTTTATTAACGTGGTAAATATCTACAGCTTTTTTACTGCCATTTCCATTAATCATGTTTCTGATCTGGTGTGATCCCAGGGTCCTCTACGTAGCCCTCGTGTAGCGGTGGCTGTGGCTGCAGCGAAGGGTCGATGTCCTTCACCGCGTTGATTAGTTCTGCTGTCGATTTGTATGACGATATCGTTGATTTTACGAAGTCCCTGTAGATTGTACAGACAAAGTTAAATCATTTATTCCAATTAGACCAAAAAAGGCACTTTGAACGTCATTTACAAAACGAAAAAGAATCTGGTTGCCTACTCCAAAAGTGGAGACAATTTTTATTTCCCTTCAGCCATTTTGGAAGCTAGTTATTAGAAGGCAGTTGTGAAAGCAAAATTAAAATCACGTTTCCAAAAAAGATAAATATAATTTTGTTTTAGAAACTGGTTACCAATACAGAGGGTTGTATGTTCTTTAGAAACTCTTCCAATATAATAAATTATTATTTAGATATTTGTCTCGATTGAGAATCGAACTCGCGACACTTAGCGCCATTCACTCAACCGCAGCTCCAACGTTATCGTGTGTAATTGTTATGAAAATAATTTATACAGCTTTAATTCAGACAAAAACTTAATCCGTGCATTCTCTTTTGGCGTGAGGGCGACGCTGCAAGTTGCAAGGTAACGCCTGATTCTACATCAAGCGTTTCACACTGTGTTCCGGTTTGAAGGGTGTCAGTGTAATTATCGGTACATGAGACATAATCTCAGCCCTTCACTAAATGAAACAGATGAAGGTTGTGGAACCAATGGTGGGACTAGGCTGTCAGTAGGATAACGCCCCTTACTGCCACTGGCTTACAGGCCTCTTTTTTATCTAGGACGGTCCTCTGTACTTGCCATCAACTGGTGGTGTGCTATTGCGAGGGACTTCGTTGAATATAAAAAGTACAAGCAAATCTGCCTTTAGGATGGGCACAGATGGGCGACCGCCCAGGACGCCAGAAATAAAGGGGCGTTTGACTAGACTAGCCCCTTGATTTTTCATTTCGGCTCAGAAAGTAGGGGTGGGCGCTAAGCAATCTTGCCTAGAGCGCCGGTACTGCTGAGTGAGGCTGATCGCTGTGTGGTATTGCTTGGGCGAGGCCCAAGTCCACCAAATACTTCTTTTAAGTGATGATGCCCTTTCACTCACCTAAAGTAGAAAGCCTTGACGAAGACTGCAGGCTGGAACTCGTGGCCGCACCGCTCTGGCCCGAAGCTCATGATCCCCATCAGTCTGTTCTGCTGCACGGCCGGGGCGCCTGCGTCGAACTGAGAGCAATTTGTTGAGGTAGTGAGAGGTGTAGTGAAAGATTGGTTAGGGAATGGGATATTTTGGGAATGGGCAATTGTGGGGTTTGGTTATTGGGGATCTTTCAGTATTTTGTACTTATTGTGTGTCTTAAGCATTAAAAAGCTGTTTGGTGAATCATTGAACAAAATTACTTTTTCAAAAGATTATGATCTTAGATTTTTGATAAAGATCATCTTTTACGGTCATTATTAAAAAGTTTTTAATAATGTCCGTAAAAGATGATCTTTAAAATGTCTCACATTTTGGGGTTTTTAATAAAAACCCCAAAATATGAGACATTTTGGGATCGGGATATTTTGGGGATGGGATATTTTAATAATTAGACATTTTGCCTGTAAACGTGTAAGAACGACGACTTGTAAAACGAGTACAGAGCGTTACGTCGTCTTTCTTTGACTTAGGTAATGTTAGTTTTTATTTCCACTTTATATAGCCGACCAAACAATCTTCATGATTGTTTGGTCGGCTATACTAGGTGTATTTTTGGTCTTGTACAAACAGTAGAAGATGATTCTACTCATAAAAACAAACAACTTTTACTATGGAACCAATTCTGAAATCTCGAAAAAAATATCAGCTGTTTCATACATTGTGGTCGTGAGGGAATTGAACTTTTGTAAGAAACAGCTGATATTTCTTTCGAGATTTCAGTGTTGGTTCCATAATAAAAGTTGTTTATTTTCATGGGTAGAATCATCTCCTAGCGGGTTGTGCAATACCAAAAATACACCTTGTATACATTTGGAAAAAACTATATGTTCCTTTTTTAAGAGATCTTTATGCGAAATAAAAATTATACTCATTTAGTAGGCTGTCGTCTCTCAGGGTCAGCTAGTTGTAAATTGACCTTAGAAAATTCAAGTTCATCGTCGGCCTTTTTTGGCTTGTGTTGTTTGTTTTTACTTTACTTTATTAGCAACTTTTCTTCCAGTGACCTCCTCGTGTCTCTATACACGGTTTATGTCCCGGAATAAACGCACACCAGCAGACACCCCAATTAGAATATCATGCTTTAATCATAATACATACACTGAATTTTTATTATTATGTTTAAAACACTGTTTTTTTTATAAATCAGTTGTACAGATTGTGGGAGAAAATTATAGTCACATTACAAATCTACGCATGCACACAGTCGCACTTGCATAAGGGTCTAGCGTAGTAGATGTTTCATCCATTTTAGTTTGTTTTGACTGTACAGCGGAAGTGTGACAGCCATAGTGACAGCAGTTTACGTAGTTTTAATTATTTTTGGGATAAAATAATACCTATGTTAAAAATTACAAAAATCTGAACAAACTAGTTTCTCAAAGTGCATTAATTCAGTTACACATTGTATATGAAATGTTATAAAACGAGCAACAGAGCGCAGTTAAGTGTCAAATTAACAGACTGAGTTAAAAACTCTATACGTAGTGCGATCAAACAAAGGGGTAGTTGATGTCGCTAAAAAAAACCGGCCAAGGGCCCGTTGAGCTTGCACACTTAACTTAAATTTAGGTTAGTTTGTAAATAAGAGAATCGCCACCATAATAACACACTAACTGCCATTCGAGGTTTCTCCCGCGTTATGTTAAGATTTTTAATAACTGCTCTGCTCCCGTGAGTTATGGTGAAATTGAATAAGTAACAAAGTATACCAAGCAGGCATCCCTGGTGCCGTTCCTAAGCGAGGCACAGAAGAAATCGGGCGTGAACTGGAAGCCGTTGACGAGCTGGTAGGCGTCGACGCAGTAGTGCTGCGAGCGGACCTTCAGCCGGGCTGTCATCAGGTCAGGAGTGTGCTCTCTGAAGGACGTGTCTGTACCCTACGCAAATTGATGAAAACTTTAACTGTGCTGGTGGTTTGCGGTTATGATCCTTTAATTTTATAGGCTTAGGGTACGCGTTTGTACTAATGTGACTTTTGCAATTCATATGCACTTACTAAGGTCTTGAACATCACTGATATTCCGTGCTTTAGAAAGCACGTAAACCCAATGTTTACGGTTGTCAATCGTAAAATATCTGACAGTAGTCGTTAAGAGAATATCTAGTTACTCTTACACCTACTTAATTACTATGGGTTGTGGAGGTCTAATGGACAGTCGCTCCAAGTAAAACTTTGGTATTCAGCTAATTCCGGTTAAACAGAAAGCCGACTCCAACATACATAGTCGAGAAAAACCGCTATATCTGGCCTCCAGGTTTGTATGTTAGTTTTCTTAATATTAGAAGATAACTTATTCTTTTACCACTAACAACTGAATGGGAAATTGCATAGGGGAATATGGACTTTACCCTGGTAGCTCCCCACCCTGTGACGACGATGAAGCTCTGTGCGAACGGTTCCTTGACGCCGTCGTAGATCTTGATCAGGTTTACGTGATCGTCGAAAGCTTAAAAAAATGTTATAATGTAGTCTACCTAAGTAAAAGATCTTATGCATGAATTGATCCAGTTCAATTCCTTTTTAGCTAAATAAAAAGTTGGAATAAGGAATCTCTCTTTTATCCACTGAAAAATTTCAGGTCAGTGTAAGTACTACATCGAACTACAATTGTATCAGTCAGGATCACTAACCACTACAATGTCGGACTGTCCGACAAAACTTTTGCTGCGTATATGGAAACACATTCAATGTTCGCAACTTTAGTAGTTCTGAACTTTCAGCTGCTTATACCGAGAGGGTTTCCTAGAGAAGATTGGGCACGCCTTTTGTTTGATGGATTTAATGCTCCCCTTCTTTTAGTACTGCATTGCGGAAGCTACTACAATTACAGCCAGACTCATAACAAGCAAGCATTGTTTTGTGTCTGGATGTAATTTATGTAATAAATAAAATAAGTATTTATTTGTAAATTATTTTTATTTGTATTTTAGTCAGTTGTCAGTTACCATAATACAGGCTCTGCCCAGTCTTAAATCAGATACCCCTATGTGAGTTGCCCAAGACTTTAAAAAAAGAATCAAGATACTGACCTAAGTTCTCCCCGAGTTTCAACAGTGCCACATCAGCATGCGGCACTGGTTCCTCCTCAAACTTGGGGTGACGGACTGCCCCGGCCACGCTGACTAGAGTACCTCCTTCGTGAGGCCGGGCACTGCCCACGCGTACCTTCACGAATTGTCCCAGGTTTTTTAGAGGAGATACACTGAGGACACTGAGGAAGATTGTTATTTAGTATCTTATAGCAAAGTAAATGGAATTAATGAAAGCTATCTAGGTAAGAGTGAGTTAGGTTACAAAGGGGAGCCAGCCAGGGTCAAGCATAACAGACTTACAGACTATAAAACAATAGGAAAACCAGCAAGTGTCTTGGACATTACCTATAGCTCTTAACATTTTTAATATTATATATAACTGTTTGTTTGTTTTAAAGATTTGTAGACTTAGGTCTCTTATTAATTAGTCAAACCTCTGATTCTATGAAAGACACAACGCTAAGTCCGACAAAAAACCTCCACCAATCACGTTTGTTGTGACTAGGAGGAGAGAGATGTTGGCTGATCTTTCGGCACTGCTACTTGACAAGCTTCTTGACAGCAAATGTTTTTTATTATTTATATCTCTGATTCTAACCTATTGTTTTGCACGATGTGACCGAAATTAGAAAATATATCACTCAAAAAATACGTGTGCCATATTTTTGGCCGGTTTATCAGACGGAATATATAAAATGCTATTTTTTGATTTTGTCGTCATCCCTATTAGTTGAATCGCATTATAAACTTACTAATTCAAGCAATGAGCAGCGGTAACCACCCAGTTGACATCAACAATGGCGCCAGCACACCACAGTCTCCCATTGATAATGATGGCCGCCATATAAGGGAAGTTTCTCGTATCGGTCGCATTACCCCCTCGGATCCTTAACTTGGTCTCCGAGTTCTTGATGAAGACGCCATGTTCGTTTCGAATGCGGAGGCGTGGCTTGTTCCTGAATCCATGGCTGCGCATCATTGGGTTGTGTTGTACAGGTGGAGCGGCTTCGTATTCTCTGTGCGTCTTGGGATTAGGTGGAAAGGCTTCGTTATCGCCTTGGAGTGTGGAAAAATTATAAGTTATGTGTGGTTAGTGGAGTTGATAGAATTTTGGTTTTTCTCTAATACTTATACTTTGTTGTTAGAGCTGGTTCACATTAGGTTGGATCGACAGTTTTTTCGTTGGCTCCGATAGTTTTATCGGGTAGCTCGAATGTGAACATATTATGCACTTCGGCACAATTATTTCAAAGTGCATCCGAAACGTTTGTCCGCCCGATAAAATTGTCGGCCCGACCTAATGTGCATCAGCTTTTAATGTAGGTTTCCTCCCTTTCCTAAACCTTGTTAGAGTCTGTAACTCTAAGGTTCGTTGTCACTAGTATTAACATAGTTACAATACGATAATAGTACCATTATGGTCCTGTAACTAATGTTATTACTGGTGTTATTTTAATCGCAAGTACCAATTCTTAATATTCTGAAACTAGTACCCCAATATTATTTTAGGCCCTTGATGCAGAATTTACAAAGATAGAACTTTCAATCACTCTCAAGAAACTCTTCATTTCTCCTATCTCACCATTAACCAAGGGGGTATCGTTTTACCAAGTTACTGGGTTGTGGTAGGCAGTTGATCCATGTAAAATGCTGATATTCAGCTACATCTGGTTAGATTTCATTCAAGCCTTTTAAATTGCTTCGCCACGCCGATATATCTCTCCGAAGGCGCCATTTAACCTAATCTTCTAAAAAAATAGTTACATTACAATACTCACCACTCGACACTTGATCCGTGTCATCTTGAACATTTGCAGCAGAAAATGTAATCAATATTAAAGTTGTACATAACGTATTCCACATCTTGTAACTATTACATTTGTGTGCAGTACATAGTACTTGTTATATATTTTATTGTTCGGAAGTAATATGTTTTATTGGATTTCTGTTTTTATTTTATGTTTCAATCGAAATTGTGAAATTATTGAGTGGAGCATTTTATGTAAACTTGTATTGGCATTTCATATACAGGCAAAAATCGATACTAATATTATAAATGGGAAAGTGTGTCTGTCTGTCTGTATGCTTGTCTTTCTTTCACGGCAAAACGGGGCCACGAATGGACGTGATTTTTTAAGTGGAGATAGCTGAAGGGATGGAGAGTAACATAGGTTACATTTTGTCTCTTTCTAACTCGAGCGAAGCCACGGGCAGAAGCTAGTATTTAATAAATAACTGCTTGCCCCAACCTCTTGTGTGTTATATAATTTCTTGAAATTCTCGGACTTATCCCCTCGATAATAACTTTGTCTATTGGTGCAAAAGCACCAAAATCTGTTTATTATTTTCTAATTTTATTCTTTAGTGTTTATTTTATGTAATGGAGCCCGGATATTCTCTGTTCGTTCTCTTTTTTGTTCGTGCCTTTGTGTTACATAACAAACGAACGCTCTTCAATTCGTCAGTCATTGAGGCAGTGTTGCTAGTATTCAGTGAGTGTTACACGAACTGTGTTACATTAGCCGAATGGCCGTCAGTGGTAAAGCGGTTTAAGTAAATATCCTTGGACAACTCACGTGTGTGAGTTGACCTGATCCCAAACTAAGCAGAGCTTGTAGTACTATAGTAACCAGACAACTGACAAACATACTTGTATAATTTATAAGCACATACATATTCTAGATAAATTACACCCAGACACAGAACAAAAAATCGTGCTCATCACACAAATTTTGTCCTGGGTGGGAATCGAACCCACGACCTCGGGTTTAGCAGTCAGGGTCACTAACTACTAGAGTTACTAGACCAACAGGCCCGTCAAGAGTTGTAACATATTGCTAGTATCCAGTGATCGTTACACGAGCCAAACGCTCGTCCGTCAGTGAAGCTGTATTGTAACGTGTTGCTAGTTGCTAGTTACAGGGTGCATGTTGCAGAGTTACAGGGAAATAAAACACAAGCGTCCGTTTCATATAAATTATTTCTTTTAACGTCATGTAGACATCTTAATCTAATAATACCAAGGTACTAATCATTATTAATTCGTCATAATATCACAATCGGTAGTCGGGAGGCACATATCACGATCTGTCTGCACAAGCGATATTGTACCTTATTTCATGAGCAAGTAGGTGCAAATCGTTGTGCAGAAAGATTGGTTGTTACGGTGTTACGATGTTCAGAAAATTCTTAGCTTTGTGTCTTGCTTTTAATTGATTTTCTGTACAATTTGTTTCGTAGAAAAAACTTGTCGAATTGAGGGGATATCTTTAGAGTTTATTAGTACCTAAATTAAGATCTTTTGAAGTTCATGGTTAAAAATATATATTTTTAATGAAGGATAGTTTTCATATAATTTAAAGAAAATGGCGCCACTCACTTTCCAAATACATATTATGGTAAGTACATAAATGAGTAGTTACAAATCATGGTAAATAAAACATAAAAAGAAAAAGTATAAGTACTTCCTGAGATACAATAAAATAATAATCTGTTAAAAATGTAAAAATGTCTGTTTTTTACTTAAGTACGCAAGAAAATAATTAAATTAAGTACAGTTACAAAAACCAATAAGTACAGCATTATACAATTTATAAAATAATCCTTCTTTTGTGCGAATGTTTGACGACGTCAGCCGTCAGTTAGTATTGTTAAAAATAAATATAAAAACAATATGAATTAGAAGCCCTTTCTAAATAAATAAAAATACATTTACATATACAACAAAAAGTCGTAATTTCAACCAATTTTTCAAAATATTTATCGGTTGTATGCTTTAATGAATGATAACAAAGTTAAAAAACAGTTAAGTAGTATAAAAAATAAATAATTAGTACAAAATAAAACATTTATAAGTTTTATCAAAGAAATATTTTTTTTTATTAACTAAAGCCTTGTTCTCACGACGCGAAAAAATAGGTCAACTTTTATTCGCAAACAACATAAACAAAATAATTGGATGAACATGCAGAGTTTTTTTCACTTTAATAAGGCCAAAGTAATTGTAAACAAAATATCAATGAGAAAAACATATTGCTTCGCAAAAAACATGAGTCAAAGATTCAGAGATTGAGATTCTGTATTCACTATTCACTAACGTATTTAAAGTAATAATATCAGTTCTCGCACATTTTTGACCAATACGATTGTATGGACTTTAAAAGAGACTTTGACCTCTGAGTTTGTTTCTTGAGAAGAAACATCCTTCTCAGAGCAGTCCAGCTACGAAACACCGGCCCCATCGTTCGCTTAATTTAAAAAAAAAAAACAATATTGACGTGTTATGTTTATAACCTATTTACAAAATAAATATGATTTTACTGATTTTTTACTGATTTTACTGACGAGTTGCAAGTTTAATCATAAATAAATTATTAAATAACTTGGGACAACTCTCACATCGCCATTCCAAACTAGGCAGAGACTGTGTTATACAAGATAACTGGTATACTTACTTTTCTAATTTATAAATACACACACATAATAAATAAAAAGTGGAGATGAAGGACTATTCTTAGTGTAATATCATTAAGTTTTATTTACTCGCATGCATGCCAATGATAATCAAGCTCATGTGCAAGTAAAAAAATATCCTAGCCTTTGATATTATTACTTATTTATTTATTTTTTTACTTTTACTTTTTTTTTGTCGACAAAAACAGACTAGTGAGACGAACGCTACGTGAGAACACAGCTTTATAGGCTCATATTAAATATTTCAACGTTTTTCTATCCATTATAAAAAAAGGCTAAAATATTTCAAAACAAGCATGGTTGTTTCTATTTTTAGCCCTTTTTTTGCTGACTCAGGTAATGAACCCGACCCCGGCATTCCATAGGCAGCGTGTCATCATTTTTTACGGAACAATTAAAGCTTTAATAATGACACGTTAGGATACGTTGCCCCAAAATATAATTAGGAGTTAGTTGCCAACACGAGGTTAAATATAATATATACTGTAAATACCATTATAAAAAAAATGGAAGCACATAATTATTATAAGTAACTAACAAATAGCCTTTTATTATAAAATGGAGTAGGGACGGGGAACTTGTAGGCTCAAAGAACTACCACGTTATATGGCAATGATAAATAAATTATTAGATATAAAATCTTTTTTATTTAACTTTAACTGAAACCGAATTAAAGTCCGGAGGACTGCAATTAACCCTGAGCTGAGCCTATTTGGTACAAGTGAGCCCTTATTAGAGTATTATCTAAGTCAGCGTGTCAGCGGCGAATGTGAGATTAAATTAATAATTTTTTTTAAATATTTTTTTGTAATGTCAAAATTTAAAAACCGATACGCCTTTTCAAAATTTATGAAGTAGTCGAATTATAATTATGTATATATCAAGACAAATATTATGTTTCTTTTGTCTCTTTGTTTTAAACAGAACAGCACCTTTAGACAAGTGGCTTTGTAGAATGGAATAGATTGTTAAATGTATGGGTTGACATAAGCTTAGCTAAATAATTTGACATCTCGTATCGAACTTATTCTACCGTCTACGTCACAATGCCACGTGTCTAGTCGTGCAGGATTGACCCTAGTTTTTCATTACGACAAGTGCAATTGCCTTTTTTCTTGCTTCTTTCGTTCCGTATTCATAATCTATTATTTAAGTTAAAAAAATTGAATTTAGTTGTATTTTTGTCACTATGTCACAACGACATCCCCTCAAAACGACAAATCCAACAACATCTTATAATCTACTCGTCTCTCTTCCACACTCCAAATCTTCTCTAAACGCTTTCCTCTTCTCTTTCTTCCTCCCATCTTCAAGAAGAGCGTATATTTCTTCTACGCTCTTGTCTTTTGTTTCTGGCACCCACATGACGGTGTAGAATGTGCCAAGGAAGCATACCATTGAGAACATGATAAATACCCAATGTATGCCCAGGAGTTTGAGGAGAGGGTCGTAGGCTTTCGTTTGGAGGAAGTCGCTGAGGGCGTCCACGGAGCTGACGAAGGAAGTCACCATGCCGCGATGCTGGAATAGAAAGGTTACAAATTGGTGAGTTTGATTTTAAATCTTTAGTGTATGTGTTTGGAATGGTATTGGCTTGGCTTTCTTGAACCTAGTGAGTGAGGCAAATTCAACATGTAAATAAGACTCTTATTTATCTCATTAAAATTGATTTTTCTTTTAATGTTCAAGAATGAAATCTTGTTATTGGTGTTCAATTTTGCAATTTTAACACATATTTTCCTAGTGTATGATATCAGCGAGCTAAGTTTGTTATTACGGTCAGGGCTAAATTCCAGATATCATTTTACCACCCTTTCTTTAAGGTTTGTCTTTAGAGGATTAAGGGTATGTTCTTGATCCGCCATTGAAACGATAGGATCCTTTGATCAGACGCGTGTTGTATCTAGTGGGCCACTGCCCGAACATTGCTGTCGGGATTTTGTATGGATATTAATGTAACGTCAAACTCCAATAATTGCATGATGTAGGATATTACTTGCATTTCACATGTTGAGCGAAAGATGTCACAATAATTTACTTTACGAGTAAAAATCGTATTGAAAAGTAAAATACATGTGCTTTGGTACGGCCTTACGAAAAAAAAATAGAACCCTCACCTGAAACGTGAACAACTCCGAAGTAATAACATAAGGCACCGGCTGGTACCCTGCAGCGTCAGCGAAGATGCAGAGGCACATAGCGAGGACCGGCAGCCAACCAGGCAGCCAGATGTTCACCGATGTGATGTAGAACCACGCGCCTAGAGCCAGCATTGATACTCCTGTCGCGAAAGAGGTTCCGGCTAGAAGCCACTGGAAGAAGATGACAAATTTTGTATAAAAAAAAGAAAATAACCGCAAGAAGGGTTCCGAACTAATAAAGGCAAAAAACTGCAAAGGGTATAAGTTTGTTGTATGGGAGCTGCCCTTAAAAAAATATTTTAATGTGTTTTTAGTATTTGTTGTTTAAGCGGTTGTTTTACGTAATTTGTGAAAGAGTCTACTTTTAGTTAGGCAATTTTTTTCTTTTTACATTTCATTTTCTTTGCCAAATGGTTTTTTGTCATATGTTTAATTATGATCACCTTATATTTATCTCGACCTCAGGGATAGTAGGCTGGCTCATTAATCCTCGCTCCTTCCACATACACAAACAACTATACTAAATGCGTTCTTGGAATCATCGCTAATGCGTTGTGAAGTCACAACATTCCCATACAAAGTACTGGTACTCAGATTTCATATCCGACTGTCGTACGATGTAATTACCTGTGGCTGATATTGAGAAGCCTATATTCGTACTCAAGTGCGAGAACAGAATGTATGTAGGTACTGGACCGAGTTAATATGATTATACTCTTAAAACATAATTTACCAACTATAGGGCAAATGCTTTCTTAATCTCCTTCCAATTTTAAGACCCATTGGGCATTTCTTTTATTTTTCGATTCTTAGGTATACCAACAGTTACAACACCTAGATATCTAAATATTTGGTTATAATACAAAAAACAAATAAAAACAAAATTATATAGGTTTCGTCCGCGGCTTTCATACGCTATTTAAACCCTTTGGGGATTTACAATAAATATTTCATAGTGATTACCTATTCTTTACAAAGAACACATCCTGCAAGTTTCATATTTCTAGGACCATCAATTTAGGCTGTGTGTTGATAAACAGTCATTCAATCAGTCAGTCAGTTTATAGCATACTAGATTTTTCCCGCGGCTTCGCTTGCGTTAGAAAGAGACAAAAAGTAGCCTATTGTCCTCTCCATCCCTTTAACTATCTCCACTTAAAAAATCACGTCAATTCGTCGCGCCGTTTTGCCGTGAAAGAAAGACAAACATACAGACTGACAGACAGACAGACACACTTTCCCATTTATAATATTAGTAAGGATACCATCGCGTCCTTGAATATGTCCCTCGTCTCACCAATCAAAGTGTATATAAAATTTCCTCACCTTTCTGCCAGTTTGTTCCACAATGCAACTAGCCACGATGCTTCCGAGCAGCTGAATAGCTCCCACCACTATGGTTTGCTTGTTCGGCGACAGCTTCAGGCTGATCGTCTCCGAAGCCTTCTCGAAGATGGAGCCAGCATACATGAGGACCACCAGGTAGCCACAAGTCTCCTGAGACAGCATCACGTTGAGAGAGATCCGGAATGCTTTGAATATGGTCTTGTCTTTAACTGGAAGCAGAAATTGGGAGTGTTAGTAGGGTTTCTCAAGGTTTGGGTGAAAGTCGGTTATAAGAGAAGTCACGGTTTAAAAAGTCTTTGTCTTCCGACCTTTTGACGACCAAGCGACAGCCGGCCGGCTGTGAGGCTGCTATTGTCTTTCTACTGTGTCTCGAATCACGTGTGTTCGAAGGCTTAAAAATCTAATCCGTCTTTGCCAAATGTCATCTAAAAGGGTTCAGTGGTTTAGCCGTTAATCGTAATTTATAGACAGACAGTCATGTAGGTATAATAATATTCTAGAGCGGATTATAAAACTTTCTATGAAAGAATTTATGAATCTTTTTGGGAAGAAAGGGACAGTGAGGTTAGGGATCTTTGATCTATATTAATGAGTGCGCTTGACATACAAAACTATTCAGGTTAGGTTACAATTTGAAATTTTTTTAAATTTTGAATACTTCCATGATAACGCACTTGCACTAAGCCTTATATGGTTTTTTAAACGTATTTTTTGCCAACCTTTTTGCATACCAATAGACAGGTTTAAAAATGGAACACTACGAAAGATTCTACCGTTAAAATAACTGGTTCTAAGCTTAACATAAAGCTTGTTTGGTTTTCTCCTTGTTATTGTTAAAGAGTTTTATAGAAATAACAGTTATTACTGTTGTACTGTTGATAAATGTCGCTTATCGTAAATGCATTCATTTTAAAATCACATTTTCACGTCCTCTTTTCTTGAAAGTGTATTATACAAAACATAATATTCCTTTTTTGGCAACCCTCCAAACAGTAATGATAATTAATAATCGCACAATGATTGTTGATATTTATATAGCCTTTCCGCATGACCAGAACCTCGTGTAAGCTAATGCTCGACATGTGACCGCCAAATGATAAAATATAGCAAAGAGCTTCGAACAACGTCAGTGTAGGCTCTCACTAGGCCGCTGGGTCAAGCATCTTATTTAGAAATCGGTACTCTTGGACTGTCCTGAGGTTCTTCTCTTTGGAACTCTATCGTTGGCTTGGACCATGTTCCCAAAATCGAGGGGTATCCCATTGTACGCTTGCCTATCTTTCTGCATTGCAGAACACGCTTACTCCAGCGATTGTCTTTTCTACGACGGTTTCCTGATTAGTATGACTGGTAATTCTGATTTTCTGATGGGTAACTTCGTTTTGATTTTTATCCTTTCCTCACCTAAGCTCAATTTACCTGACATTTTAATTTTCCTTCCTTAACGTATGGAAATTGCTAAGATGTGATTTCCCATCGTCAACTTAAATGTGTGTACTCTTATACATATTCCATGTAAATATTAGTCGTATAATTTATAACCTAGGTATATTTAAAGACATATATCTATCACCACCATAAATTGTTATGCAAATTATAATATCAAGCAAGATGTAGAATTGCCCTTTATGCAAACGCCCTCCTAAAAATATCGCTTCAATCGGTCCAAAAAATGCACCTTGGAGCGGCGAAACACATGCGGAGTTCATTTTTGGATGGCAATGTTGCATTAATTTTGCATGCGCATATTTTTACGGGAAGGAGATGCCGCTTTTGGCGTAATTAAAATATATAATTGGGTGAACCATAGAAGAGTTTATCTGTTCTGTTGGTTGAACGCGCCAATCTCAAGAAGTACTGGTTCGGATTAAAAAAATCCTTTTGGGTTGAACAGCCAATTTATTAAGGAAGGTTATAGGATATTTACAACATCACGCCACGACAAAACGGAGAATTGAAGGAAGATGAGGCCCCGCGGAAGACAGCTAATACTATATTCGCATAACTTACGTATCTCTAATTTACAAACTAACTCTAAGGAAGTCACATATCATCTATAAACCAGTCGCAGTAACCGTTATCATTAGTATAGTTATAATATACGAGCTTTTGAATTAAATGAGTACTGTACAGCATGATATATGGGGCTGTTTTAAACGAAGATCGATGATCATAGGCTGTAAATACAAAACCAGCGTCGAGGGCTCGGGCCTGTGATGGGTCACGGCATTATGCTGAGCGCTAGCCGCATCGCGCGGTAGTGACGCTACTCACCTATTTTATTTTTAAGGTTTCTAGTATATAGTATTTTGTAGTTTCACTATGCGCAAATAAGCTGTTTTTCTTTTTTTCTTTCTAAATTGCCAGGGTCTGATTGAGTAGCTATCATAAGAATAAAATTGTAGAAGTATGGACAAAGAGAGAGAGAAGATTGGAGAAAAGAATAATGGAATGTGTTAAGAATGGTATCAAGGAGAAGGAAGAGATATAACAAGGCTGTAATTTAGAAAAATGAGGAGTGTGAAGTTCCTCATCATCCGTTGAAAAGGGATCTCCGTTAAAATCCTCTGACCAGACGGGTATTGTGTCTGGTGGGTTACTGCCTGTGCGACGAATCTAATCGAGGTTTTGTACATATGTAAACGTCGCGTCAATTATGAATATGAAAAAAAACTCTTATAGCGCTATGTAGGATCGTCAGTTGTACTTCATTTGTTCGGCGATAGATGTCGCTACAATAGGACCACATCGACATAGAAAAGAAAATCTAATGCGCTACCTCGAGTAAAATAGTTTAAGACCTAAAATAAAACGACTTTAACCGTTCTAAATAAGTACAGCTCAGTGTCAAGCCATAGCCAGCCATAGCTATACTAGCCATATTAACAAATCCATGAAGATTGCTTTGCCTACAATTTTATCGTCACTGTCTGTCCGTCAATCGCCATTTAGCCAGATGTAATTCTCACTGACGTGGTGATTACGGGTTACTAGTAACGATCTGAACTTTTAAGGCAACATTGCAATATTTCCGGATCAGCCAAAGTGTTATTGGGTTTCTCCATAAAGATTTCCTCCGTAATAGACACAGACACGCCCATGCCTTGGAAAACTCGTACGTTTGGTCTTACTTATTTATTTATTTATTAACTGTCCCCTTCGGTTTCACCGGCGTTATGTTAGGTTTTTGGTTACTGCTCTGCTCCAGTGGGACATAGCTGTGTTGCCTATATCTAATTCTGATGTATAAGCTATATTACTGAAAAGTTTTAAACAAAATCTGTTCAGTAGCTTTTTTATATGAATAGGAGTAGGATTTAAACTTTATTCACAATGCAAAAGGGCGCACTTATTGCATTAGGCATTCTCTACCACCTATTAAGTTATTGTTGTTAGAAGTTTAAAGCCAGAAAGTCAAACAATCAGTTCAATTACGAGGTATCGTGTTAGTCTAGAAACAATCGCTTTTTGTGAGACTCTGATATTAAGCCGTATCTGGACAACTGGACGTCGCTAACATGATTAGGAAAAGGCTTTTTTGTGGGTCAAAATGGTAAATGGTTCATTTGTTTTATTTACTTTCGAACGGACTCTTATCATTTGTACCCAACTCGAACATTTTGTGTCTAAACATTCGTTCAAATGTACACTTAGTAACCAACAACCCGTTAGAAAATTTATTTAGCTGGCTTGCAATTTAATATGCAGGAATTATAAATGCCTGCCTCACTGCGCCTTTTTGGACTTATTCGAGTGTGCCTTGATTGGTATCAGGTTTTGAGTGTAGGATGTTGTTTTATCCCATTACGTCATGCTGGGTCAGTGGCCAGAAGCGTGGCAGAGGAGGGCATTGAGTGAGACTGGTGCTCCTCTAGAGACAAGAGCTTAATGCTCGTGGAGGTTTACACATCGGACTTTGTACCATTCTTATTACTATTGAAGTAGGGGCAGAGGGAAACCGACCTAGTACGTACTACTTATACTCTTTTTTATATTGCCCCTTTCTGAGTTCTCCTTATATTATCTTACTCCACTGGGCTGGTGCTTTCCGATGCTCTAGTCACTGACGAGAAATTAATATCTCCTGAATTTGGTTTCCTCACGATCCTCCTCCAAAGCTGTAGCAACATGATTTTTTGCAAATTGCATTTTTGTCAACCTGTTTAGATGGTACTTTGTATTTAAATATGTGAAGATCACTAACGTCATACATTGTTATGTTAAACTATGTCTCCGAATTCCGAGTATTATAAAGTTATCATGACACTTTTGCCGGAATTTTGGAATTAAGAAATAGAGTTTAAGAAAAAAACTTAGCAAATGACCTGATGACTTATTATTTCCAGGCAGTTTAATGCAAAAAAGGTTTCTCAAACATGAACACAGCCTATGTTTCCGTCGCGTGCCACAACTCATTATAACTTGACGGTAAATATTTCCCGCCAAGTGAGAGCATTTCTCAGAACTGAGGGGGGATCTCAAGAGTAATGCAGGATAAGAACCGGCTACACACGTCATCTTAGAACCGGTTTTTGTAAATTACCGGAAAGTGTCTTAATAATTTTGTTGAGTCACCTTTGGAATATTTCTGTAGAATGTCGGTCACGGCGGCCAATCGTGCTGGGCCAAAATTAGGGCAAGCCTGATGGATTTTTAAAGGACTAAGAAAAAAAAAAAATTTCAAATCAGCAAATCTCTTAATAAAGAATAGCAAATAATCAGATACCTGATAAGATGCTTGACATCATAAGAAAAAGAACGAATATTAGCGCCTTACTAATAAACGCTGCATAAAGTTATGACAGGTTTATACGTCAAAAAATGTATGGTTACTGTAGGCTTTATTCATTGCATAACTTTACACAGTGATTATTAGTAAGGGCATTAGAATGTATAATACATTCCAATCTATGTATGAATTAAAAATGTTTGTTTTATGTTGTAACCATAATTATTTAACTAAGAAAGGGATTTTGGGAATTCCACCCTTAAGGGTCATTTTACTCCTTAAGGAGTAAAATAAGTGATGAACGTTGGCAAAAAAATACGTCATAATAATATGCGTCATTTGTATTAAATCATGGACGAATATTTCTGTTGCGGTTATATATTCATTGACTTGCATTTAATTTTATAACTGCTGTAAGTATACTACATACATTATAATTATTATGTGGTTTATATCATGCAAAATACAATTTAATTACTTCGTAAACGTCTTGTGGTTCCTCGTAAATATTTAACTGTGATCTCGTCACAATTATTTCTTAAGAACCGGTTTGGGGATTGTGATTCATTTATCATTTACATATAATCTCTTGTTATTTTAACATAATTTTCAGTACCTTGATGACCGAGATTTGTTTGGTATTAATGTTATGGATGTTTTCCGAAAATGAAACCTAGTTAGAATGATTTATCCCACCGAAATCAGGAGGTCAGCCCTGTACACTTTTCACGAAAATCGTAAAGCCCCGTATTCATTGTAAACATTTGTTTAGCAACTGTTGATCAACTGATGTTGTCGCTTGCCGGGCGTCAACTCTGCAGTATGGCGTGATCAACACCGCAACACAAGTGTTGCCCGTAATATGATGACAGCAACTCGTCAACATGTTTATGCAACCATGTTGCTAATCAAAATGTTTACAATGAATACGGGGCTTTGGAGTCGTTGTTGCCGAGAATCAGCCTATAAGAAATTGACAAGAATATGCTCATTTACAGGTAAAGAATCTAATTCAGCTGACCCAAAGTGTGAGCCGCGTGTAGCCATCTTTACCTCTCTACGCAGAGAGGTAAAGATGGCTGCTAGTAATTTTATATATTTACTTTTAAAATTATTCTTAAGTGAATATAAATATGAACAAAATCTATTTTAACTTAAAAAAAATCATAAGAACAATCCATATCAGAATACTCTGCAATACGGGCCCGGTAGTGTAAAAGTACCAGGCACTCATAATCCAAAACAAATGGTATTTTTGTCCAAGACTGAACGGAGAAAGTGTATTACATGGGGTTGCGGAATGTTTATAATAGTTACCGTGACCCTGGAACATAAAGGGCAACCGAAGGGACATGAGTGGGTTTTAGTCAGTAAAAGTCTGGCACGCCCTCCCGCCCCGCCCAGGTCGGGAGAAGTCATTTGATGATTTCGCACTCCCAAAAAAAGGTGCATTACATACGTTTGGGATGAGAGGTTGTGTGTGCGCACACCACCCCAATAAATGTTCCCAATGATTTATCTCAGAACGGCTTGACCGATTAACATGAAGTTTTCTGTGGTAGATTTTTAATTAATTTAAAACAAATATGCTTACATATACTCATCCAGGTGGCTTTCTTCATGCTTCTGGAATGTTCCTCTTCCCTCTCCAGCTGCTGTATGGCTTCCTCCAGGTCTTTGTCATCTGTCGAGGTGTTCCGAAGCCATGCTAATGCTGCACGAGCCTCCTGTAAGGGCATCAAAGTTACTTAATATTTGGGATCGTTGCAATATTCCGAGCTGTTTAAAGGTGCTCCTAAACGGGCAATTTTTTACTGCAATTGTGTTGCTGCAATACATTGCCGGCATTGCCCGGCAATGTTTCCGAACTCTCTGCAATATTGCCGGTATTGCCGGGCAACACTTATTGTATGAAAAAAAACTGACTGACTGCTGCAATATATGGCCGAGCAACACCAGCAATATTGCCGGAGTTGCCGGGCCATGCTAGCAATTATGTTGCCCGTTTAGGAGCGCCTTAAGACGCATTATTTTGTTTTAATAAGTGTTTTAACTCGCAGTGGTGAGTAAAATGAAAATTCATAGATTGCAGGGTTATGTACAAATCAAACTAAAGTGGAGTTGTTTAAAATGCTGATTGACTTGTCACGTAACCCAAGGGTTAGCTTTTCTTTGATCAGAGGCAGTTTTATTGCACTTTAACACTTGACGGCGGCGTCGGAGAGAATTTTATCGATTAAAGTTGTAAATATTTTCTAGTTTAAATGTATAAAAGGCTATCATAACTGGCCGTTTGTCTGTACTTTTTTATTCTTCATTGTTTTTGAAAACATTAATTTTATTTTAAATTCATAAAGACCAGTTTTGAAGGTACAGGAACTAATTTTTTTTAAGACCAGTCTATTAGTTTCGGTAGCATTATTACATCAAGTAGATGGAAAGCATGCTTATGCTGTTTAATGAAATTCACAACAGGATTTTATGAAAATACGATTCAAAAAAGTGTCCGTGATGTTTCTCGCTTGTTCTTTTCACAGAGACTACACCTACAATTTGGAACAAGCAACTATCATAATTTGTCTGAATAATAAACCGAATACTGCCTGTAAATTGTTATGTCCTATAAACGCTTTAACTCCATCTTTCCCTCACCTTAATCTTTCCCTGTTTGATTAGAAACACAGGGGTCTCTGGCATAGCTATGAAGGCGACCAGGAACACCGCCGGGACCGCAGTGCAGAGCCACAGGACCGCAGAGAAGGACAGCAGGTCTCCTGCCACGTACACTACCAGGTAGCCTAGGTTTTGTGAGAGGATGAAGAGGGAGCCTAACGCCCCGCGGATGTTGTCTGAGGCGATCTGTGAAGGAAATAAATTGGTTAGTTTGATTTTATTTATAAAAAAATATTATAATACAGGAGAAGTCAACTACAAAATCTTTTGTAATATTTTGAAGAGTCATCTCGTGTTCTTGGTTATAAGAACACGTTTATGATCTCCACACTATAATTTAATAACCGTACAATTGTCACTATTTTTTAATATTATTTTTAAACTGGACATTGGCAGAAATCACCGAAAATTCGGTGGATTGCCATAATTTATAAAAGTTGAAGTTGAAGTAATATTTTGAAGCTAAACAAGATTGTTCGATTGACCGCGCTAATCTCAGGAAGTACTGTCCGAATTAAACAAATCTTTTAGTGTTTTATAGATCAATTATACTAGCTTTTGCCCGAGACTTCGTCCGCGTAATAATTCCCGTTCCCGGGGGATTTCCGGGATGAAATCTATCCTATGTCCTTTCTCTGGTCCCAGTCTATATCTGTACCAAATTTCATTTAAACCGGTTTAGTAGGTTAGGCGTGAAGAAGAGACAGACAGACAGAGTTACTTTCGTATTTATAATAATAGTACGGATTATATACGAGTCCCTATCTACATTACAATAAATCGTTGCTGTGTTCTGGTTTCAAGAGTATGGGTGTCGATATAATTACAGGTACATGAGCCTATAATTTTGTCCCTGCGCAGCATTAGTCAGACTTCTGGTATTGCATGTCTTAGGCGACGGTAACCACTAAGGGCCATATTTCATAAAGACATCATGGTTGTGCAACTCGGGTTGCGCCACCAAGTGAAATACCCTCCGACAACTTAACACTAAAAGAATTATGACCCTAAGTGGTAGTAAGTCGCTTGTATGTCAATAATTAATGTATTTAGCTTGTAAATAAAGTTAGAGACGGACCATTACGGTTTAATTCTCATACGGAACAATTAATTGTAGGGCCTACAGGCAGTTCTTCCGTGTCTGGTTGTTTGTGTATATATGTTTATATCTTTGATTATATAATCAAAGTTTATATAAGTCTAGAAATTGCCTGTCATTTAGTTTACACACATATTTTTACCATTATTCGTATAGAGGTGTTGTATTATTTGAACAGCTGTGTTATGTTTGCGTTTTGTTAAGGCTTAAGTTAAAGTATTTCGAAGTCATTACATGTAAACCTGCTACACGCATCAAACATCTACCAAGCCACAATTGTTGCGCCGCAATTGTTTGCTACAAATGCATTGTATACACTCGCAAGAAATGTGTCCTCAGTGTGCGTGCCCGCGAACAATTTTATTATTTATTATTATTTCATTCATTTAATCGTGTAACATATAATTTACATTTTAAAATATCAATATTTTTTTTTTTTAAATATAAAAAATTGTAGCCCACCGGCGTCGGGAACAGGGTCCAAGCTACCGGTGGTCAGGGCTCTAGAGAGAGGAACCTCCGGACAATGCACGCCGTGTCCAGGAGTACTGCTTTCTGCACCAGAGCCTCGATCCAGCTGCCCAACGAGATCCTCCTCAGATGTTGGTCGAGGCTCTTGGATATTATGCCATTGGCCGTCACGACTTTTGGCACAATGACTGCCGAATCCACATCCCACATGTCGACAACCTCGCGAGCTAAGTCATTATTATCCATACTAATATTATAAATGGGAAAGTGTGTCTGTCTGTCTGTTTGTCTTCCTTTCACGGCAAAACGGAGCGACGGAATGACGTGATTTTTTAAGTGGAGATAGTTGAAGGGATGGAGAGAGTAACATAGGCTACTTTTTGTCTCTTTCTAACGCGAGCGAAGCCGCGGGCAGAAGCTAGTTATTAATATAAGGGGGCGATAAATGTGTCGCGTTGCAAATGTGGCGCCACATTGACCGAGATACAAATGTTGCTTGATGTGCGAACTGCTTAAAAGAACAAATTAATTCCAATTAAATGAATGGAATAAATAAATTACTTAATGGACATTTCAGGTTAAACATTTACGTGATGGTAATGCGTTTATAAGAAATACCGAACGCAATACCTACTACATTATTTCTCGTCAATACTCTCAATAACAAGGTAAACATTTGTTTAATAGTTTTATTTCCGTGCAACTTTCCTCATACGCTTATTCTTTTCAAAACGTCATAAACTACATTCTAAATTCAAATAAAACTATCCATTTATCATTTTGTTTGTTTTCCTGACGCCTAGGGATACTGTGACGTAGTTAGGCGTAGGCATTACTACACCTACCGCAAATTATTATAAGGAACTGTATTACTAATTGCGTTCCCATTTATGATCATTTATTTTCCTGATGACTAGGGATGCTGTTGTGACGTAGGCGTAGGCGAGATTTACACCTTCCGCAAATTAGTATGTGAAATTATCTCAAAGTTTTAGATATATAAATACATGTAAAGATTGTTTACCTTTAGTTAAATACGTAAATCGATGCGGTATAAGTGCCTGTTAATTTAGGTAACAAATTGCCGGATTTTCCCTTAATTATCTCTATAATTACTAGCTGCCTCCCGCGGTGTCACCTGCATTAAAAATGTTAAGGGTGAACAACCCTTATCACTTAGGGGTATGAAAAATAGATACCTAGTAGCCGTTTCTAAGACCTACTGAATAAGCATGTAAAATGACGACAGCATTAAAAAAATGGCATTCTGTTTAGTCCGTTTGATAGATCGGCTGAAAATACGGGACACGTAGTTTTTGGTTGATCAAATTAATTAAAAATACAAAGATCAAGAGCAACAAAGTTCCGGAGTAGGGGCTTTTGACGTCACCGTCCTGCAAAAATTGTATCTGATTGTGACGTCATGCGCAACTTCAACGCACTGTACCGTCATCAATCTTCGTTTACGAGAAAAAAGAAAAAATACGTGTCCAAAAATTTTTGATAATCTATCTAACGGACTAATTACTTTTTTTTCGTCGTCTCGCCTATTCTATTTCCTTTTTTTTTTTTTTTTTGGGGAGTGGGAAATCATCAAATGACTTCTCCCGCCATGGGGCGGGAGGGCGTGTCAGACTTTTACTGACTAAAACCCACTCATGTTCCTTCGGTTGCTCTTTATGTTCCGGGGTCACAGTAACTATTATAAATATTCTGCAACCCCGGCAGGCATTGGCCCTGTTGGGCCCCTTCCTATGCTGACTCTCCCTGAGGGGCGCGAACACTAACGCGCCGCCGCAATGGGGCCATTACTGGCATTCCATTGCGGCCTCGGTAGTCGCGGCGGCAGCGGCGGACGCGGCAGCAGCGGGGACGTCGGGAGCCGTGGCGGCAGCGGGATCGGCGGAACGATCGGCGGCAGCAGCGGGAGCGGCGGGGGCGGCGGCAGAGGGCTTCCTGCCCTTTCCTCTGGTCCTGGTGGGTGGGGCGCAAGCCTTGCCCCCAGCCCGGTGATCGGCCGGCTTGCCAGCTGCCGCACATACGAAGCAGTGCGGCGCGGCGGTGCACGAGCCGGCCTTGTGACCGGGCTGACCGCAGCGGAAGCAGTCGCCGCTGCGGTCTACCTCCGAGGTGCAACGGACACCGACATGGTGTCCCACCTGGCACCTGAAACACCTCAGAGGCCTGGGCTCCAGCAGCTTGACCTGCGCCGAGGTCCAGTCTCCGACCAGTATTCGGTTGCCTTTTCCCGCAATCGCCTTTGCCGCCGGTACGGGGCTACTCACGATGACCGCTCCCAGCCCGGAGCGGTCAAAGCGGATGGCGCCCACCCGCACATCGCTAGCGGGACAGCCCCCCACTTTGGCGACGGCGGCCACCAGTTCCTCCTCTGTGACGGAGTCGTCCAGGCCGGTGACGCGCATGTCAATGCGCATGGTGGGCCTGGACACTCGTACCTCTTCCGCCTGGAGGGACTCCCGCAGCCTTTCGGCCAAGGCATCGGCGACGGGGCCGCTGGTCGCCCCCGGGACCTCCAGCATGCGGGCTCCGGTCGCCGTGACTCGGAGCCGCAGACCTTCGGTCACGCCGACCTCAGCGAGGTTGACCGCTGCCTTAGCCTTCGAAAGGACTGCCGCGTATGTGACGCCCTTTTTCTCCGCGTCCGGCTACAGGGTTAATACCACCGCTGCAGACTTAGGGGCGCGGAGCCTGGCCGCGAGGCTCTTGGCCTTGCGGCGCTCTTGCCGCCGCTGCCGCTGTTTGGCGGCCCTGGCCACCTTAGCCGCCTTTTTCCCCTCCCCGGCGACTTGCCAACCGGGCTCAGCCAGAGCTTCGGCAATCGGGGGAGGAGGAGGAGGCGACGTGGGACACTGTGCAGCCGCACTCGCTGCGGGTGCCCCCACCACTTTGGGCTTTGCCGCCTTGCCCTTTTTGGTTGGCGTTGGCGTGGCCTTCTCCTTCGCCGGCTCCGGCGCAGCGGCACGCTTTGTCGTCCCCGCCACTGGAGCCGCGGCCACCGCGGCAAAGGTTGCCGTTGGCCCTGCGGCCGGCGCCGCCGGGCCGCTCGACTAGCCGCGAGCGGGGGCCGGAGGGCAATGCCTTCCAGCACCGAGAACCGGCGCTGGAGATCCGCCAAGGCTTGGAGCACGTCCTTGAGCTCCGTCTCCTTGGGCTCAGCCGAGAGACGCGCGTCGCCCTGGAGCTTGGCCAGGTCCGCGCGCAACTGAACATTCTCCTCTCGGAGCGCCTTCATGTCCGCCCGCATTGCGGCCAGCTCCCTTTCGACCTGTGTGGGCTCCTGGGGACTGTTGGCCTCCGCCCGCATTGCGGCCAGCTCCCTTTTGGCCTGTGTGGGCTCCTGGGGCCTGCTGGCCTCCTTCGCCGCTGCCATGATCACATCGTAGGCCTCGGCCATGGCCTTGTCTTTGGAGCTTTTGCTCTTCTTCAAGGCCACCGTCGTCAGTGCCTCACCCACCAACTTCGCCAGGTCGACCGCTTGCTCCCCCTTCGAGCTCCTTGCGGCGGCTGGCTCATCCCGCGGAGCTGGCGCAGAAGCCGCTCCGGGGTGACGCCCCTCCAGTGCGAGCCTTTCGGCTCGCTGCGCAGCCTCCTGCGCGGGGAGCTTACGCCCCCCTCCTCCAATCCGGCCCGCACCCCGCCTGCTGGTGGGGATTTTGGGAGCCGGAGCCATCACCTCACTGTCGGAGGACGACAACGCGCCCTCCGACATTGTCCGCTTCCTGCTGCGGTCTCTCCGCCCACGCCTCGGGCTCTCTGAGCTCGAGCTTTCTGAGCTCGGGCACATCTTAGCCGACCGCACTACCTTCTTCCTCTCCTTCCTCTCTTTTTTGTTTTTCGTCTTATTGGTGTCCATACTTGATCCCACGAGTATGGGGGATTTAAAATGTACACCCAGGGCAACCCCCTGTCCCTGGGCAAGTGTACATTTATAACCCAACCAGAGGGTCCACCGGTTCCCTGGCTGGGGGTGCGCTAAAGACTGATGCGCCATCCATAATAGATGACACTACTCCTCAGCCATTCGTACCTTCGCCACGCACCAGAACTTGGTATTAGAGGTAATTTTTTATAGAGGTTGTCTTCCTCGCGCCTATTCTATTTCCTTTGGTCACGACTCACGTCATAACTGATGAACAATATAACCTTTCATTTAAATTTTTTTTCGGTTTTCCAATACTTGGTTTTTACTTTAAAATTTCAGTTAGCGACTATTTTTTACGTCTAAAGATGTGGGCAAAACAGTAGGCGACAGAGAGCTAGCATTACAATATTAACTCTAAAAATTCGTCAGATCAGTCTTTTCCCTATAAAATTTTCACATGTATCGGTTTGTGGTCACCTGAACGATCACGTTATTTCTTAAGAAAAACGTCAGGGTCTAACCACGAAGTATCAACCTTCAGTAATAAATACTTAACGAGGAACAAGGTTTCCACCTCTTTATTGCCTTTTTTCCCTGCTTTAAGAGGAGATTCGCAAGAGCAAACGTGCTCGGGGAAAAGAAGTATTCCAGTAAGAAGCTGGTAGGGATCTTGATCACATACTGATTGTAAACTACTAATTAAGAAATAAATATTTTTGTATTTTTTTGTATTTTTGTATTTGACCGTACTTTTATAACATTTTTTTTTCTCAAGGGCCCTTTGCGAATGTTTGAACTGATTTTATTGAAAGTTTACACTTAATAAATAATCAACGGAATTTAGTAGTACCCGAAAACCCGCGGGTGAAACCACGGGGGACATCAGAGTTAAATCTGGACCCATAACTTTCAGCTGCTAGTTGTTCTAAAGAGATTTCACGGCTCCGAAAACAAAGGGCTAAGGAACATGGGTGGATTTTTGTCTACATTCCCTTACGCCCCATCCCAAAAAAGACCCACTTTGAAAAACAAATAATGGTGCCAATTCTCTTGTACACAAACTTCACTAAATTTAAGTTAAGTGCATCTATCTCTTTCCATTTCTTAAAGAAAAGGACAGAAGATACATTTTAGTTTAAGCCTGTCAAATTAGACAGTGCCTGAAGAAAATTGACGTATGTTTAGACAGCAAGTTTTTAAATCGCATCTAAATTATCTATGGTGGTCTAAATTTGACACGACTTAACTAATATTTTATCTTCTGTCCTTTTCTTTATTAAATGGAAAGAGAAAGATGCACTTAACTTAATTTTAAGTTAGTTTGTGAATAAGAGAATCGGCACCATTATCTCTAAAACAGGTTATTTTTCGATAGTTTTTTGCTGCTAGCAATAAAAATTAAGTGAATTGGTAGGCTAGCAAATGACATCACAGGCAGCTAAAAATAGGAAATTCTATGGAAGAATCGCGTTTAGACTGCTCATAAAAAATACCTCCAATGATTGGTCTCTATTTTATGGTCACTTTTCCACCACACCCAAAAATTTCGACGGAGAACGCAACTATTAATGGATACTGAAGGCTGATTGATGACTTTAACTAATAATATATACACCAAAATAATATTATTATTATAATTATTTTATTTGATGCCAAACAAACTTACGGCCTCTATAAAGTTAAATGAATAGAGATCTAGCAAATGTCTTATTAACTTTTAGCGCCAAGCCAATAAAGTACTTGTTAACTTGGCTACACTAACCATTACCAGTTTATTTAAATCAACATTTTTTTTATAAACACTTGCAATGTAAATAAAGCTACACAGCTAGTGGCAAATGAAATAGTCCTATTTTAAGATTATGTACCAAAATGATACCAACCCTGACTTTATGAAGTTTTGAACGTTGCCGCACCGAGCTTGTACATATAAAATAATATTTTTCTGCTAAAATATATGCAACACAAAATAAACATATTATACACAAGTTGTCAGGGTGGTGTACCACTTACCTCCTTCAAATATAACGGTATGACGACATAGCAGCCAGCGCAGGCGAGCCCGGCGACGGCGCGAGATGTGATCAGCGCCCATGGCCGAAGAGAAAACAGCGTGATGCTCCAGCTTATCTGTGGAATGAGTGATCGTTAGTGATGCTGTAGGTAATGGTGTTGAAGGATAATGATCCTTATATACTACTAGCTGACTAGATAGTGGTGCATAAGGAAAACGATCCTTGTACAAGGTGTAATTTTGCATGCAAAACCTTTTAGAAAATTGTGTTGGTGATTCTCAACCCGATATTCAAAATTCTTAAATACCGCGATAATATGCTTAAATATGACTCATAAAAATGTAAATAATAATTAAAAAAATATAAATCGCAAAAAAACCGTAATGAAATTATCGCAATAAAGCTCTCAAAGTTTTAAAATAGTACACCTTAGCGCACACGGTTGCATCGGTTTACTCACTTATGATATAAGAGAGTGAAGTAGGTATGATCCGTTCTTCTTTCGAAGAGTGTCTAGCGCGCGTGTCAACAATTTATTAATTTTATGAGGCATTAGGTAAAAAAAAGGTCTAGATTTTTTTACATAATTTTGTAGTGAGAATCTAATTCTGAATAGCCTCCTTCAATATGTTCCTCGTCTTACTGCTGTGGTACACTGTGCAAATTTGATTAAAATTGGCTGAGTAGTTTAGGAGTAGATCGCGAACAAACAATGTAACTCATAATTTATATATAATAAGATAAGATAAAACAATCTTTCCAGACGTCTGTCTGTCTGTCTGTTTGTTGTTTGCGATGGACTTAAAAAATATCCAAAAGATTTTTTATGTTGTTGAGTACTTAAATGTTTATATATATTTTTACACAGAATTTTTGTTTATGTATAAGATAAATTAAAAATGTTGACAGTAGTTTCGGATATAACGGGAGAAGACGTTATTCACACGTAACATTAAAATATTACATTAATAAAGGTTAAATTTTTACACGGACATACAGAACCTAAAAATATTCTCAGCAAGAACTCACAACGCATATCAAAACAAAACTAATTGATTGCATAAGATCCTAGCTAACCTAAAACAACAGATCAGTATCAATAAACCGTAATTGAAACAGCTGATAAACACAATGGTATCGTTAAATACCAGTAGTATTGTATGCTACAAGTGGTTACTACCGCATCTACGAGGCCACGTAAATAAATACCTGAACAGTAATTAATAAGAAGAATTTATTACAGACATGAATAATATATATAAATTAACCTTGCCATTTCTCTAAGCTTATCTTGAACATTGTACCATCTTATAGTTTGATAGATAGTATTTTATTGTTTGACATTTGTAATTTTTTCGTAGTTTGACAGTTGTAATATTCCTAGTTTGACATTTGTATTTTAATTTTATGACATTTTCCCAATGTATGTGTACCTAAATTAATTACAATTATAATTTAATTAATTGAAATTATGGCCACAAACTAAACTAAATTTGCATGCTGAATTTAGTAGGCGGAATATGAAGTACTATGTATTGTATTATGAGATCTGTAAGCACCATATTTCTTGCAAATAAATATATTATTATTATTAAATTCAGGAAATTAGTGGTATGAGCAACAGAGTATATGTTCTTTGTTATTGAAAAGGGAGGATCCTCTGACTAGACGGGTGTTGAGTCTGGTAGGTTAGTGTCTTGTCTGTAAGCGGCAAGCCCTTTGTAAAAACATAGGGCTCTACAACTACTAGACGGTGATATTATTATAATCCATGATGGTACGAATAGTCAGCAATAAGCGTTTTCCAACTTTCTTTGACAAAGACTTATGTTTAGGCAAATGTAAAACTTAACATCTTCGACATTATTAACTAAGGAAATTATGTTTTTAGCAAATTAGGTACTTTGCTGTTATGATTAAATTTTAAAATCAACAACATCAGCATAAATGTAAATAGATTTTCACATCGGACTTAACTAATATTAACTTTAATATTAACTTTCGTCGTAGCGTCATATTATAATACCTATACGATTTCTCTTTAATTAGGCTACCGTCGCATATTTCTCATCGCGCCACCCTATTGTTAGTAATATAGCTTAGAATCATCAGAATACAATACGCTACGACCCACAGGGTAGACTAACCAAAACAAGTGTCACTATCCACGGAGATGTAGCTGCATAGAGGCGTATTCGACATTATACGCTTGGTGTACGCCTGCTTGCAGCTTACCCACACAACTATGAAGCTCTGTCGAGGAAGCGTAATCGTAGACACGTTGCCGCTCCGTCGACAGAGTAAGAAGAAAGATAAGCAGGCGTAAACAGAGTCTTAATGGGACAATCCCGCCACTCTATTCGCAACCACTGCAACTCCTGAAAGCCAGAATCAACAGTGCAGTCTACCAAAAAAGCGTCGATGCAGACTAAGAGCAAGCGTATATAATTTTTTTTTTTTTTTTTTTTTGGGACAATCCCACCACACTATTCCCATCCACTGCAACTCCTGAAAGCCAGAATCAACAGTGGAGTCCGCCAGAAAAGCGCCGAGCAATGAAGCTTGACGAGTCCCGGAGAAACGATTCAACTGTCTTGGATCCCGCAACGAAATTAATCAGAAAAGAACAACGGAGGAGTAAGAAAAATATATTTTTTTTCCACTTCCCTCCATAACAAGCAGGAGACAGAACAGAACTAGGCCGATAGGCACAAAGGGGCAATTACAACTGGGAGAAGCCCAGATTGCCTAGCACCACGGAATATGATCTGTTAAAAATTAATGGGTCCTAAATTGTGAGCTGTTACGAATGATTCCAATAGTAGGTATGGCAAAAACGCTTGAACGCACGGAAATTGGTTCTGGTTTCCACAAGGTCCGTATAATAAACAACACCGGATGTAACCTGTAAACTATTCAACATAACATTGCGCTCATTCTGCCAAAGAATACACTCCCATAGGATGTGATGTGCAGATTGTTCGAATTCACAGTTCGATGTGGAACATTGACACAATGGCGAAGCAACAAGTTTGAAAGAATATAGTTTACTTTTAAAATTGCCATGACCTGTGAGAAATTGAGCAACGCAATGATCAACCTCCAACCATGTCTTAGCCAGCCGCTCACGAACGGATGGAAAGAACAGATGGAGGTGACGGCCCTTCATGGAATTATCCCACCTACTTTGCCATTCGGATAAGAGTTCCTCCCAGACTTCAGTCTGCGGTTTAAATAATCTAGAAATTTTATTAAAGTCGCGTTGTGGTATAAAGTTAGTGTCCATGGTTTCCCGCGCGGAATAGTACATTGAAGCACGACGCTGTACCTCAAGATCGACTGGAAGTACACCTGCGAGTACCGGTAGGGCTTCAGTACTGACCGTTCTATACGCTTTGCATAAAAATATCAAAGCTAAACGTTGACTTTGAAGTAGTTTACGTCGTACCGCCCCTATTGTGGCCCTATCGGCCCAAACAGGTGCACCGTAGCACATACAACCTAAGTAGGTAGCCCCATATATAGTTTTTAAAGTTAAAAATGATAAACCCCAAGTTGCTTTGGATATTCTCGTTAGGGCATAAAAGTTCCTTTTAGCTTTTTCACCTACTGTTTTTATATGATCGACAAATGAAAAATTTCTTTCTAAGACCATGCCAAGGTAGCATACTGCTTGTTGTTTTTTGACGGGAACGTTATTAAATTTAATACTAGGCCATGATTTAAGATTCCCTTTTAGTATAAGTTGATATGTTTTTTGCGGTGCGAAGGTAAGACGATTACGATCACCCCACTGTGATATTAAACGTAGGCATGTGTCAGCCAAGTTCTCAAGTCCTGCTCGAGTACTTGACTGAATGAGCAGTAGGCCGTCGTCCGCGTAAATAAGGACAACAAGACAAAACTCACCACAAGCATCAACGCAGTCAAAAGAGTGGTAAACTTCCTGCCCCACCGGTCAGCTAAATCCCCCACCATGAAGCCACAGAAGATGGGCGGCATGAAGGTGATAGCTGCCATCCACGAGATGGTCTCGTCACTGATTGGCTCAGGCGCGGGCCCGTCAGGGGCCTGTAGGATCGGCGTCATTGGCGACTGCCAGCCCATCAGCATTCCGAAGTTTAGTGCTGGGATGGTTACTGGAACAATCGAGAGAATTTTTATTAGAGATTAATCTTTAGGCACATATCAGTTACGGGTCATAAAAATAAAGGGTATAAAGTTCTAATATGTTCTACTTAATTTTGCATACAATAATTACGTATTAACTTAAAATTATTATACATTTAAAAAAAATATTTAATAAACAGTATTGAGTGAAAAAAATTGTTAAATATGCAATATCTTTAATTTTCTCGGTCACGTACTACAATCAAAGCGACATACCAGTTAGTAGGAACTCCGTTAGAGAGCGTATTTGCAATTAGCGATTAAAATTGGCTTCTATTTGACGCACGCCGTACGACAAATTCACATTTAATTGCACCACTAAGAAAATGGTATACGACTATTCAGATTATCATACAGAACCCGTTTACATAACTCATGCTGATTCATTTATACTGATTTATAGCGCTCTATATTATTACGAACAGGTTCGAGGAATCGAGGCTTCGATTATACCTACTTATTTAAAGTCAACCATTCTGTTATGGTTTTCTTGCTCAAAAAATGGGGAAAAAGCAGTACTTGATTATTTGTTAATCTATCACATTTGTATAAGGCGTTTATAAAATATATCGATATCCGTAAAAAAAAACCTAGAACAACACACACATGGTCATCTGATCCCAAACTAAGCAAAACTTGTACTTTGGTAACCAGAAAACTAATAAACATACATGTGATATAAATACATTCAAAATAAAATAAAAACAATTCATATATGTATAAATTACACCCAGGCACAAAATAAACAGACATGCTCATCACACAAATCACAAAGATTCTCCGGCGACTAACCACCAATAGGTCCGTCAAATAAAATTAATTAAATTAAGTATTTCAAGTCAATTGGGCTGCAGACTCTTGAGCAACAGTTCCTACAATCCACAATCAAACTATTGAAAAGTGCGCAGAGATTCGACATGTCTATCTAGCGTTCATTAACTAGACTAAAGCTTTTGACAGCATTTATCACGATTTATTATTAAAGGCACGCAACCAAATTATTAGTAAATTGTAGGTGGGGTACGTACCAATAAATTACAAAGAATAATTTACCAAAATAAAATTAGCACTACAGGATCATTCTTCCCTATTCATATTGCCCGAGAAAGAGGTGCAAGCAAGGAGACCCGTTGTGCCCTAAGCTGTTTACTACCACTAAATAACTTTTTTTAAAGCGTAACTAAGTAGTTAAATACGTCGGTAAAAAAGAGTTGACCAACCTTCGTTTCACCGACGTTATGGTATTATTTTCATCTCATACAATTGAACTATGCGTAATGTTGGGTAACCTAAATAAGGCTAGTCTCGAGAATGGAATTTATTGAATAAGATAAAATTTATTTTGTATACTATGTATACATATTAGAACTTAACCATATTTTACTCTATTCTGTCAATAGTTTAAGTTGAGTCTTCGACAAATAAGTAAGTATACACAAGTAAGTTTCTAGATCACGAATGCAAATTCTTTGGTGACTGTGTGAAGTCAGCACGAAGTAAGTCATTTAATTGATTAGGAAAAGTGAGTATAGATTGAAGTATAGGTTGCTTCATGTTATTCTCTTTGTGTCCTTCATAAGGTATTTTTGGGGACAACAGCCAGACAACCGCACAAAAGAAGAGTCCTGTTTAAAACAGGACTTATAGTCACTGTACCGACTTTCTCTCAAGCAAGGAAAAAAGTAAACAAAAATGTTATAGTGAGTAGCTCACGTTGGCTCACTTGTATCAACAAACTATTAATCACCGTTATAGTTGGTACGTAATCATTTGTTAGCAAATGTTCTTTCATTCCATTCGTCATTATTAGCATTCTCATTCCATTACGTGAATTACTCTAAATCTAAATAATTTCTTTACTTTTCCTACGGGTACACCGAATATTCAAGAAACGCCTGCCGGGGTTGCGGAATAGTTCTAGTCCTTACCGCGGCCTCGGAACATAAAGGGCAACCGAAGGAACGTGGGTGGGTTTTAGTCAGTAAGAGTTTGCACTCCCTTTCGCCCCGCCCAGGCCAGGAGAAGTCATTTGATGATTACCCATCCTCAAAAAAAAATATAAGAAACGGAACGTGTGAAAAGGCGCTATATAAAGTCATCACTCAGTCTAGTTTAATTTACTTACTTATAAATAATGATGAATTTGGATGAATGTCTATTAAGTCGTCATGCATTGATTTACATACTTACAGTGCAATAATAATTATATTAATAGTTCATAGAATACATTATGCATATGTGTATGATAATATTACTAAGTGCTTATTTGTAAGCGTTCAAATGAATACTAGGCTACGTCCTTTATATATTTGGTTTTCTTGTTTTCTATATAGTATAGCCGTGATGGCCCTGCTTCTGTTGTCCAATGTATCGTTATCAATTCACAATAGTGTTTATATTCATCCGTACTAATATTATAAATGCGAAAGTAACTCTGTCTGTCTGTCTCTTCTTCACGCCTAAACCACTGAACCGATTTGAATGAAATTTGGTGCAGATATAGTCTGGGACCCGAGAAAGGGTATAATTCAATTCAATTCAATTCAATTTATTTCATGAACAATTTACATTGTGTTTGAAGTCACAGATGTATAAATAAATAAGCATAAAAACACATTCATTAAATAAATAAAAAATAACACATTAAAATCACAAAAAAAAAACTCATTCATTAAATCAAATAATTAACACATTAAGATCACAATAACTTTTCTACAAAAAAAAACATTAATAATACAATAAAAGAATTATAACGTGGATATGTCATCGTCTATTGAATAGAGACATTTCTCCAACAGGAATGCTTTGAGTCTTGACTTAAAAGAGCTTTTGTATAGTAGACTTTTTAAGTCCAATGGCAACCTGTTAAAAATCCGCACTGCTTGATATTGAGGACTATGATGTACAATGTTAAGTTGGGGAATTATTATGTTTTTAAAATCTTTCCTGCGCGTACTTTCCCTCAACTGTCTTTCCTCATCAGTTTCATAATTATGCAGGTATTTTTTAAAATTTACCATCAATACTAAAACATAGAGGCTGGGCACAGTAAGAATGTTTAAATTTATAAAGTGTGGCCGACAGCTCTCCAGTTGCGATATCCGGACCATGGTTCGTATGGCTCTCTTTTGGAGCACAAAGGCTCTCTGGCAGTTATATTTATAACTGTTCCCCCAAAACTGAACACTATATCTCAACCTTGATTCTATTAGAGCATAATACACAATTTTAAGGTGTTTTATGCCTATTATGTCCCTAAGACTGCGTAAGGCATAACACGCCGAGGAAACACACGAATTAATTGCTTGCAATTCCCTTTTCCAATTTAAATATTTGTCAATGTATAACCCTAGAAACTTTACCTCATTAACTATGTCAATTTTAATTTCATTAAGTGCGATCGTCATGTTGTCTTTATTACGAGCTGTTGTACTAAATAATATTATTTTGGTTTTTTCGGAATTAATTAAAAGCTTGTTACTTTCAAACCAAGATTTAAAAACTGCCAGCACCGCATTAACCTTAGCGGAAAGCATCTGTATGTTATTTGCTTCAACTATCGCGTTGGTGTCATCTGCAAAAACTGTCAGCTGTGTGTCGGAAAAAATTGAATTAATGTAATTAATTAAATCATTTGTGAATAATATAAACAAAATAGGACCCAAGATAGATCCTTGGGGTACGCCCGCTACTATATCTTGCATAGAGGATTTGCAACTATTGCTACTAGTATTAGCTTGCATATTACTAATATCTACATACATTTTCCGGTTTTTTAAATATGAAGAGAACAGTTCTAAAGTTTTGCCTCTCACACCATAATGCTCCAATTTAGCAATGAGTAATTTGTGGTCAATTGTGTCAAAGGCTGAGCTTAAATCGAGGAAAATTCCAGCTACCTTCATTTTCCTATTCAATTTACTAATTATATCTTCCACTAAAGTATATATAGCATCCCCTGTTCCTACATTTTTTTGGTAACCAAATTGTCTCAAGTGCAAAACCTTGTTTAAATTTAGATGAATTACCAATCTATACTTTATAATTTTTTCAAAAATCTTGGAAAGAATGGGGAGCAACGAGATAGGTCTATAGTTTTTTGGATCTGTTTTAGAGCCCTTTTTGTGGAGTGGGATAATTTTTGCTATTTTTAACTGTTCCGGGAAAATACCTTCTGAAATGCATTTATTGTAAAAACTAGTCAAAGGTTCAGCTAGTATGTCTAAATTTTCTTTAACAACTGTTATAGGAATGTCGTCATAACCACATGATTTCTTATTTTTCATTTGATTAACTATTTTTACTATATCATATGGAGTGACCAGCGCAATAACCATGTCATTCTGAACTCTTTTAGTGCTTTGCTTAAGAAGATTTAGGGGATCTAGATTTTTGAAATTACTCGAAATACATTTGCATCTAAATTGATTGAGTAAAACGTTTGCAATATCTAACGGGTTTTCTGTAAGTTTACCGTCACATTTAAGCGAAAGAATTTCAGAATGCGGTGCTTTTATTTTATTCGTGCTTTTATTTATTACACTCCAAACCTCTCTACCTAAATTATAAGATAGTTTTCATCCTGGAAATCCCCCGGGAACGGGAAGTATTACTCCACGCGGACGAAATCGCGGGCAAAAGCTAGTTATATATATTATTAAAATCTATATAACTAGCTTTTGCCCGTGATGGAAAAAAAAAGGAGAAAAAAAAAATACATTATCAAAAAAACCAACTGTGATTTCGGAAGTCGATGGCTTTGTTTCTTTTACATGTAATAGGCGAGATGACAAAAAAAAAGTAATTAGTCCGTCAGTTAGATAATCAAAAAATTTGGGACACGTATTTTTTCTTTTTTCTCGTAAACAGAAAATGACGACAATACAGTGCGTTGAAGTTTCGTGAAACGTCACGCCTTTGTATAATTTTTACTCAGAAGTGACGTCACAAGCCCCCTCTCCGGAACTTTGATGCTCTTTATCTTTGTATTTTGTTATTAATTTGATCAAGCAAAAAATATGTGTCCAGTATTTTTGGACTGTCTAACAGACGGACTAAACAGAATGTCATTCTTTTGATGTAGTCAACATCCCTATTGCCACCAACTTCCAAAACTGCTTAAAGAATTTTTATTATTTTGGTCATTAGTTTTTTATTTCCCCTTTTTTTTAATTTAAGCTGTCAGCCTTGTGGGATTAATTAAACAGTGATGCAGGAAAAGTATATTTGCTGCTTTATAGCGTCCACGCGGACAACACTACAGGCAACAGCTAGTAAACACAGACAAAATAGCTAAATTTATTCGCAATGCTAACCGTGAAAACTAGGTACTTTATAAAGCAGTAAAAAAACCTTACTAGCACTAACATAGTAATAAGAATTAATATTTAGTTTAAGCTACTAACACTTATAATAACATAACTTTTCATCGTCTTTTTGAGCTGTAAAACACTAAGCATGCGGTGTTTACCTTTAATTGGGTGTGCAGTATTGTCTATTCTAAGTCTACCAAACATAAGTCATGATTAGCTGTAACATCTGTTGGTAAACCATAAATAAATAAACAATAAGCAGGTGCAATGCAAACTTCACACGGCATTTACCAGCTAAGCTGTAAGTAAAAGCTATCTATGTCATTCGCTAAACTTATAAATATTACTGTTAGTTTAAAAGGTAATTTAAATTCATTTGCAAGTCACGATTCGTATTTCTGCTTCACCTGGTGGTTAGCTAAGCCTTATATTGCCCTCTAACTTGATAAAGATGTCGTTTTAATGAAGGTATAAATAGTGATTAATCGGGCTTTTATTGTTCTACTGAATGGTAAAAGCCTATTCTCATATAAGGAAGGCACGAGCATTGATCACGCTGCTTGCTCAAGGTGGATTGGCGATATTAGACTTTTTTTTTATATCTCAATTTATTTAGGGACAGTTGTCTTCAAAGACATGAGAGCCCCAGCGTTACTTCAACTACACATAACAACAACAAAAAAAAGAAAAAGAAAAAGAAACGGGATGGAGTCATTGACGTGACGGGAAATCACATTCTCCACAATATACTTAGCTGGATCGGATGTTGGCTCCGCTAATATACTTCGAAATACGCCCAAATCATATATATTTTTGCCGTTGCTCATCGGCACAGAGGCTGTGGAAAGGGTCCACAAATTTACTTACCTCGGTAGTGTCGTGTCAGAAACTGGAGGGACCGAAGAGGACATCGCTTCAAGGATCGCCAAGGCAAGAGCAACCTTCGCACAACTCCGTCCCGTGTGGCAATCGCGGTAACTGACCAGAAGAGTCAAACTTAAAATATTCCGGTCCAACGTCAAAACCGTATTGCTGTATGGGTGTGAGACGTGGAAGGTCTCAAAAGACTCTCGCACAAACTCCAGGTCGTTATCAACCGCTGTCTTCGTCGTATCTTCGGTATTTACTGGCCCGAGAAGGTCTCAAATTTAGATCTGTGGAGACTCTGCGGTAAAACCTCGATCGACCAGCAGATCAAACGTCGCAAATGGAACTGGATCGGCCACACGCTCCGAAGGGATTCTGAACACATACCAAGGCAAGCCCTGAACTGGAAGCCCCAAGGAAAGCGAAAACGTGGTCGCCCTAAGCAGACCTGGCGGCGAACGGTCATCGCAGAAGCCAAAGATATAGGGAAGACCTGGAGTGTCGGAGTGAAATTAAACGCGAAGCTCTAGACCGAACGGGATGGCGACGCACTGTGGACGCCCTCTGCCCCATCTAGGGGACACAGGAACTTAAGTCAGTAAGTCATATATATTTTTGTGATTTTAGACTTAAATCGAGTTTATGTTTTCCAGGTTGACAAACCTAACCATGGGGTATCGTATCGCAGTAGCTTTACGTAAAATACTGGTATCAAGATGAATCCGATTAGGCTGGAGACCAAACCAACATGCTTTGGAAAAAGGCTAGTTCTTTCGATGAAATTGGAAAAACCCTTAATGTAGAACAATTTCTTTTAATAAAAATATATGTTCTGTCCTTGTAACAAATTTATAATCAATAAAAAACTGCAATAAGGGATTATTGCAGTTTTTTATTATTAATATTGGCAGAACAAATGTTCATTAGCGATCGAGTAAAGACTAAAATTACTCTCCATATCAGAAACTACAATGGAAACAAGCGGCCATTGATAAAAAACTAATAAAACTTTACGAGTACTATGTTTAGGTTTGTGCGGCGGCAGCCTATGTATTGTTGTTAGTAGGTAAAGTATATACTCGAAATTCCTTAAACCATTCTTGCACACACACATCAAAAAAGATTGAGATCACTTTAATATTAAGTTTTTTTTGTTACGTTAGAATAAAACGATTTTTCTTTTTTTTCTAATATTCTTTATCTAAAAAACAAAGCTTTTAATAACAAGATTTATAATATCAATTGTTTTTCTGTACCTATAAAAAAAGATTAAATTCTTGCTTACACTCCGCTATCCGACCCAACTCGATTCAAGCGACTTTCCGAAGAAGGAATTTCATTCAAAAAGGTTGCCGAGGGGCATTAAAAGAAATAATTGTTATTTATAAAAAATAAATGTTAAATAGTTGTTTTAGGGAAGAAAGACATTCTAGGAGAGAAATAGCATGCATAGTACCTAGTCACTATGCATGCTATCCCAATCCTGTGTCGTGGTCACGTTACGGAGGTATTGCGGCATGGATAACTTTGCGTACTATTACTTATTCTGTGACTTTGTTCGGCCAACTGTTCTGTACTGCTCAGAAGCTAACATCGGATTGCCGACTGCCCGAGACTGCCCAATCATTGCCACAAAAATATGTGCCGAGTTGCGGGCGGCTGCTGGACTAGAAATTAGCTCGCAGACCATCAGGAATTGCTTACACCAGGTTGGATTACGAGCCAGAAGATATTGGCGAGCACTCCCAAACTCACAGCAATGACATCATGCTTAAATCTTGTCTTTTTGAATTGCTTATTTACATTGTTTTTACATAATAGAAGCACAAAAAGTATTAATATAACCGATTTTGAGAAGCTTAATTCAAAAGAGTATGTTTTAATTTTAAGAGTTTCTTGTTACTTCTTTGCCATAGATATTTACGTCCTGAATGAATAAACGAAAAAAAAAATACATTTATACTATTCTTGAATTTTCAGTCAAGCATCAAGTTTACTGTTGCAGTAATTACTGCAAATTATTTCAATTAACGCAGAAAGATAAGCCTTTGTTTCCCGTATTTCTCTGATTGATTAAAGTGACCACCGTGCCCACTGATTGGCTGGCCATAGATAGCAGATTATTATGTGAAGAACTTTATTCAAAGTTCGAATTGAGATAGTGTGGTCAAATGAGGGTTTTTGCGTATCGACATTACATTGTCAGATACAATGATGTTGTATACAACATCGGGTTTCCACCCGGACTCCTACGTTTACTCGCTGATTATCTCCGCGACCGTCAGCAGTTCGTTAGGCTCGGTATCTATCAATCGGAGCCCTATCACACGCGTTCCGGAGTCAGTCAAGGATCTATACTGGGACCGCTATTGTTCTTAATTATGGTTAACGATCTTCCAAATGTTGTCCAATATGCTAAATGTCTTCTCTACGCAGATGACTTGAAGCTATTTAGTGATATTTGCTTCGAAACTGACTGTCTATCCCTTCAGAAAGACATTGATACTGTATATGAGTGGGGCATCAGAAACAAAATGGAATTCAATCCAACCAAATGCTTCGTTATGACCTTCAGTCGAGCGCGGCACCCAATCTTCTACAATTATAAAATAGGCAACTTTAGCATTTCCAGAACAACCGGAATGAAAGATTTGGGTGTCACTTTTGATAGTAAGCTGACATTCCACGATCACATAGCTGGACTTACTAAAGATTCTTTTAGACGATTGGGTTTCATATTGCGAAATTCCAAAGATATTAATAATATCGGAGCCATCAAATCCATCTTTAACGCACTAGTTCGTAGTAAACTGGAGTCTAGCGCATGTGTCTGGAATCCGCATGAAAGCAAGTATAGCTTAATGCTGGAAAAGGTACAAAAAGCATACCTTAGGTACCTTTATAAACGGATATTTGGTCATTATCCATTCATGTACCCTACGAAATTTCTACTAGGATGTGTAGGGTACAATTCATTAGAGGTTAGACGAAAATATGATCAGATAATCACAATGTGCAAAATCCTTCATGGGAAAATATCTGCTCCTCAGCTTCTTGATGAACTAACTCGGCTTTTTGCTCCCCCAAACTATAACCGTAGTAGGAGGCATAGGTTGTTCGCTGTGCCCGTGTGTCGCACTGTGGCGCGCGCTCAATCGCCAGTCCCCCGAACACTGACCGCGCTCAACACTCTCATGGACGCCAAGCCCGAGTGTGATTTGTTTGCGGATGGATGGAGTAAACTACTGTCGGTATGTCTGGAGTTCTGCGAGACGAGCGTATGAATGAGTTTATAAAATTATAACATATATGTAATTTAATATTATTAACAATTGTAATTGGCTTAGGGCCGTTTTTGTTAAATAAATAAATAAAATAAAAAAATATAGATAAAAAAGTGTAGGTAGGTTACCCAAACGAAATTCTATCTTCAAAAACGGCACACTAACGCACACATACATTACACGTCAAAGTAGGATGACATGATTAAAGTAGTGCGAGTGAAAAAGAGATAAACGTCAAATGTCAACGCGATACTCAGTAGGTATCATATTTGATAAGTAAAAAAGTGTAGATAGGTTATATGCAGTCAAAAAGTGGCACATTAAAAGTTTGCCAATTGACAAACAATCATGATACTGAGTACCTATCGCGTTGACATTTGACGTTTATCTCTTTTTCACTCGTACTACTTCAATCATGTCATCCTACTTTGACGTGTAATGTATGTGTGCGTTAGTGTGCCGTTTTCGAAGATAGAATTTCGTTTGGGTAACCTATCTACACTTTTTTACTTATAACATCATTGGTTACACAGGCTTTATTCATTGCATAACTTTACACAGTGATTATTAGTAAGGGCATTTGTATAAATTGGAATAACCGGGTATTTAGTTCCGTGCCACCAAGAAGTGGTAGTGGTTTGGCAAGTGGCTCATGGCTCATCGACTCTTTAGTTCTTCCGACTACAATACTTGCCTATTCTTAGCCCAAAAGGGAACTCCGCTAAAACCGACATTTACGTGGCTAAAGAAACGTGCAAAAGCCAGAAGGTTCATTCATTCAGATCACTGTTTTTGCAAAAGGAAAACTATTGAGAGGCTATTACAAACAACATCAAGCTGCGGCCTACGAAAGAGTAGTAGCCAAAGACGCAGCTGAAACCGCGTTTTATTATAAACTTAGTTATCTATCTTCTATATCTATACTTATAATAAAACTGTAGAGAGGTCAATTCTGTACATTGAATATATTTTTAAAATTTATATTGGAGGATGATTGGTGATCGATACTGATGCTAAAAATGCAATTAGTTAATTTTTTGTCTGTCTGTCTGTCTGTCTGTCTGTATGTGCACGCATGGGTTAAAAACTACTGAAGGGATTTAAATCAAACTTGGTACGATTGTAATACATACTCCCGGGCAGGTTATAGGCTATATAACATAACGCTAAGACACATAGGAGCCGAGCAGTAGTAAAAAGTGTCACAAAAACGGGAGAAAAATTTTCCTTTTGAGAGATTCCGTTGCGTGCCCTGCGTAAATGGTTGAAGTTATGTAAAAACTATGTACTAAAGAATTGTTCCTCTTAAAAAGTTGTAAAAAAAAGTCCGCGACAGCATATGTCTAATATTTATAGTTCACTCTCTATAACCATTTTTATGGCAATCGAATTTGTTTAAAATGTTTTAAAATAATTCATGATTTGCCAGGGGGTTATTAAGAATAAAGTATAAATCCTTATTGTACCTGTAAATACGTTAGTCAATATAAGTTCTTAATTTTGTACAAAATTGCACTTCACATAATTTAATTTCAATAAATGTCTTCGGAGATATCGCAGATTTTAAAATTACTCCGCTTTGCAAGATATTCGTAGCTAATACATCAGAATAACACGTAATTTAGGGTGATGAGTTTAGATTTAAGAATAATTATATTAGTACGCTATCGCATTGGGGCACAAAAAAAACCTGTAATGATAGATTTAAGATGGAATAAATAAATAAAAAATAAATGATATTGTGCTACATTGCGCCATAAGACACGGGAGCCGATCAGTAACCAAAAAGAAAAACCTAACATAACGCGGGTACGCGGGGACCGTACAGTCCATGGCCCACTACGGGGCTCCGGTGTGGGCGCCCAGCTTGGCCTTGGCTCTAGCTCGGCTACTGAGGGCGTCCCATGGCCATTCGGATGGTGCGGGAATATCGTTCCATCTGCGAGGCGGCGATTTCGCCGATTCTTGCAACGGTGTTGTCTTGATACCGGCCTGGGATTTTGGAGGCAATAGTCCTTGCACACGAACCAGTGGCGCGTAGAAGTGCAACGCCGCGCCCGCCGGGGCGAAACTGCGCTACCGCAGCTAATCACGGCACGGCGCACAAAGCTCCTGCGGGATCTCATGGCGGAATGGAGACTGCGACTGTCACAACCCAGTACTGGGCACGCCTCTTTGAGGAGTAGCTGGAGAGGCACCTCGGCGTTCTCACGTATCGTTTTAAAACAGCCGTCGATAGTCGCAAGTCGACTACCGGTCACAGTAGGCGCGGGGCTGCGGACGGCGAGCGATGGGAAGCTCGCCGCTCGATAAGGGTCAGGCCCGTGTCGACGGCGCGTTTGTTCCGCTCGCGCCTCAAAGAGCAGTCAGCACGAGACGGAACCCTCTAGGACTAATGCCTTCTGGAATTGCGGAATAGTTCTAATAGTTACCGCGGCCCCGGAACATAAAGGGCAACCGAAGGAACAAGGGTGGGTTTTAGTCAGTAAAAGTTTGACACTCCCTCATGAGAAGTTATTTGATAATTTTCCATCCATAAAAAAAAAACAACGCGGGTGAATTGCGAATAATATTAAAACTCACTGACTGATATCAACGCGTTTGTTGTTATTTAAGTAACTAGAGACATAAAATTTTGAGGGTTTATTATTTGTAAAGAGTAAATAGCCACTAAGAAAGGATATTTTTAATTCAACCCCTTAAGGGTTAAAATAGTGAATAGAAGTTCGACATCCACGCAGGCGAAGCCGCGGGCGAAAGCTAGTCCATACTAATATTATAAATGGGAAAGTGTGTCCGTCTGTCTGTCTGTCTGTCTGTATGTTTGTCTTTCTTTCACGGCAAAACGGAGCGACGAATTGACGTGATTTTTTAAGTGGAGATAGTTGAAGGGATGGAGAGTAACATAGGCTACTTTTTGTCTCTTTCTAACGCGAGCGAAGCCGCGGGCAAAAACTAGTACAATATAAAATGGTTAACTGATTAACTGGCTGTCTGTTGACATGACAACGCGCAGCTGGCCGCTGGTCTTTAACACATGAAACTTGGACGGTGTGTTGTTGTGAAGAGATAAGGTCATAGCTCATTACAGCCACGTCAGCCACCCGGCAGCCACTCCGCACCGACTCGCCTTATAACCGAGGCGAACCGGTGACGCTACGGAGTTGATATAGTGAGCGCATGCCGATACAAATCCATATAAAGAATACTAGCCGCAGGAGGCAAGGCGGTGCGGAGTGGCTGCCGGGTGGCTGTAAGGAGCTATGACCTTAAGAGTGAGAAAATGTCACCCTTAGACCTTCGAACACCCGTGATTCGAGCCGGCTGTCGCTCGGTCGTTGAAAGTTTAAAACGGAAACTTTGGGGAATGGAAAATTGGAAATTCGGGCAAAGCTACTAAGTTATAAATTAAGTTACCTAGTTTGAATCGTTACTGCCTAAAACACCAATACATCAGTTCAATCTAATCAAAGCAAGTTTGTCTGTCGTGTCAGCGCGACGTAGCATATTAATTCGGGTCCCTGCGTTACAACCGTGACAGGAATCCTGATGTGATGAAGCTCCTAATAGGACTGGCAGTCATTTTGCCTGGTGAAATCTTAGAGAGGCATAGTAGCATAATACATTGATTTTAATGCTTTGTCGGGGATCCCAGAGTGGTTTGAACTACGTTATTTGCGGTATCAATACCTAGAATAAAACACAGTCACTTTCAGCTGTCTGTACTCGTGTTTGCTTAAATCTTTAAAAGAGCAGCGGATTTTGATGCGGTTTTTTTTTAACCGATAGGGTGACTCAAAAGGAAGGTTTATATGTATAATACATGCGGTCAAGATAAGCTGGGATTTCTGCGATTTATAAGCTGGGGCGTTTAGTATAAGTATAAAATTATTGCAAACCTCTTTTGTTTAAACATTGGAACACACGTGATTCAAGACACAAAAGAAAGACAATAGCAGCCCGACTAGTCGTTGAAAGGCTTATAGTAAGTAAGTAGCAATGGACTTCTTTTTCAAATCAACATTAACAATATTATCGTTTCTAGTTAATGTTTTGTGTTTCAATGCTTTACATTTTGAAATGAGCTTTTTCAAAGCTTACGACTTCCACCTCAGGTTACATAATATAATATTTCGTTATTCTTACCCGTAAATATAATTTATTTCGGCAAATTTTGTTGCTGGGAAATAAATAAGAGATTTGTAGCATTCCGTAAAGAATAAGTAACTTCTGCCTTCATTGAGTTGTCTTATAAACACTTGTTAGAAAACCCGAGCCATTGGTAGATCATAGACACTTTTTGGTGCCATTTATACCTGATATCTCAGATTATAAAACAGTAGGCAGATAGACAGCGCGGAACATTACGAGTGCGGCGAACGTCGAGACATGTGTGCGTGACAGACTGCCACGTGACTGCGCTGTAAGAACACATCGTCTCTGTGTGCGTTCCGGTTGCCAGGATGATGAAAAATTACCCGTAATATTTCATTCTTATCTGTTTATATTAATTAAAATATAAATAATAAAGTGCTTAGGTGTATAACAATTTTATAAAGCAAAAAAGTTTGTTTGTTTGAAACTTGAACGCGCTAATTTATTCTCTTATTCACAAAAAAGGACAGAATATAAAATATTAGTTAAGTCATCTTTTTCTGTTCACTGTTTTTTACTATATTTACTTTATGTTGGCGAATCGACCGGTGTACATAATTTTAGTTAGAGACAAAACATTCACTACTTTTATTAACGAAGACTTTTGACACATACAAGATAAGTACACACACATGATTCAAACATACCAACCAAAAAGAAAAAAACACTCGAATTAAATATTCTTGTAGATCGATAATCCTGTGTCCAATACATATTTCCCAACTTAGGGGTAAATGTTTTCACAATAAAATAGCAACACCGACCGATTTCTGTTGAGGTTTTGTGTTTCGAACAAAATAACATCTAAAAAGGCAAAAATAACCATATTAATCTATAAAAAGGTACTCCATCTTCTCTCTTTTGATTTAGGGAACAATTTTTGCAATGTTTAAAAACAAAAGACGGCATTATTCTCGAAAATATGAATATTTTCTGTGACATGTTTACGGCGCGACGCTTCGTGCCGTACTGACTCGAGATTGTATTCGCTTTTGGTTTTGTATTTGCTTTGTTGACCTCACTCGCGGTGTTCCGCGCTATCTATCTGCCTTGTGTTTACTAATCTGAGCCTGATATCTGAACATTGAAACTAGCAAGTACCTTCTAAAAATTCAATCATCATGACACAGTGACGTAGACATGGCGTCAGTGCGGTCTTGGACCATATGTTTATATCATCGTCGTGTCCGGTCAAAAATGATGGCTCGTTTTAAAGGGACACGAAGTCATTTGTCAATAGTCAAATCCTGTTGCGGAATGTTTATAATAGTTACCGTGACCCCGGAACATAAAGGGCAACCGAAGGATCATGAGTGGGTTTTAGTCAGTAAAAGTCTGACACGCCCTCCCGCCGCGCCCAGGACGGGAGACGTCATTTTATAATTTCCCACTCGACAAAAAATAAAAAAAAAATAGTCAAATCATTTATTTTCATTAGACCAAAAAATGGCACTTTGAAACGTCATTTACAAAACAAAAGTGAATCTAGTTGCTCATTATTATACATGTATTAATAATTTAATTCTATTGAAGTCATTTTTTGCGTACAGTTTATCTTAATATACAGGGTGTCCCACGGCAATGCCACATGGAGGGAAAGTATCTTAAATATTGTAGATAGAACATTTTACTGAAAGAAAACATTATTTGAATTTTGAAAACATTTTAAACTGCATTCATAGATATTTAAATAATTACATAGTTGAACCGGGAATCGAACCTGTTACCCGAGAAAATTAATCAGCCTGTAGTTTTATCCTACTGATCGAAAGGCTTCATTACAAGGATTATTTTTTGCTAAATAACATAGTGTCAAAAATAAAAGAAAGACCATGAATTTTAACATTTTTAATAAAAAATTAGTCAATTTTTCAAATGCTCAAAACTAGTCACTTCTTCTTGAATACAAAGTGATAACTTTTGATTATTTCGTTCCCTGACGATTTTTTGGTCTTGTTGTGGTGGATATTTATTTATTTAAATAATGTGTACTACTCAAGTGGGTAGATTATTAGTAATAAGTAGTTATGATTGTCAATTGTATGTCCTTACGGCAATGTAAGCTTTTGACTTTTCAGAACAAAATTTTACATTAAATGTTAAAATACACGGTCTTCCTTTTATTTGTGACACTATGTTATTTAGCAAAAAATAATCCTTATGATGAAATCTTTCGATCGGTATGATTAAATAACAGGGTGATTATTTTTCCTCGTGGAACAAGTTCGATTCCCGGCCTAACCATTTAATTATTTAAAAATCTATGAATGCAATTTAAATTGTTTTTAAAATTCATATAATGTCTTCTTTCAGTAAAATGTTCTATCTACAAGATTTAAGGTACTTTCCCTCCATGTGGCATAGCCGTGGGACACCCTGTATATAAATCTCGTGTCACAATGTTTGTCCTCAATGGACTCCTAAACCACTTAACCGATTATAATAAAATTCGCACACCATGTGCAGTTCGATCCAACTTGAGAGATAGGATAGTTTAAATCTCAAATAATAGTCGCAATTTTAATTTATTGCTAATTATTTGTCTGTTATTATTTGACAGTCACAATTAATTCAACTTCAACTTCAACTCTTAATGAATGGCCTTTGTGGAAAAGACACCACAATTAATTTATTTGTAGTTGTTGATTTTGGAATGTTTTACATTGAATCCGACAGACGGCGCTACCATCGCAGTGTCAAATTTTAAATAATAATCACTTTCAGTTGTCAAAAACATAGACAATGATATTAAAAAGGTTCTATAAGAAAATGCGTAGCAATACTTCTTAACATGTCGGCGCTACCATCGCAGTGTCAAATTTTAAATAATATTCGAATTTTAATTTTAGTCTGTCCCGACAGTTAGCGCTGCGATCAAATTAAAAAAAAGTTTTGTTATCATTGTGTTATCTATTATTTTGTTATTGTTGTGTTTTTATTGTGTAATCTTATATCTACCCGTGCGAAGCTGGGACGGGCCGCTAGTTACCTAAATTATATGAATCACTTTGTTCATATTTTGATGATAACAATTACTTCCGGGTTAAAAGGTTATAGATGCGAACTTTGAAATTGTTTTCGATGTATACACCACAAGTGAGTCAGTTATTTTTAATATTATTTTCATTTTTACAATACGCAGATCTGCTCCACGAGTTCACGCATATGGCATGGTACTTGTGTACAACATGAAAGAAGGCTATGCAGTGTGGTGTGTTTATATCATCACGCCGATTAGGGGCGAAGCAGTAGTAGTTTAACGATGAAGCGCGGTATAGCTATTATTTATATTTATTAATGGTTTTTACCGACCTCTTATTCGTTGTTGCTAATGGAATAAACATGAAGTGATAGTAACATGAGGTCATGAGAATGAGGTCTATCACAGATGACTGTTGTATTCAGTTTCATCAGCCTGATCCCAAACATAATTAATTAATAAATAAATTACACCCAGTCTCAGAACAACAATCATGGTCATCACGCCAAAAGAGTAGTGATCAGTGTCACTGACCACTAAACCATAGGTTCTCAACTTGGGCGATAACGCCGCAGAGATGTTACGTGTTTGTGAGAGGTATGCTGCGACTCACGGTTTGCAGTACAATGTCAAACAGAGTGAGTACTTGATCTTTGAAGTCCCAGGGAAAGGGGTGCGGTATGAGCCCATAATTTGTTTAAATGGGAATCCTCTAAGTAGGGTTACCCAATTTAAATACCTAGGCCGTTATTTGACTGTGGACCTCAAAGACCAAGTAGACATTGAACGCGAACACAGGGCGCTAACAGTTAGATGCAACATGTTGGCTCACAGATTTGCTCGTTGTAGTAATGAGGTCAAAATCACTTTGTTGAAAGCTTTTTGTCAATCGTTCTACACGGGCGGTCTGTGGGTTAACTGTACGCGGAAGGCTCTAGCCGCCCTGCGAGTTCAATATAATAATGGTTTTCGGGTGCTGAAGGTTACGTCGGGCATGTTCACTTGGGCGCGGGTGGATAACTTTCATGCCATCATGAGGAAAAAGGCAGCCTCGTTGCTAGGTAGAACTAGGTCCAGCGCTAACATCATCCTACAAATCATGGCTGGTAAGTACGATGCGCCGGTGCTTAGGCACTGGTTAGCACTGCTTGTCCGGCAGTAATGAATAGTTTTTAAGTGTTACTAACCCTTAGTAGATAAGTTATTACTAACCATTGTACCTTTGTTGTCACTAAATAAATTAAATGATAAAATATCGATACATTCGAGACACAAATAGAGCAGACACGAATAATTTAGATTTAGATTCAATGAACGATTTGATTGAACAGCTGAGCATCGTCTTTAAAGAGTTTATTCACACAACCTAAAACACGAGTATTTTAGCTTAAATTTTCTTAAAATAAAAGTACTTAGCGCTTCAGATAATTTCAGTGCTATTCAGTGAGTTGATGACAAGAAGTTTTTATGAAACTATTAAGTATACTTCTACTTAAGCTATTGCTTTGTTTACGACCTACATCAAATTTTGCAGATGAATAGCCATCTAAGCCCTTCATTTACACAGTCAAAGTGACGGCCAAAAGCTAGTTTAGAATATTTAAAGACTCATAGTTTGTGCGGATCAACGCCACTTCAAAACAAGGTTATTGGTTCCCACAAAAAAATAATCGATCAATCAATAGTGACAAGAAAATATTTATTGCTCATGATGAGTCGGCCAAGATGGCTGCTTCGATCGAGTCCTAGCAAGGTCAAACAGATTTGTTGCGGTTGAACCGCTAATATTATGTTGTGCTGACTTATTAGGGTGTTGACTCAATGTTCTATCTATACAAATCATTTGCTATCGGAAGGATTATTAAGGAATCCCCATTTCAAATGTTCCGAATAAATGTTTCAACAAATATCATTTGATAATTTCTTATCCTCAAAAAAAGCTCCTCAAAGTCCGCTGTCTGTCTCCTTATCAACTGGTTCTGTCTAATTAACTGTAATAGGTATAAACTTGAAATTTTCAGTTTAAGAAACGTGTCTGCATCGACAATTTTGTACAGAGGTACAAAACACTTTCTGTGTGAGTACGACTCGCACTTGGCTGGTTTTTGTTTTCAAGCTGAAATAAAATGCAGGAAAAACACAAGGCAAACAACCAATAAATTTGTTATATCTTTCTGAATCATTACATTACAGGATGATCGTGTAGGAAATATTATGTATCTCTTGAATATACATAATTATTACACAATAGATGAAAACTGTGTTTTCATTTATTCAGTTCAATGGATGACACTTTTGGCGAGTTAAATTAGACCGAGTCTCGAATTATGTATAGAACTCTCTTAAATTCAATTCTCTCTCTTAATCATTTCTTAGGCATTTGGAAGCCGGGGAGGCTTGAAATTACTTTTAACTGGATCCCACAAATAATCAAGAGGTACCGTGTCACCCAGTTACTGGGTTGTGGAGGTCTGGTAGGCTGTCTCTTCTCGTAAAACACTGTTATCCAGCTGAATCCGGTTAGGCTGGAAGCCGACCCCTACATAATTGGGAAAAGGCTAGAGAGATGATGATGATGGATCCCACAAACATCCCAAAACGATGCACTGAACTTAAATTTATGAAAAAGGGAATCAGCACCGTTGTGTGGCCTGCATTGTAAACTTATCTTTAAAATAGCGTTCAAGAAGATCATGGTTTTAGCGGCGTGGATCAGAAGTTCAGAACCGCACTATATTAATTAATTCGACGCACTATGACTGCTATGTTATTATACTGGATTGGTCATTAAAAACAAACCTTTTGAAATATCATGTTATTTTATTGCTTATACATGTACTAGAAGATGAATTAAGAATTGCTGGAGTAAAGTGGATAGAAGTTACTGTCATCGTGAAGAAACTTGCACTTATTTCACTAGCTTTTGTCAGTGGCTTCGCCCGCATGAATTTTCAAATCTGTCTTATTGGATAGGTATTTACTTGGAAATAAATATCCTGGGACAACTAACACACAGAAATCTCATCCCAAACTAAGCAGAGCTTGCAGACAACTGGTAAACTTAGGTATATCTATACTAATATTATAAAAAGGAAAACTTTGTTTCAATGTAATGAATAGGCTCAAAAACTACTGGACCGATTTTAAACATTCTTTCACCATTAGAAAGCTACATTGACCACGAGTAACATAAGCTATATAATATCACGCTTTGTCCCCGGGAGCGAAGCAGTAACCAAAAACCTAATGTAAAGTGGGTGTAACCGCGAGGAACAGCTTGTAAATTATAAATACATACATCTATGTTCTGCTCTTAGGAACGGAACAGTAAGTGGTTCATCTTAATGGAAGTCTCTTTTAAAAAAGCTTATATATTGTTACTTCTCAACTGTTTTTCAAGATCCCTCCATACTTCCTTCTTTTCCTTACCAAACAGACATAGCGAGCCAGCTCCAATATCCAATCTTCCAATCAGCTCATCAAACATTGGCCACCAACATTTGCAACAGATACATAGTAATTGAAATCTCGTTTGAACCCGTGTAACCTCGCCGATGTCACCGCGCATGCGTTAATGTAGACGGAACCAGTTCCAAGCTTTCGAGACCACTGACTCACGCGCCGGTTTTGCAACGATTTCATACAATGTACTGACGGCTAAATAGATCTGTATGCAGGATAGATATAATTTAAGTTTTCCTGATTGTATTTAAATGAAATTTGAATTAATTATAGACCTGGTTATTGCTTCAATCTTTATTAATTTATAAATCTGAAGAGTTTGTTTGCTAAACGCGCTAGTCTCAGGAAGAACTAGTTTGAATTGAAAAAATCTTTTGCAATCAATCATTATTTTTTGAGTTTAATATAGTCCAATAATTCAGGAAGGCCATATATAATATTTAACATCACGCTTCGACCAAGGGGAGCAGAGTAGTTACCTCGCGGGGTACAGCTAGTTTAGTTTACATAGGAAAGAAATCCATTGGTTTTTGTGAAAATTTCTATTACACCAATTTAATTATTCCAAGACCTGACATTCCTTTTCTGCATACTTATCTACTTTGCTGTCTGTACCTAAGTATCTGGTGTTTTGTGGGTGGTAATCTTGTGGTAATTATTCTTTTGTTAAGATTTGTAAATGTTGCATTAATAGACAATAGTCATAATTACATCTAAATTAATGGTGGGTGTGTTAGGTCAAGATAAATTAATGTTACCTAACGCGTATTTTGGCTTCGTACTTTAGCTTAGTACGTGTACCGTCTCTATCTTGTCATCGTGCCAGATATCATGTTATGGGCAAAATGTAAATGATTACAGATAAGCTCTGAGAACATAAAATTATTGTAAGATATACATTATTTTTTAACAAAATTCTTTACATTATTTTGTTTGATGCAAATCTATATATTACTATAAAAATGGTAAGCTGGCTGACTGACTCTTGACCAGGGATGTTATGGATATGAAATTTCGGATACGGGTAAAGGAATGATTATTATACTGGACACGGTTACGGATACGGATATGAAATTATTTCGGATTCCGTTAGTTTCGGATAATTTCGGTTACGGATATTAAAATTTTAAGGAATTTCAAAAGTAAAATACAAATAGCTGATATAATGGTTTTATTTATATGTCACTATTTGGTAGGAATTACAATTAGTCTGTGAGCAATTATTACATAACGTGTCTCAATTAGGCTCCGCCTCTATCCGATATTATCCGAAACTTTTATTTCAGATTCGGTTTTATATCGGATATCCGATAGTTTCGGTTACGGTTACGGAGCTCCCTAACATCCCTGCTCTTGACCAACTTACCAACCAACCGTACCAAAACGCACAGATCAAAGCGCTGCGCTGGTCCTAGAGACATGAAACTTGTAGAAGGTATGTTATTTGTGAAGAGATCATATCCACTAAGAAAGAATTTTTGGAAATCCCAACCCTAGAAGGCTAAAAGGATAAAATAGGGGATATTCTAACTTTCAAACTTTCGCGTTTCATGTTAACAAAGTATATTATTAGAATAGAACGGGTATTAACGCCGAAACTAATTATTTAAAAAGAAGAAGCCTTCCAAGGTATTTAAATAATTAGTTTTCGCGTTAATACCCGTTCTAATAATATAGGGGATATTGCTTATGATGCCCACCTCATATAATTCTAGAAATTCAATTTAATATCTCATTTCATAGGGCATTAAAAAAAAAGATAATGAGCGTATGACGACATTTTTTTCCCAATATTTAAATTGGAACAATATCAATGCGTGTGTGTGCTTCTTATCTCGCGTTATTCATGAATCGCAATTAATTATTTCCAAGTGTCAAATGTCAGACATCAACGTCATTCTTTCTATTACGTTATATTTAATTAGTATTGCGTCATCATTTGATTAGGTATTGTCTTAGTGCTCAATGATGTTATAAGTAAAAAAGTGTAGATAGGTTATATGCAGTCAAAAAGTGATACATTAAAAGTTTGCCAATTGGCAAACATGATACTGAGTATCGCGTTGACATTTGACGTTTATCTCTTTTTCACTCTCACCACTTCAATCATGTCATCCTACTTTGACGTGTAATGTATGTGTGCGTTAGTGTGCCGTTTTTGAAGATAGAATTTCGTTTGGGTAACCTGTCTACACTTTTGTACTTATAACATCATTGTTAGTGCTCTATTGGTCTATGGTCAGGGTCCACTCAGAGCAGTCTCTTTTATGGATGGGAAATCATCAAATTACTTCTCCCGCCCATAGTGTCAGACTTTTACTGACTAAAACCCACCATTGTTCCTTCGGTTGAACTTTATGTTCCAGGGCCGCGGTAACTGTTCAATGAAGATTTCGCTCATAGCCAAAATTAGCCAACAGCGCCAGTGTTGGTAAGTAAAAAACTTATACTTAACCCCAAAGAAAACTATTTTTCTTTGGGGTTAAGTATCAGCAGCCATATTATGGCCGAATTCCTATGAATTCGACTTTGCTCAAAGAAGTTTTTATCCAGGACCCATTGAAACTTTCCACCCTGTGTACGACGCGTGCAACAAAAAAAAATCTGTTTAAAAAATGAGGGGGTTGCAGTCGATGCTATAAAGAGTAACTTATTCTCCTTCTATTTCAGAACGGAAATTAAGGTATGACACAAAAATATTAATCCGAAAAATATACTGGAATCACGGTACATCCATAAGCTCTACTGGACATCGCGGACGAAGCTGCGGACAGGTGCTAGTTTTAAATATGTAAACGTCATAAATCGGTATTGACAATATGACGTTAATCACTAATATAGATAATTTTATTGTAAATAATTAATATAAGGTCATAATAATAATTTAATTTTATATAGGGTTATTTTAAGAGGTTAGTGTTCCACGATTTTGTATCAAGAAAAAAATGGAAAAGAACAGTGCTCACAGAGGTTAACACATTTTTTGTTGCTATAACAAATATAAAAGATAAGTATAGCACACATAATAGGTAATTAAAACGTTGACAGACTGACCCGTGGCCTGAAGAAAATTGACGTATATTTAGTCGCCATGTTTTAAAATCGCGTCTAAATTATCTATGGAGTGTCTATATTTGACAGGACTTAACTAATATTTTATCTTCTGTCCTTTTTATAATTAAATGGAAAGAGAAAGATGCACTTAACTTAAATTCGTTAGTTTGTGAATAAGAGAATCGGCACGCAAAAGCTATTAAATAGAGCTAAAGAAATGTGAGTAGTTTCTTAAGCTAGACGCCTTTTTTCATTTTTTCGACGCTGAACGATGACACTTAAGGTCATAGCTCATTACAGCCACCCGGCAGCCACTCCGCACCGACTCGCCTTATAACCGAGGCGATCCAGTGATTGATATAGTGAGCGCATGTCCATACAAGTCCATTATAAAGAATACTAGCCGCAGAAGGCGAGGCGGTGCGGAGTGGCTGCCGGGTGGCTCTAATGAGCTATGACCTTTAGAAGTAGAACTGACCAAAATCGATCAGCGAAACGCGAATGGAGCTGTGTAAGTGTGTCTAGTCCCTAAAGCCTTATGCAATACCTGAATTACAAATAGTAAGCATTCAATAGGCTTCAAATATTATGTAACAGCACGCTACCTTGTGGCCGAGGTAAAAGAGAAAGTTTGTGTGATCGTATCTCCCGAACTACTGACCCAATTTAGGTCTTTGATTTGTTTAATTTGACAGTAAATGATAGCTTTGATGTTTGTATCTACATATATTGATAAGTTGTGGTAAAGCTGAAGAGGTTTTTAATTTATTTGAACTGAACCACCGTATTGGAATATTTTTATTTGTATTTGATTGCCAGACTCATGAGGAAGAGTGTAGGCTATTTAACATAGGTAGGTCTACCGGAACGGAGCAGTTATATGAATCCGTTGAAACAGTTAGTATTTTTCTTGGTGCGTTTTTTGTTTGTTTAATTGTTTTGTGAAATACTTTTGGTGCGCTTCATTTGCTGAGATTCAAAGTTGATGCGCGTTAAGGAATACCCCTGGAAGGTAAATACGTATTCCTTTGTCTATAACTACATAGTATAAAACAAAGTCGCTATCCGCCGTCTGTCCCTATGTATGCTTAGATCTTTAAAACTAGGCTACGGATTTTGATGCGGTTTTTTTAATAGATAGAGTGATTCTTAAGGAAGGTTTATATGTATAATACATGCATAATATACTTAGTAGAGAAAAGCCGGGATTTTTAAAGATTTGTTACATCCGTGCGAAGCTGGGGCGAGTCGCTAGTAAACTATATAATTCATTTAAGTACTAATGATTAGTCTAGGATCTACTTACGCTTCGTTCAGAATACCTAATTCAATAAACTAAGATTCGTAACACCTGTGCGAAGCTGGGGGGCTCGCTAGTTCCCAATATTTCAGACATGTTATAAATGTTTAAATGCTTGTCTAACAGTCTTGGTACTTAATAATACAAGTCTGATAGCAAAGCCGCGAGTAGTAGTCAATTAACAGCAAACAGCTAAAATATTTGTAGATAATAGTGAGACGACTGATTACTGAGTGTGTATGTGCAAGTAAGTGGATCGCGTTGCATCGAATACGCAAATACTTTGCCAAATTATACGGCAAGTGAAATGGCACTATACCTAATTGCGGAATTGTTACAATAGTTACCGTGACCCCGGAACATAAAGGGCAACCGAAGGAACATGAGTGAGTTTTAGTCAGTAAAAGTCTGACACGAAGGTCGGGAGAAGTCATTTGATGATTTCGCCCTCGCCAAAAAAAAAGAGGAGGCCTTTGCCTCACAGTAAAACTAATAAAAATAAAGTTGTAGGTATGCCATAATGGGTAGAACCACGCGTCTAAGTATCGGTCAATCACTAGACACTTTATATTTTGTATTGAGCAGCAAATCGTCATGCATATCCGCATCACTATCGCGTCAGACGTGACTCTAAAGTTCCACTGAATGTTATCAATCTACTACAACAAACATACGCACATACCTACATATTTACATAATATTGTAAGTACCTACATTCTGACGGAATGTGACGAGTTAGGAGAATGGCCAATAGGCGAGACGACAAAAAAAGTGATTAGTCCGTCAGATAGATTATTAAAAAATTTTGGACACGTATTTTTTCTTTTTTCTCTTAAACAAAGAATGACGATGAAATTGCGCATGACGTCACCATTACATAAAATTTTTGCAGGACGATGACGTCAAATGCCCCTACTCCAGAATTTTGTTGCTCTTTATCTTTGTATTTTTTCATTAATTTAATCAAGCAAAAAATACAAATACGTGTCCCATATTTTCCCGTTTTAGGTCCCGAAATGGCCAAAAAATGGGTCGTGGGGCTTTCAAAACTGGGACCGCGGTCCCGAATTCCACGTGCAGATAAATTAATAATTTATGTGTGGTTGCATGCAACAAGAACGAATACTTAAGCAATAAAATAATAATTTTTAAAAAGAATAATATGACTTTGATTTTATTATTTAATGAATACGAACTTTTGCTAAGTAGCTTCAAATCATCAATCTAAACCAAAAAAAAAATATTAGCAGCTTCAACCATTTAGGCTGTTCGGGCAAGTCCGATAATAAACGTTGATAATTTTTTTGTAAGAGAAAAATAAAACGTATTTGTAAGAGGCCGCGGGTTTGAATCCGGGCAAGTACCAATGTGCCTTTTTTAATTCATATGTACTTACTTTCTAAAGTTTATCTTAGACATCACAGACATCGGTGAAGGAAAATATCGTGAGGAAACCTGGACTTGTAGTTAATATAAGTCCGAAATCGCCAACCCGTCTTGAGCAAGCGTGGTGATCAATGCTCGTGCCTTCTCTGTATGAGAAGAGGCCTTTGCCCTGCGGTGGGACAGTTATAGGCTGGTATTATTATTATTATTATTTTGTAATAGCACGTCCTACAAATCGGTCCTATGAAATTACTGAATCGGAAACCCAGTTTTTATATCGGAGCGTAAGTACCTATTATACGTGAGTAGCAGTATACCCATCGATATCCCCGAATCGAAAAAAATACCATTCATATCCAAAAAATGGTCAAAAAAAAACTCACCCATAGTGGCCATAACAAACTGGTTGGCGACCCCCCCATGTTTGAGGCGCGCGACCCACCGCACCGGAAGTACGCCGAGCATCGTGCGCGTGCGCTGCGCTACTTCCGGTATTGCGTGAGCGCGCCTCTCAGCACATGCTCCAGGGAAGGAATTCTGGGAAAAGAAAAAAAAAATGGTGAATTTGGCGGCCATGTTGGGTGTTGTGAGTTGAATGTGAATAATAAAATATGGGCAAGTGTGACTCAGATGATCACTAGAGGTTTCTTAAAAACCTATGATGCATCTATGTACGTTTTATTGGTTGGTAAAGAACGATTATAGTTTTAAATGCGGAGGCATATAAATGGTGCTCAATTTTTCATATCTCTCTAACTCTTATGTTTTCCTAATAAACTAATATAAAATTAAAATAAATAAAATAAAATAGGTAAGTACACACTGTATATTTAACTGTCTATTTTAAAGTTTGGGAAAGCCTTAAGAGAAACAGACGCACGGAAAGAGATTCAGCTAAGAGCGCCTTCACACTAGCTACTTATAGTGAAGGTAAGTCTAAGACCGAGACATGTACTTACATAAGTATGCGTTTGTTAGTTTTACAAAGGTGGCATAAATTTTGTTTATTACCAAAATACACCCAAAAAATCCCCCCTAAGGGTTAAGTGGGAATCGTAAACAAAAGTTGGCCGTTGAAAATTTTTATTTACAATATCCCCCCTAAATATATTTTCTAAGGGGCAAAATGGGAATCGAAAAAAAATAGATCTAAATATTCATTTCATGAAGTTTTCAGAGAACCCTAAAAACAAAACTAGATGACCAAACTGATAATTGTTGACTTCCTGCGCAATAGTGTGCTAAAATTAAATTAGCAAGCGGTCAGCGGCACTACGCTCAATTAAATACATTAGAACAATATCATCATTGTTAAATTTTTGGTTTGCTGGTAGAAAACTCAATTTTGGGTTAAGCTCGCCATTGTACATAAGTCTTTTGTTTGCTATAAGTTTATTATGTTATGTTTTTTTGTGTGCAATAAAGAATATGAATATGAATTGTTATGGTGGTACTTCTATGCTCAGTTATTTGTACCTCGTGTGTGAAGATCCATGATAAACATTTGTATTGAATTTGTGGCTTTTGGAAACTTCTTTTGTATGTCATTGTTTGACAAACTGACGACCCATCTGATTTTTACGTGTCACTGGGCCGAATTCGCGAAATAAATAAATATCCTGGGACATCTTACACACGGCCATCTGATCCCAAGCTAAGCAGAGCTTGTGTTATGGTAATCAGACAACTGATATACATACTTATATAATTTTTAAATACATACATATTATAGATAAATAACACCCAGACACAGAACAAACATTATGCTCATCACACAAAGTTTGTCCTGGGTGGGAATCGAACCCACGACCTCTGGCTTAGCAGTCAGGGTCACTGACCACTAGACCAACAGGCCCGTCAAGAAACCGAAAGTACTATCTGTACTACCGAAAGTACTATTGTTTAATGTTAAACACTGTTACAATCAGTTTGTTTGCTTTAATTTCATTATAATGGTACACGAATACTGCTGTTGTCGAAGTTTAAAATGCATTTCAATAAATATTTTATACACACCCGCCTATTGGCATTTGATATATGCTGGAGGTTTCAAAGATATCATCCTTCTAATACCTACCTATTACAAAATGCTTTTAAAATGAGATATTTGTATGAGTAGAGATTTTCACGCAATAGCTACTAAAAGGATTTGGATGAAACCTAACAGTAATACAGCTTATACATCAGAATAACTTATAGGCTACATAATATCACACTATCATCTACAAGGGCGGAGCAATAATCAAAAACATGACAGAACGCGGGGGACAGTTAGTATGAGATAATAATAAATAGTAACATAACACTTCAAATCGGATAGATCGTCAGCTTGAGTTTAATTTATGTTCATTAAAATATAAGAAAATCCACGAGTATAATAAATGTCTTAGTAGTAATTACACACCTAAGCTGTCAAAGGAAGTATTTACCAGTAAGGTATATAACCAAGTACATATTGTTAAGTCAATTTGATCAAGGTCCCCGTTCACTTAGCGTCAAAGTATTATATTTTATGCGATAATCTAGATACAACTAATTAATATCGTTTTGTAGGAAAGTGTATTACAAAGGAATTAATCTTTAGAGTGTTAGTAACCTTTAGTTTTGTGATTGATTAAATAAGGCCTGTTTATAACCTGATCCACTATCACCGACCCTATTCATATTTTGTGGATTTCAATCTTTATCTGCGGTTTGCAGGCTGTAATAGACCCCTGTACTAATGAAATAAACAATTTATCTTTTAAAACTTTATGCAGAATAGTGCAATAGATAACTGAATGCCCTAGGCATGAAATACCGACATCCAATAGGCACCCTCATCCCCTCAGCGTGTAGCCGCTTTAAGTCCTGGTTGGAGGCCACAAATTCACTTAAGATACCCACCAGATTGGTGCCGATTCTCTTGTGCACAAACTAACGTAAATTTAAGTTAACTGCATCTTTCTCTTTCCGTTTGATTTAGAAAAGGACAGAAGATCAAATATTAGTTAAGTCCTGTCAAATTTAGACACTCCATAGATAATTTAGACGCATTTTAAAAACATGGCGTCTAAATATATGTCAATTTTCATCAGGCGCTGTCTAACTTGACAGGATTAAACTAAAATGTATCTTCCGTCCTTTTCTTTAAGAAATGGAAAGAGAAAGTGCACTAAACTTAAATTTACGTTAGTTTGTGCATAAGAGAATCGGCACCATTGTCCGGTCAACTTACCAACTACCTCATAGGATTATCGAAATATCCATCCAGTCAAAATCGATGCTATGCTTTTGTTCACAAACTAAACTAAATATAAGTTGAGTGTATGATGAAGCACTAAACTTAAATCAATTTTAGTTCGTAATAAGAGAATCGGAACCATTCTCTACCAGTCAACCTAGGGTGCAGAGATAAACACGAGTACAAAAAAAAAGTTCCTAGTGGAAAGATCCCAATACACATCCGTACTAATATTATAAATGCGAAAGTAACTCTTGTCTATCCACCTGTCTCTTCTTCACGCCTAAACCACAGAGCCGATTTGAATGAAATTTGGTACAGATATAGTCTGGGACCCGTGAAAGGACATAGGCTACATTTCATTCCTGAAATCTCCCGGGAACGGGAACGATTATTCCACGCGGACGAAGTCGCGGGCAAAAGCTAGTCTTATATAAACTGTACCTAGTATCTATTGACGCGTGAGTAGATCAAGTCAGTTCGATGATCACGCTATCAGTTGCTGAGCGTGATCAATGTCAAAGGTTAAGATTGTTTATATTTATTGAGGGTAAAGTATTAGATTCGAGGGCTGATATACACGTGCTAAACTGTGGCGGGTTGGTTTTTAACCGACTTTAAAAAAAGGAGGAGGTTCTCAATTCGTTTGTATGTTCTTTTTTGTATGTTTGTTTCGCGATATCTCCGTCAATTGTAAACGGATTTTGATGGTTCTTTTTTTGTTTGATAAGTCATGATTCAGGGGATGGTCCCATATAAATTTTGTGGCAATCGGTTCAGTGCTTCTTGAAAAATTCATCAAGAACAAAAAAAAATGACGAAATATTCATAGACGATGTGTGTTTTTTCTTCAAGTTTCTATTTTCGTCTTATAAGATTGTAAGTAGTTTTATTTTGAAAATCAATTACTTTGAAAGATACTTTAATACACAGTCAAACATTGGAAGTCGACACTAAAAAGTAATAAATAAAAACATTTTTAAAAAAAATAATAACCGCCTTCAAAAACTAAAAACTCAAAAATAACAAAAATTTCGGTCAATTTGTGAAGGCGGTTATTATTTTTTTGAAAAAAGTTTTTTCTAGTTGGGTGTTTGTGGCACGGCATACCTATGTGTGGAAATTTTAATGGCAGGAAAAATTATATATCTATTAGTAATGACTTTATGAAGTCTCTTTACAACTAGGTTAGCGACTTCCATTCAAAGGTTTGATACAAAACTCGACTGTTAAAGGATTTGTCACACTGGATGCGTTCTGCGGCCTGCGGTCAGGTCATCAATCAACAACATTGTCGGTAGCAATATATTTTGTATAGAATGCGATCTGACCGTGCGAGCACAACCAAAGAACGCATGTTGGGGATTGCTGACCCCGACCGACAGCGTTGTTCATACATGATGCGGGCTGCGTTCACTTTGACCTGACCACAGGCCGCAGAACGCATCCAGTGTGACAAATCCTTAAAGGAGTCCATCCCTTGACTTCAAAGCGATCTGTGTTATATCCACACATTCCTCTAAATTTTGCTGAGGTCTACGCTGCCTTATAGGTTCATAATTGTTTGTCACATAACTAGTAAAGAGTTGAAATGTACAGAATGTGTATTTTTATTGCCGCTATAGCAACAAATAATAAAAATAAAAAGGGTCGATCGTAACACAAATATTATAAACTTGTCATATTCCCTACATTTGTGAATGTGACATGCACTTGACCGATTTTTTAACTAACCAAAACTGGCAATGGTTACAAAATAAACCATCAACATTCCGATTAATTCCGATGCGTAACAAAGATGCGCGCGAGTGCCTAAACAAGAGTCAATCACACGCACGTTTACGAATGAATGACAATCATTGTTTCGAGCATTCCTGCGTAGGGTTGTCAACCGTGCTCTAACATATTAGGTATATAGTATTTCTTTTTTGGTGGGTGGAAAATCATCAAATGACTTCTCCCGTCCTGGGCGGGGCAGGAGGGCAGGTCAGACTTTTACTGACTAAAACCCACTCATGTTCTTTTGGTTGCCCTTTATGTTCCGAGGTCACGGTAACTATTATAACTATTCCACATCCCTGGAACTATTTCGTTACCCCAAAAATTGAATATTATTCTCTCTTAATAGAATATTATTCGGCGGCCAACTCCTTCGGTACAAAGATGTGCTTAAGCGTCACATGAAGCGATGTGAGCTGGAGACGTCACAGTGGGAGGCAATGGCCGCAGACCGGACACTGTGGAGGCATACCGTGAGCACTCAGGTGTTTGCGTTTGAAAGAAAACGTAAAGAAGAGCTCGATGCTAAGCGGGACGAGCTTAAGGCTCGACCACCTGCGGCCATCCAAAATAATTTTATCGGAGGGGTGCTGACTTGCAGTGAATGTGGACGAACCTTCACTGCAAAAATTGGCTATATCAGTCACCTGAGAGCACACCAGCGATGCTTTCAATAGGCAGATCCAAGTCGCTGTGGCCGAAATCGGTCAGGATCATATATATGTTATAGTCAAAGTCCGATACACAGTCTCTTCGCGGAAGGACTGGTTTATCCTAGGTTTGGCCAAAGCCATTAGGCAATCCCCGAAATACATTTCAATTTCGCCCTTTGCCTGAAGTATTTTTAGTCAAACCCAGGAGCTCCTAACTTTTCAGTCAAACTTCGAAAGTAAATTATTCTGTTTCGGTTTTGGCCTAGTCAATCCTAGAAGCGACTGCAAAACTCGGTCAAACGTTGATCTGAACATGTTTAAACAGGTTCATAATGTCTCTCGCGGTGTTCCGACCGATTGTTTTGTCATTTTATGTTCGTTCATTGAGAGAGCGAGCAAAAATGATTAATTTTCCATTTTAATTACTTAAGAAATTATTAAAACAATAAACATCAAAATTTTAAAAATGTTATTTTTTTATACCTAATCTTACAAACTAACCTCCGTATATTCCAAAGCATTTATTTATTTATTTTATACTTTATTGCACATCGTACAAAAGGCGGGCCTAATGCCACACGGCATTCTCTCAAAGCATCTCAAATATAAAAGTGAAAATCACGTAAGCTGACCAATCAGGTGTCAGAACTGGCAGAGTTAAGCGGTTCTTAAGACTTGAAAGCTGCTTAAATGATAAAATGCTTCCAAATATACGAAGATAAGACACTTCATACCTATATCGGAGTTTGACTCGTCAAACCCCGATTTAATAAAATTGTGTTTTGACGTTTGCCTGACCAAATTACTAGACTAACTAATAACTACAACGAATACTTTAACCATATTGATATGTTTGCCCTCTCTACTACACAATTTAAAAGAAAAATCTTAGAAACTCTTACCAAATAAGCTTCATTATTGTTTTGTTTTTCACCTTTTATTATTTTTTGGGTACTGTTTAATTTACTGCATGACGTTTTTTAACATATTTTTTTTTTTTAATATTCTGTGGAAAATGCCGTAGGCTACACATTTAACCATCTTTTGTAATTATTTAACTTCTATGTATTATTGTAATGTGTATCTGTTTATTTTCCCCAATAAATAAAATAAAATAAAAATAAAATTAGTCTCTCCCAGGTTTGACGAAAATTGTTTAGTCAAAGGCCGAAAATTTACATTTGTTTGGGCTTTGACTAAGTCATTCAGTCTGACCTGAGGATTGACCAGTCCAACCTAGGAGCGCCGGAGCTTCGGAGTTTGCCTATAACATATATACTCTAAAGGAGATAAAAATACACTTTACTAAGCGCGTACTTTGACTTAACTATGTTTCGTCTCTATCATGCACTTGTCGGGGGTTAAATCAATATAAGTAACTTATATTTATTTAACCCTAAGCTACAAACAGTACCCTAAATACTCTATTTTTTTTACTAATACAAGTTATATTTCTTTACAATGCCTATAATTGTAAGATTATTTTAAAAGGACCACACGATTTTACTCTTTTGCCAAACTTTAAAACGTTTTTTAACCCTATCTCAACTCAGATATTACTATTGCTCTTCAAAAAGAAAGAGAAAGAAAGAAAGAAAAAACATTTATTTGGCACACAGACACACACAGTGCAGAAAATCAAATATTGAAAAAAAAAATTAAAACAATAATAAAGAAAAGAAAAAAAAAACACTGCGTGTCTCGCGGCTGCGCCAAATAGGTCCAGTTCAGCAAAAAATGCCAGACAACTACGTTGCCTGACGCTGGTTTTCAACTGAACCCTAAAAGGATGCAACCCTATTCCTGCGTGAGTCATGGAGATTTTCTCATCATTTGCTTACAGCATGCTGGCTAGATAACAAGTTTATTGGCGTAGTTAATCATAATGTACTTTGAGACTGTTACGTAGAAATTGTTTTTGTTTTTTTAAAAGTAAACAAGCTGACGAGAGGCAGTGGGGAGACAGTTAGTCCAGAGTATCAAAGCGAATGATTTGTATCCCTGAGATCATTTAGAGGCACTTGTGAATATACGTGGGAATATATATATGGGATGGGCTTGTTGGTATGGTGGCCAGTGACCCCGACATCTAAACCAGAGGTCGTGGGTTCGATTCCCACCCAGGACAAACTTTATGTGATAAGCATGATTGTTTGTTTTGTGTCTGGGTGATATTGATCTACTTAAGATATGAATCCGTACTAATATTACTTATAAATGCGAAAGTAACTCTGTCTGTCTGTCTCTTCTTCACGCCTAAACCACTGAACCGATTTGAATGAAAGTACAGATATAGTCTGGGACCCGAGAAAGGACATAGGGTAGTTTTCATTCCGGAAATCCCCCGGGAACGGGAACTATTGTTTCACGCGGACGAAGTTGCGGGCGAAAGCTAGTGTATTTATAAATTATATAAGTATGTTTATCAGTTATCTGGTTACCATAACACAAGCTCTGCTTAGCTTGGGATCAGATGGCCTTAATATTATGATAAAAACAACTTGACTTTCAGTCAAGGGCAGAATAAAATAATACCAAGAAATAAGGAATTAAGTCATGGCAGTTCCATCTCAAAAGACAGCGTCCGTTCACGAGCATGACGCTCAAACGTTTTGAAAGGACCAAATAAAAGTTTACTCCACAAATTGTGTTGGATTAATTACGTTTTTTTTTTATTAAATCGACAAACCTCTAATACTTAAAACAGATAAGTTTAATGATGCCGTAGTCGCCACTAGTCGTTAAAAGCATTTGTATCTAAATTAATGCCTGTATTTATTAAGAATTTTAATTTCTACTTCGTTGACATTTTATAAGCTTTTCTTAGAAAAAAAACGTCAATTTAAATTTAAAAGCATTTGTATCTTAATTAATGCATATATTTTTTAAGAACTTCTTATTCCTAGTTCACTGACATTTTAAAAGTTTTCCGTAGAAAAAAAGACGTCAATTTTATTCCACGAACGATTTGCAAATTAAGTGAAATCCTTTAGTCATTAACAAGTTATGATAATATGCAATTATTTAAACAGTATACCGTGTTAAAGAAATAAATATTAAATGAACAATGGAAATATTTGCGTTATCTTTATGGAGCGTGTGACTTTGTTAATATGATGACGTTAATGCACTAGTGACATTGACACTGAATGCATGAATGCACGCGATGTGATACTGTGTATCTGTGGAGTTCTTTTGTTTAACATCCTGTATAGTAATGGGCTCATTTATTGACATGTGCATCCGTTGCCGGAGTTGCGGAATAGTTCTAATAGTTACCGCGCCCATAAAGTGGGTTTAAGTAAGTGGAGTATTGCTGTCACCTATGGGATGGCTCAGCCAAATACCAACTGGTCGCATTGGATTCGGTAGAACGCAGAGCCAGGAGGTTGATTGGCGACAAGAAGCTGGTGGCCCAACTACAACCTCTAGCACATCGGCGTGAAGTTGCCTGTCTGGCGGTGTTTACAGATTGCACTTCGGTGAGTGTGCTCATGAGCTACACGAGCTCATTCCCCCGTCTCCGTTTTATCACCGGACATCTAGACGTACGGCGGGGTACTACCCTCTTTTGATTGATATTCCTCGATCCGCACGCAGCGTTTCTCGAAATCCTTTATTATGCGCACCGCAAAGAAATGGAATTCCCTGCCTGCGTCTGTGTTTCCAAATGCATATAACCCGGATGTATTCAAGAGACGAGTGCATAGGCATCTCTTGGGTGAGTTCACCCCATGGTAGGCCCCGTCTATGCCCTCGGGCTAGTCTGGGATCAAGAGCAAGACCATAAGTAATAAAAAAAAGAAGTCTTACTCTCACTCTCCGCCCCACCCGAGGCGGGAGAAGTTATCTGATGATTTCCCATCCATCAAAAGAACATGTGCATTCGTCGTCGTACAGTGCACAAAATTGAACTATGCACATTTAATCTCCTCAGTTCAGCTTGACAATAGAAAACCACGAATTAGTATCAAGACGCCCGTGGTTGTCTTGTCTATAGACATAAGCTGAATAATAGATCTGAATAAAATAATGTACGTAGCCCCATAAGCTTGACTTAATACAGGCTGTTCAAGGGATATTGACGCGCATTAAGGGAAGCCTATTTATAAGGACCTTTCACATTTATTAAGCTCCATTAAGCTAATATCTATAAAAAAACAACAATTTTGTACAAAATCTGAACTGACGCGTGAGCGTTTCATACAAAATCGACCTGAATAAGTGTGCGTAGTTCCTTTATTCTTTTATACTTTTTATTGCACATCAAATAAAAAAAAACATAATATACGAAAAGAAAAAACCCTATGCACAAAGCTTAAACTATAGTTGAGTTTTTTCCCGCAAACCTTATTTTTATAGCAAAATTTGCAGTAGAGGATGCTTAATAACTATTATAATTTATATGCAATAACAAAACATTATGCTCCATAATTTACAGTTATTTTCAGGAGTGGACGGCAATAGATGATGTTATTACTGTTGACGTAAATCATAAGAAATACGAATTTATGATTGGCCTACCCATTTATCACAACAAGGAAGGTAAAATGTGTAATTAAATAATAATGCAATAAATAAAGGTACATGTACAGTCACGGTCATAAACATGTTTACACTATGCAAACATTAAAACTTATTTTCTCTTAAATTTGCAGTAACTTTCATTTAAAACATATTTTATTATATTTATACCATGGAGTTCTACAAAATATGCTCTAAAACTGAATGTTTAATATATTCTTCTAAGAGAAAATTAATTTTGAATGTTTGCGTAATGTATACGTGTTAATGTCCGTGATTATACATACACTGCTCTAGCGCAATTCATAAGTTCATGGAAATAATATTAGTTATTTTCCTCCTAATATTAAAAATAAATACTCGAGAACAACGATTACAAGCGTAGCAAATCGGTAATTCTTATTGGTTTGCAAACTATGGACTATTAATGTAAATCATGATTTATTGTCATTAGTACAATTTTGAATATAATGGCAAAATTGGAAATGATTATTAAATTCCTAGATTATTGCTAGTGTTTTTTTGGTATTGGAATTGACTTTATAAGTAGTGATTCAATTATAAGTATAGCTAATTGCAATCGTTATTGGATGAATAATAATTAAGGAGCAAATTAAAAGGTGCAAAAATGTGAGTGAGGCAAAATTTGTGCCTTAACCTCTAACATATGACAACACCATGGATTGCTTATGGGCAGTTGTGGGCGATATCAATATCTACTAATATTAAAAAGCTGAAGAGTTTGATTCATTGAACGTCAAATCAGGTCCGAATTGAAAAAATCGTTGGTGTTGGATTGCCTTACAAAGGCTATACATGTAACTTTCGGGATTACGAGAGCAGTGCAGTTACGAAAAACGGGAGTGAAATCGCAGGAGATCGCTAGTTGTAACATATTACAAAAGTAATGAACAAACGTAGTGAATTAGTGATCAATACTCCTGGAATGGGGTATTTGACATCATTAACCAATAAATGTAAGACATAGTTTTTATAAAATCTCTCCCAATTTAAGCCCAAAAGTCTGGCTCATATTCAATTTACTGCAAAACTAGATTTTTAGATGCTTTGTATCAATAAATAGTTAGGCAATTGAGTTGTTTACTTAGTGACGTCATAAGGTGACATTGCCATACAAAATCTATGTGAGAATCTAGTTTTGACAGCTCATAAAAAGTACGTCAATTGATGATTCTGTAAAATACCGTATTGATAACCATGCTTTCTCAAGGCGCTTTCAGACTAAAATTCAATCTCTTTGAACATTTCCACTCGATGTTTTTATTTCACGTCTGAACATTTGTTTTATCGTTATCGTTACAAAACAAAAGAGCATGAAATACTGGATTATTCCGATCTGTCACCCCGCTTTGTCCCCATCGGGGGACAGATAGGAAAAAAAAGTTCGATCTGTCCCCACATTGCTAACTGGGGGACAGATCGAACTTTGTTCACTCTTTTACAGTTTCATCTGTCCCCCTATCACTGATAGGGGGACAGATGAAACTTTTTATTCCTGTTTGTCCCCCACAGAATGTAATACATTAGTTCTAAATTCAATTAAGGATTGAAAACTTAAGAGAACAAAAGTACTAGGCGCGCAGTAATGTGAAGTGATATTGTGAGAAAATGTAAAATACTTAGATACTTAGTATTTAAATTAATGAAAAGTACTAGGCGCGCAATAGCGTGAAGAGGTTAATAGAAAATGTGATCCAGAGCATTCCTATTCCATTTCCACAAAGTGTCCACCAATATCACTAGCATAGTGCGGGGACTAAGAAATAAAACTTTCGATAGAAGAAAACATTATTAAAAAGGCTGACATCTTTCAGTTTTATTTCAAACTAGGTGAATTTTTAGTCCTGCACCACCCGCTAGGAGATAATTCTACCCATGAAAACCAACAACTTTTATTATGGAACAAACTCTGAAATCGCGAAAAAAATATCAGCTGTTCCTAACAAAAGTTCAATGCCCTCCGACCGTAATTTATGAAACAGCTCATTTTTTTTTCGAGATTTCAGAGTTGGTTCCATAATAAAAGTTGTTTGTTTTCATGGGTAGAATCATCTCCTAGCGGGTGGTGCAGGACCAAAAATTCACCTCGTATAATAATCGGATATAATACTTCTCATTTTCATAATATGATATTATTTAAGTTCATAAACATTTCTTTTCTTAAAATTGCTCTAGATCACATTTTCTATTAACTATTTCACTCTACTGCGCGCCTAGTACTTTTGATTGATTTAAGTACTAAGTATCTCAGTATTTTAAATTTTCTCACACACATTATCACTTTACATTACTGCGCGCCTAGTACTTTTGTTCTCTTAAGTTTTCAATCCTTAATTGAATTTTTTTCTTGGTGAGAGCGAAATCATCCAATGACTGCTCCCATCCTGGGTGCGGCGGAAGGGCGTATCAGACTCTTACTGACTAAAACCCACTCATGTTCCTTCGATTGCCCTTTATGTTCCAGGGTCACGGTAACCACTATAAACATTCCGCAACCCCGGCAGGCGTTGGCCCTCCCGGCAGGCGTTGGTCCTATCCTTAATTGAATTTAGAATTAATGTATTAAATTCTATGGGGGACAAACAGGAATAAAAAGTTTCATCTGTCCCCATATCATTGATAAGGGGACAGGTGAAACTGTAAAAGACTGAACAAAGTTCGATTTGTCCCCACATTGCTAACTGGGGGACAGATCGAACTTTTTTTTCCTATCTGTCCCCCGATGGGGACAAAGCGGGGTGACAGATCGGAATAATCCGAAATACTGCAGTTATAATGTGTGAATGTTCAGTAGTATTGATACGGTCGAAATCGATTGAGTACAATTTAATGTATGTATATCGAATAATTTATTTCTGTGTTAAGTGGTCGCTACTTTTTTATATGTCATTGTTCATTTGTTTTTATTTTTTGTGCATGTTTGTATGAGTTGTTTGTCAGTCGTGTTTAACAAGATTTTGGTCGCAAAAATGAAAATAAAAAGACAGCGAAGGTGGAAACTTGTTCTTCATAAAGAACATACTCTAAAAGTTTTGTCTCTCTAGGACCAGCGGTTTGGGCGTTGGTAATTAGTCAATCAGACAGTTTACCACTTTATATAGGTATAATCAGGTATCATCTCTTCTCCTTCGTTTTCCTCCTCACTCTTCAAGTCGGTATGATGGATCATTTACAGTTCATGCTGTGCGCCTTTGGAATGCACTTCCTAACTCTGTGCGAGATAGCCCATCGTTAGAGGTGTTCAAGAGGAGGATTAGGGAACATTTCCTGTCTGTTGATTGAGTTATATATGTATTTTATATTATTTGTATTTATTATTTTATTTATGTATATATTTATTTATTTATAGTATGTATACTTATTTTACACTATTTGTCATAGTTTATTTTTTAGGTAAAAATGTATTGTTATGCACACAGGCTTATCCTATATTGCAATTTCGTTTATAGAATTAAGGGTTTGCTGGAAGATAAATCAACTTTGGGTTAAGCTCGCCTTTGTACTTAGCTCATTTATGTTTCCTGTTTTTATGTGTGTTTTCTCGTGCAATAAAGAATAAAGAATATAAAATTGATTATATAACTCTGAAACCGTTCTCTAACAGTGTACTGTTATTAAATGTTATAAACACAAAAACATATCTCTCCTAATATCAATTAAAATAGAATCACGTGCAGTCGTGCGTGACAAACACCATCACGTTTCATTCTGCCCAGAATTGAACTCTTGGTGTCATTCATTACTTTTTGCGACCATTAATTATTATGAGCAGGGACATAGCTAGGTAGTTAACCGAGGGCCCCGGTGCAAAGCGTAGATGTGGGTCCCATGCCTCCATGGAATGAGACACGAAAATCACAGAATAATGGCCGCAATGTCTAGGGACTCATTGCGGAAACCAAGAACCCAGAAGTAGGTCTATAAAGAAAAAAAAATGGGAGGTATTTAAAAAAAACCTGCTTTAATTTTAAGTTCGCAGGCCTTAGAATGAGATATCATCAAATAACTTCTTCTGTGTCAGACTTTTACTGACTAAAACCCACCTTTGTTCCTTCGGTAGCCCTATATGCTCCGGGACCGCGGTACCTGTTAGAACTATTACGCAACCCCGGAAGTTGTCAGACCTAGGGGGTGCTATCATGCTAGCCACTGTATTACATTACACGGGTACGGGGCCCCTACAACTGCAGGGCCTGATATTTTTGCCATAGTATTTACTCCGTTAGATGCGACCCTGATAACTAGTATACCGTTCTATTTCGAGGTTTTGTCCAACAAATTGCTACAAGCGTAATATGAGTCAGGCGTTTAACAACCTATACCCTATTGTTTTAGCTAATTAAGTAAATGTAAACAATCTTGACACGTTTTTTTTTAATCTTATTATTAATGTCGTATATCTGGGCAAAAGTAACCACACAGTGGATCCCACATAGCGGTAAACGGCAACGCGGCAGGCCCAGGCGGAGATGGCGGGACGAACTTGACAGTCACCTCAAGGATTGGCCCGAAACCGCTTTAGATAGGGATAAGTGGAAGGAGGAAGGGGAGGCCTTTGCCCTGCAGTGGGACATTGACGGCTCTTAATAATAATAATAATAATTAATGTCGTGTCGTGTAGTAGTTTTAAATTCGACTTTAATCCAAACTGACGCTTGGTAAGAAACGAAATGGTAACAATTTGTAAATTGTTCGTAATTAATTAAATTATTGAGAGACTGTGGATTAGCCCCCTTTGACAGACCCAATAATACCCAACCAACAATTTTGCCGAGGTGCCGAAATAGTTCTAATAGTTACCGCGGCCTCGGAACAAAAAGGCAACCGAAGGAACATTGGGGGGGTTTTAGTCAGTAATAGGCTTATACTAAGAGCGGGAGAAGTCATATTGATGATTTCCCATGCTCAAAAAAGCCCAATAATTTGATCGTTTACATGCACGATCGCGTTATTTCTTTGATCTACCAAACCGGTCATGTGCGTGTCAAACCATGTATAGTGTGGGGTTCCATAGACGCCCTTTAACGTCCAATTACTCTAAAACTAATAGATTTAACTTAACCGTGAACGTTTTCCTTCAGAATTCAATAGATGTGTTGCCAACATGAATTATTTCAGACTTTGTAACCTAGCAGTCACTCTCCTGATTTTTTCCAAATTAGAAAAAGAAAGAAAGGAAAAACATTTATTTGGCACTCAGACACACACAGTGCAGAAAACCACATATTGAAAAAAAAAATTAAAACAGTAATAAAGAAAAGAAAAAAAAAACACTGCGTGTCTCGCGGCTGCGCCAAATAGGTCCAGTTCAGCAAAAAATGCCTTCTAACTACGATGCCTGACGCTGGTTTTCAACTGAACCCTAAATCAAGTGAACGAAAGTGAAATTCCGGTTCCTTTTCTTCATTTATCCCTGTTTCCCTACCTTTAAAATGCTACCAAATTATATAAATTTACTTTGATACTGGCAATGTTAAAAACGGTGCCAAAAAAAGAAGAAGAAAAACCTAACAGTCTAGCTTTTATGAGAGAGGTCCCAGAGAGGGGTCACTTGACTGTAGCTAAAATGACATCTTCGTGTACTAACCGGCCTAGCGCAGAGGCCAGAAAGACAGGGACATATGTAAGGCAAAACTAAAAGGGCTTTTTGTTTTGGTGAGTGGGAAATCATCTAATGACTGCTCCCGTCCTGGGTGCGGCGGGAGGGCGTGTCAGACTTTTACTGACTAAAACCCACTCATGTTCCTTCGATTGCCCTTTATGTTCCAGGGTCACGGTAACTATTATAAACATTCCGCGACCCCAAACTTGGTTCCTTTTGTATAAATTTGGTACGGAACCTTAAAAAAATATAAAAAACTTCACGTGAAACGCTTTGTTTACTATATTATCTAAGCCACACGTTCCGTCATAACCAAACAGTGACGAGAAATCTTCACCTTGATTGTTCTAATTTATAAGGCTTATCAGTTCACGCCTTATCAGTGGCAGGATGATTAAGTGTCAGTTAAGATGTTATCAGTGTACAGATGAAGCTTTTTTATCTCATAGATAAGTAAGACAATGTCCGTGGTGGTAGCAAGATTATAGAAATACCGTAAGAGACTATTACTTCTTCAACTTCTTTCGTACTTCGATTAAATTGTGTAGAAAGCTGAAAATCGTTGTTTTCTATGGACAAAGTCGGATGAAGCTGAATAAATGTGCGTAGCAAATCCATTCCCAAAAATCCTGAGTACCTAAGAATTTTTGTAACTATTTTATATCTTCGTTGTTACAGTTTTTCATTTGTCCCGTAGTTTTGTGGGGAAGATCCTATTACACATGAGCTTGCAAATTCAGAACCATGCAACTAAAGTGACCCTTTTAATTCATAGGTGATTTTTAAGAGCCTACAAAACGTCTGCGGTACGCGTTTATTAGTACTACAATAAGGTTGCACCGTGGTCTGTGCAATACCGCACTCGCCTGGCGGACTGCAAGCGGACAAAAGCAACGTAATGACAGTAATAATAAGAGCGAACAGTGCACATTTTCTCCACTATTGTAATTTCTCTTTGGGGAGTGGGAAATCATCAAAATAACTTCTCCCGTCCTGGGCGGGGCGGGAGTGCGTGACTTTTACTGACTAAAATCCACTCATGTTCCTTCGGTTGCCCGTATTGTTCCGGGGTCGCGGTAACTATTATAGCCATTCCGCAACCCTAGTAACCACTCGGCAACCCCAGTCCGCTATTGTCTCTTGTCTTTGCAGGCCAGTAAGGTTATCTAGGATTTTATTATTGAAGCATAAGGCACACAAAATGCTCCGACATTTGTAAAAAGTTATGTCGGCAATATAAATGCCCGCGCAACCTACCCGCCGACAACCATTGCCCAGCAACACTTGAGCTGCTATCAACAGATCACTGTCATTATCCATGTTTATTCAATAAACTTATTTACTGAATTAATCTTGAGATTCACACACAAACTATATGACAACGTCTTTCAACACGCGGTAATCAACTGCCAAATAAGTTCCGCATATCGAGGTGATGTAATGATGGGCCGACTAGCTGACGACAAAATGTTGCCGACATGCGTTGGCAGGTGGCATGGTGGGTATTGCGCTTGACATCTATGGTGCCAATTCTATGTACACAAACTATAATATCTTTAAGTTCAGTGCATCTTAATCAATATTTATCTTTCAAACTATGTAAAATGAAAAGAAAAATATGACCTGTGAAATTAAGACACTCCATAGATAATTTAGGCGCAATTAAAAACATGGCCACTAAAATAAGTCGATTTACTTCAGGCTCTGTCTAATTTGACAGGTCAAAACTAACATGTATCTTCTGTTCCTTTCTTATCGAAATGGAAAGAGAAAGATGCCCTTAACTAAACTTAGTTTAATTGGTGAAGAAGGCAATCGGCACTATTATCCATTACCACGCGATGCTAGAAAAAGTCTTGAGCTCCTTGACAGACAGACGGGCGACAATCTTAAAAGGGATTTTTTTGTTTGGGGAGTGGGTAATCATTAAATACACTTCTCCCGTCCTGGGGAGGGGCGGGAGGGCGTGTCGACCTTTTTCTGACTAAAACCCACTCATGTTCCTTCGGTTGCCCTTTATGTTCCGGGGTCACGGTAACAATATAAACATTACGCAACATCTTAAAGAAAAAGGGATGCTGAATCTTAAAAATAATGTAAAAAGAAGAAATGTTTTGAGTCACAGAACATTGACACACTTTAATGTATCTAATTACTGCCCCGAAATATAAACTGAACAGGGAAGTATATTTTTACATCTGTCTGGCGTGAAAAAGCGTATTTTTGTCTCAGCGTCATTATTACGTAATTGTTGTATGGGACTGGGTTGACCTCGATTGACAATGAGTTGCTGTGGGTTAAAATAACTTCTAGTAAAGTAATGGACTCCAGACGAAGCAGTTGAAATTAGGGATGTTATAGAGTTCTGTAACCGTAACCGTCACTTTTGGATATCCGAAATAAATAAATAAACAAATCAGATTGAGATGTGGAAAAATCAAATAAATTCGGATTGGAACGGAGTTTAGATGATACATGTTATGGCAATTTTTTGTTTTGTCCCTTGCATTGTTTATTATTTATTGTTACATAGTCATGTTACACGCGTTATCAATAGTAGTTTAAAAATCTAATGATCTTAACCGATACTATCTAAAACTAACGGATACTCCGAAATTGCATATCCGCAACATCCCAGGCCCAGACCATGTGACATGTTATGGATATGAAATTTCGGATACGGATTGGATACGGATATAGGAATGATTATTATACTGGATACGGTTACGGATACGGATATGAAATTATTTCGGATTATCTATATGATGTCACCATTTGGTAGGAATTACAATCAGTCTGTGAGTGATTATTACATATTCGTGTCTCAAATAGGCTCCGCCCCTATCCGATATAATCCGAAACTTTTATTTCGGATTCGGTTACGGTTACGGATATTTTTTTATATCGGATATCCGAAGTTTCGGTTACGGTTACGGAGCTCCCTAACATCCCTGCCCCAGACGTAGCAGTTGAAATGCGCGGGCGTCGCGTCGGTGTCATGGCAGACATCGTGGAGTTTCGTGGGAAAAAATGGGTGACTGGGTTGTCGAGTTGTCGTCGCACCAATTTGTAACACTAGTGTGGTTACGAGGAATTCTTTTCTTCTTCTTCGCAGTGGCAGTTTAGCTCGCATTTTATATTTAAACTAGCTGTCTTTTGCGCTTTCGCCTAAGTCTTTGGTTCTTTGGGCCGTAGGTTGATGTTCTTTTCCTCTTTCTCTTCCTCGATAAATTAGCTATCCAGTACTTAAACAGGTTTTCATTCGAATAAATAGTAATAGTAGCTCCTGAGATTACAAACTCTTTAGCTATTAAAACTTATATTAATGGGGCGTTCTTCTTTTTTATCGACAATCTGTCCGGCAAATTTTTATATTTGATAAAAAAATAAACTTGTGATTTATTTAGTGAAATGTGATTTAAATTATTGCCTCATTATTGTAGATTACAAAAACATATAATGCAGCGAAGTGTTAAATGTAATTTTCGTTTTATTTTAAATTTCGTAGGAATGGTATGGAAAAAAATAACACCTCAGTCACAAAAGTATTTATTTTTTTATGTCTCATTTTAAATCAGAACTTCAGTTTCTTATTAATTTCTTATCAAGAATATACACATTTACTATTATCTAGCTCAATTAGACGGATTTTTTTTAAAAATCATTTTTTTTAAGTTTTCTATTACCACTCTGTCACATTTTTGCTTCATAAGACATAAAACTTTTTAATATTGTAAAAGTCGCCTAATAAAGTTGCCTAAAAATCTAATGAACACCTTTATTATATAGCATATAATACTAGAAAACGTTATTTTTATAAATACTAACAATAAAATGGTTCATAACTTACTTTGAACTAAAATTTTAAGGGGGACAAATTGTGACAGCGTGGTTAACTAAGTGACGGAGTGGTAAACAATGTTTATTTCTTTATGTTCTTTTGGTGTCATATCCTTAACTAACCTTTTGCGAGCATGATATCTCTCTAAATCTTTACGTTTAACTTCTGCAACAAGTTCAGGGTTGAGCTTTCTTTTTTCACGACACCGTCGCTGTCTTTCAGCCGCAGATAATGCCATTTTTTCATTTACTTGATGGTAATACCTTAAATTAACAAAATAGTTGACGATAGAATAACCAACATAAAAAAAACTAGCAATCATCTATAATGGATATTAACTAAGGCTCTAAGTTCCATAAAAACATGACCACTCCGTCACTAGTTATACCACTCCGTCACACATTTTCGTGACAGAGGTGCTACGTGACAGAGGTGTAAAATAGTAGTGTTCGAGATATTCAGCATTTTCCTAATTATAATTTACGCTTAAAACTGAGTATATATGAAATATTTATCATAAATTAATCAAATAACATTAAAACCCCGAAATTAGAATAGCATTTGGAAGTCGTAACTTACGTGACAGAGCGGTCGCTAAATAAACACACGCACCTCCTTTTTACTGTTTGCAAGCGACTGACTGGTATTGCCGGGGCGTAGGAACGTATAGTGCGAGTGCGTGGTGAAGAGGGACTCTTCTCGAGCCTAGTGACCAAGGTCAAAGTTTCTAACGCACACTATTTTGTACCATAAAATGAGTGACAGAAGGTAGCAACTAAAATCATATACATCGGGAGACAGCCAATAAAATATTTTTTTATTTAATAATATAAACACTAAAAATTATTTATTCTTATTAATGTAATAAAAAAGGTTAAGTAGTTTAGTAAATGTTCTTGGATAGAAACTTATAATGTGATTTTTTTTTACGAGAGCAGTTTGTTTACATTACTAGTCATAGAGGGACACACTTTATTTGTGTATATAACACCTCCGTCACGCTTTTTGTATACTATGTCACATTGATTTTTTTTTTAAATAATTATGAGTAAAATCTAGTTTTGAGGATATTATAATTATTGCATTGTCCAGTGTATTTTTATGATAAAAAAAATAAGTAATTTAGTATTTATGAGCAAATTTTGTTTTTTTTTGTGGAGGAGACAAGTCATTGTCGGTAAAAAAGAAGAACGACCCTAATACAGTATTGGCTATACCCCATTAAATCTAGCATTTATCACAAAATAACTTAAATTTTGATTAATAATTGCTTCATTAGTGAAATATTTTTTATTAATAAAGCAATTATTAATCAAAATTTGAGTTTTATCATTACGTATTAGCGAATAAGTTTATACGTCAATGAAGGATCAATCTCCCTACGCCGCGATTCGATTAAAATTTGATTTGAACCGTAATAACAAAAAGATAAAGCGATCATAAGAAGTAGATTATGTAATGAGGCCGTAACCATCTACTACAAATCGTTTATGACGTCATCAGACAAATTACGATGGATTATAAAACATCTGTCAACATTGTTAACTGTCGAAAGGGCATACAGAAACTATGTATTTTAAATTTTGACTTTTCAACGACCAAGCGACAGCCGGCTGTCGCGCTGCTATTGTCTTTCTATTGTGTCTCGAATAACGCGTGTTCGAAGATTTAAGGATTTGTCACACCGGATGCGTTCTGCGGCCTGCGGTCAGGTCAAAGTGAACGCAGTCCGCATCATGTATGAACAACATTGTCGGTATCAATATATTTTGTAGGGATATTATAAATTGCATATCAAATAAATAATCACCTATCAATACATACGCATCATTTATATTCTATTTTACAACAAATAACTTACTTCACTACAAATAAACTAAATGTTTAACAAAACTCAAACTGCAGATAATTCGAAATTATACATAAATATGACATTACTTTTTTTCTCATGCATTATGAGATATGCATCTCATGCATGCATTATACAGTTAAATTTATTTTTGTACAAAAATACTACATACATAGCATAAATACTGACTGCACAGCAAAATTTCCATATTTCATAGCAAAATAACTATCCAAGTCGCATATTAACCAGTAAGTACAACCAAACCTGTTCATCATATTTGTCTTAATTTTTAAGAAGCCATGCTCAGCAAATTTTATAATTATTATAACAAAAAAATCCTGTCACATTGCATTATTTTTAAAAGCAGAGCAAATTAACTATAAAGGTACGCGGCTTCGCGCGCTTTTTCGTCACTGCGTCGCGCGAGCGAGTAAGATAGAGATAGAAATGGTTGGTTAGGTTAGGTTAGAACTGTGACCACACAAGTCGCGAAGGCGAGCGAGCGCAGCGAGCGTGCCGCGGCAGCGTAGCGGCCGCCAAGCGCCAGATATCCTCTTTTGCCAAACATTTTAGTTTCTTAGCTCTGTTTCAGAATAATTGGTGATCTATTTTAATCAGTTTGCTTAAATACTTATTAGGAAAAACCTTTTATAGTACATACAAAAACATTTATTTGGTACTAGACCCTACCTATATCTCCATGATTTTAAGTGATTTATTGTGGAATTTTAAGTTCGTGGCGCCACCTGCAGAAGCTAAAAATATGCCTATTGGGCAAAAAAGGAAGCGTGGACGCCCCGCGAAAGCAAGACCCGCTTTAATAATTCAATAAATTACAATTTTGTATGACATTTTATATTTTTTTTGCTTATCTCATTATGTGGTAATTAATAAATAATAAGACGACTGTGACTAATAAAATGCTGTTTTGTTTAAAAAAACTACTGTATAATAATATAAAAATAGAAGCTATATTTAAAAGAAAAAGAGTTAACATGTATAATGTGCATTAAGATTATTAGCTGTGCATTGATTAAAAAGCTTTTGCTTTAGAAAAAATCGCTGTACGCTGCGAAAATAAATTGTAGTGTTTTTAGTGATATTTTGAGTTGAATATTTTGCTGTGCAATCAGTAATTTTGATGGGAATTCGGAATCTTATTGCCTAGAAAAAGGATATTTTTTAATTTGCGTTTAAATACCACCCTATTTTGTATAGAATGCGACCGGACCGTGCGAGCACTACCAAAAAACGCATGTTGGGCCGACGGGGCGGCGGGCGACCGACAGCGTTGTTCATACATGATGCGGTCTGCGTTAACTTTGACCTGACCGCAGGCCGCAGAACGCATCCAGTGTGACAAATCCTTTAAAGAAGGATGGAAGGACGATTTAAATTACGATCTTCCTTCAATGTGTTTTATATTTTTAAGATAAAATAAAACTGGTTTATTAGCTTTATAATCCTATTTATCCTGTAACCAATAACAGGTTTAAAGAATTCGTAAAAAGTCAGTCAAGTGAGAAGCGGACTTTTTCTAAATGGTCGCGTACCTGTTTATTTTATTTCTATTTATTTATTATAAATTCTAATCAAAATAAAGTGGGTCTTCTAATCTATACTACCAAATATCTATACAGCCAAATTCAATTAAGATTCTTTAGCAACAAACATTAACAAATACAAAGCTACAATTAAATTTTGAACGTCTTCTTTAAATTAAATACTATGTGTTTTATTTAAATATTGTAAAATACAAAGAGTCGTGATGGCCCAGTGGATAAGGCGCCCGCCTCTCGTGTAAGAGGTTGTGGGTTCGAATCCGGGCAAGTACCAATAATCAATAATCATTTATTCATTTGTAAACATAGGTTATACATACTGACTTTTTCAATGATTTTTTCCAATGTGACTTTTTCAATTCATATGTGCTTTCTTAAGTTTATCTTAGACATCACTGACATCTCGTGCCTCGGAAAGCACGTAAAGCCGTTGGTCCCGGTTGTCATTCGTAGAACTTTGACAGTTGTTACTGGTTAGCCAGAAACTATGACCAGTCTAACCAAGAGGTATCGTGTCGCCCAGTTACTGGGTTGTGGAGGTCAGGTAGGCAGTCGCTCCACGTAAAACACCGGTATCCAGCTGAATCCGGTTAGGCTGGCAGCCGACCCCAACACGATTGGGAAAAAGGCTAGGGAGATGATGATTGTAAAATACAAAGAGACCTTTTAAACATTAAGAAAAAAAATTTTAAACTCACAGTATTGCTACAATTTTAATATACGATTTCATTTCTCCGTGGGATTTGGCTCTTATGTAGCTATTTAGTTATTAGGGATTTGAACATGTTTTGAAGATGTACTTGTGGCTAGAAATTCAACAGTGCACATAAGCTTGGTATTAGGACTCCCACACATAAACACGATACGACGTCGCGTCGTGCAACGATGCGGCGACGTTTCACGACACGACGTCGTGACGTTAGAAACTCAAGGTGCAATCCTGGGCAGTTGTTATTCAAAATGAAAAGATGGCGGATGGTATTAAAGTCGATCATCTCATTAGCCTAGTCGAGCAGCGTCCCGCACTATGGGACAAGATATCTGAAGAATACAACAAATTACAGAAAACACCACCTCACTGTATCGACGTCATCGTGCCATGTATCGTGTGTTTTACGATGTCGGGTTTTTTTACGATGCTCATCTTAGATTTCTACGATGCGACGTCGTATCGTGATTCGTGAAACGACGCCGCATCGTTGTACGACGCGATGTCGTATCGTGTTTATGTGTGGAAGTCCTTAGCGTTAAATAGAGTTCTAGGTTGACAGCTTTTTAAAAACGGTACCCTAAAAACGTCGCCGAAAGAACTCGATGCAGGTGTCACCTGCATTTTTTTTTAATAAAATAAATATTCTTTTCTTATAACCTGTTTGAATGCCTCGAATTTTGCTTTGTACGTATAATAAAGAACTTTTTGTGTTGTTCCATGTGGGACCAGACCTTTGATAATAAAATCTGTTAGGGGTCTCAATAACTGGAATAAGTCGGACCACAGCTGACAACTGACGCCTATCATTGCTTTTGATAGAATTGAAATTGTAATATTTACTTGAAGTTTTTTAAAGTCACAGCTTTGTCTATAAAGTCGTAAAATTTGGAATAAGGTGGCTTTACTTTATATCTAACATGTTTATTTTTATGATAGTAATGCATCATTTTTATTTAAGACTAGCTTTTGCCCGCGACTTCGTCCACGTGGAATAATTCCCGTTCCCGGAGGACTTCCGAGATGAAAACTACCCTAAGTCCTTTCTCGGGTCCCAGACTATATCTGTGCCAAATTTCATTCAAATCGGTTCAGTGGTTTAGGCGTGAAGAAAAGACAGACAGACAGACAGTTACTTTCGCATTTATAATATTAGTACGGATTGATATTTAAGAAAAGATTTGTGCCCCCGTGCGAGGCTGGGGCGGGTCGCTACTTAACATGTAAATTAAATCAATTCTGCGCCATTCTTAACATATTGTGTAGTTTTAACTTCAGATTTCATTTACATTATACCTACGCTTAAAGTGATTGTTCCTGACAACAGTGATATAATAAGCAAAAAAAAAACAGATGTCATTTAGGCGAAAAATGACGCAGAATACAAACATATGATAAAATAATTTATCGCCACGCAACTTCATACGTACGGGATAAGGCAGCTCTTAAAATATATTTATTATTTTGTTACTTAAACAATAAGATAGATAGAATAATCGGAATACTTAAAAATAACGTTTGCGTAGTAAACCGACCTCTTAATAAAACACGGGATGATAACGCGTTTATTCTTTTGTTTTACGTCCATGTCTAGAATTCAGTGCGGTTATGATTCATTGTCTAAAAATAGTAAACAATTGAGGGGATATAAAATATATTCTAAGTCAAATACTTATTTTTAAAAATAGTCTAAAACATGAAATAGGCTACAATACTTTCTCATTAATTACTAGCGTTACAAATCTTTAAAAATCCCGGCTTTTCTTTACTATAATAAGCATGTACTATACTTAAAAACGCTCCTCTTGAATCACTCTGTCTATTAAAAAAATCGCATCAAAATCCGTAGCGTAGTTTTAAAGATTGAAGCATACATAGGGACATAGGGACAGAGAAAGCGACTTTGTTTTATACAATGTAGTAAAGTACTATTACGCACACTTATTCATCTCCAATCGCTTTCAACTGATCGATTTTCAGCGTCGTAAAAATGAGAAAAGCTTAAGCGACTGCGCACATTTTTTCAGCTTCAGCTCTTTTCAGCTTATGTCCATAGAAAACAACGATTTTAAACGAAAACTGAACAGAGAGGCTAGACAAGCGGCATTGTAGAATAGAATAGCGAAAACGAATAGATTATCAAATGTATGGAATTGACATAAGCTTTCGCTAAACAATTTGACATCTCCATACATTTGACAATCTATTCGTTTTCGCTATAATAGATAGTCTACAATGCCACTTGTCTAGGGGGGCTGATGCCGAAAGCTAAACGGATGCGTACACGTTGTTCCACAAATTAATTGTTTTCTATGGACATAAGATGAATAGAGCTGAAAAAATGCGCGTAGTCGCTCGAAATTCTACTCCTAACGTGTTTATATTATGGGACGAAAGTTTACCTCTAAATGGGTGGGCGAAACTGCAGTAACCAGCCAGTAAGAATGCACCGTTATTCTAGAATATACATAAATTATTACTATGAATGTAAGATAAAGGAATATTGGTTTAATCTAGAATAAAGTTGTAAGATATGAAGCTCGCAGTTACCGCAATTATTTATCTAAGCGCTTATCGCTATGAACATGTTGAGCCTTGACATTTTTCAATGAGATCGTTCCGCAGAACTCAGCTGTCTGTAGGTATAATTAAAAATTATTAATTCTGGGAAGTAAAAAAAAACTTACTAAGTATTGCTAATTGCTGAACGCTCTAATTTCATTAATGAAGCTAATTTTCACGCGTTTCGGAAAATTACCAAGTGTTTTAACAGATTTTAATGGTTTTGCTTTTTGTATTTTAATTTGTTTAATTATCTAATAATTATGTTCTAAGTAAACCAAATACCAGAGTAAGACATACGTACAGATAATTACGATATACACTCGACGGAGCCCCGCTAAGCGGGGCTTCTACTCTGGATAATGTTAAAAAAATACCACGAAGACCAAAGCGGTCTCACTCAGATAATCTGATTTAAACTAAAGTAAAAATTAACGAATTAATTTGCGCTGCTGAGGTAATTTCTGCTAGGGGTCTCAATTCTAACCAATTTTACGCCAATTTTATACATTTAATTGAAAAATGCACCGAAGAAAAAACATTCGTTATAAAAAAAAAATATTATACTGTTTGTTAAGTTTGCTTAACAAAAAAAGTGTGATTGAAAATTCTTTGTGTTTATGTAAAATATTTTCTAAGAACCGAAATTCTATAAACATTCTGTCTGCAAAACAACAGAATTACAGAACACACATAAAATTGTACGTATTTTTTTCTTGTTGCACCTTAAATGCCAACAGGTTTTTTTTTGTGTAAAATTAACATTAATTATTGCTATTACTACTATTCACTACGTTTTTTGGATGTAAAAGTGCTTATAAAATTGTAAAAAATACCAAAACAAAAAGACATGTCAAGATTATTTTTGAATGTTTATAATAGTTACCGTGACCCCGGAACATAAAGGGCAACCGAAGGAACATGAGTGGGTTTTAGTCAGTAAAAGTCTGATTCGCCCTCCCGCCGCGCCCAGGACGGGAGACGTCATTTGATGATTTCTCAGTCACCAAAAAAAAAATGACAAGATTGTTTTAATTTATTTCAACTTAATTACATAAACAATAGGGTATGGTTCGATAGTTTCTTATTAAACATTCTTTATTCGATTTGGTTCGAGTATAAATTAGTCGGGTAACATGGCTGTGTTTTTTTTTCGAAATTGATTCGTTGTTACACTTACATATTGTTCCTATAATGACCAATTAAGGTTTTTACTATTTTCTTCGCTGTGTTCGTTCATTACGTAATGTTTTTCTCACGTTTGTGGCACGCAAGACTAAAAACAAGTTTTGCAATTATTTTGTGTAGACATACCTACTTGTTTATAAATAAACCATTTAATACCTACATTGGGCTTTTTATAGAAACAAATGATTGTACACTGTGCTTTTTATATAAATAATAGATTATAAAAGTTATTTCACTAATACCTTTTTATAATAATTTATTTACGGTTATGTTGGATATGGTGAGTAAGTAGGTTCCTCACTTTGTTAGCTAGGGTGTCACAGCCGCGGTGGAGCGTTATTTTTTTACTTAGAGATATTTAAAAAGATCCTATATTTTTTAAATTTAAATAAATAAATACTATTTTATAAATCTTGTAAGTAAATAAATAATGCTTTTTTTTTTTGGTGAGTGGGAAATCATCAAATGACTGCTCCCGTCCTGGGTGCGGCGGGAGGGCGTGTCAGACTTTTACTGACTAAAACCCACTCATGTTCCCTCGATTGCCCTTTATGTTCCAGGGTCATGGAAACTATTATAAACATTCCGCCACCCATAATGCTCCAATATCTCTGTATTTATTTTATGACATTTCGATAGCACCGAATAAACGTGTAACAAATGGTTTATATTTATGTTAAACTTATTTTACAACAATAATAATAACTATCATTAAATGAATACGATAGTTTTTGTTTTATATACATATATAATTAAATATTTACACAAAAAATAATGAAACAAAGCTTGTTTGTTTATTTGAACGCGCTAATCTCTGGAACTACTGGCCCGATTCTGATAATTCTTTCGCTAATAGGAAGTTGCGTTATCTCTGTGTACCATAGGATTATGTATTATGTTATAGACGTGATCGAGGCAATTTTTTTTGTTATACTAAATAAATATACTTTATTGACTATTTTAATAAATAATGCAATAACGCAGTAAATTATGTCACTTTAATCAAAGGAATTGTTGATATACTTGTGTTTCCACGAAGACTGACTGGCGGTTAAAGTTAGTTACCTATACAAATATTCATCAAATCAGAACTCGATAAAAATTTGAGAAAGATTTTATATAGGTATATCAAAACATTAAAGAAAGTAATGTTGGCGAAAAATAAAGCCGGTTTTTTTCTTGTCCGTCGTTTTAAAAAACATATAAGTTACAGTATTATTAACAGCAGACAAGTGTATACAAGTGACCCAAAAAAAAAAATATTTTGCTGTCGCTTCTACAACTTGTAAATAAGTGGGTCAGGAGG